>WHPX01001337.1:0-275804 GCA_011057435.1 Actinia equina
CAATTACTCCGTAAACACTTATAATCAATAGACTAAAATAGGCTACTTAACAATCGAAAAACAATGGAATTGTGCATGAAATTGGGCTATTTAGGAACACTAAGTTTCACGATCATATTACTGGCACTCTATCACTCTGTATTCTTAGAGACAGCTATATTACCTTTTGTATTATAGTGGAATTTTGTTGTGGTCAGATGCACCATAACATATATCAATGACATTTACATGACGTTCTTGTTATATACATGCCTATGTTAAGTAGCCGGGGGAGAGCGTATCATGGACACACGTCAAAACTTGCAGTACAACTACAGTACGAAATGAATTTGCCGTACGTATCGTTTTCCCCTCTACCGAAAACCTCTGTATGGCAAGTTTTAGATGAAAGTTTTCAAATTATATGTAAACTAAACCTTGGTACGTGGAGGACCAGGTAGATGACTGTACTTTCGATGTAAAACATAGATAGTGAACAACAAACCAATAAAACCCAAAGTAGAACTAAAGGAGTGCAACTAACGCAAAACCTATGCTCCATGCAGAGTCCATCTTTTGGATGATTATATTTTGTCTGTTTTGCTGAGTCACACACGAGATCTGCTGAGAAGAACGATGTCATGTGATGTGATCATATGATAATGTTATAATGTGATGTAACACAGGAGGGCCCATGCTTCGGGAATTCAACAGAGGACTGCAGAGCGAGCTGTTTGGTATAAGTTAGATAAGTATAAAAATAACAATATATTTACTAGTTTTGGAATTAGAATAATTGATATTTTTATTACTATTATCTTTATTATCGTAACGCCAGTAGCGTGACGCGCGTGCACTATCGAAAACTGAAGCTAGGTTGATAACTCGTTCACTGAAACCTGGGAAATAATGATAGCATTAAATATTCTCTGACTATTTTTACATTAATGATATCAAATGCAAGAAGTAATAATAATAATAATCATACTGATATAAGATAGTCTGAAACATTTTGCGTGGTTTGACGGGTTTCCTGTGGATTCTGAGCCAGCGAATCCATTGTACAGCTTTTAAAAGGGCTTTTATCCCTTTATCACTATATAAAATCAAAAGAATGAGATTTGTTTTCAAACTCAGTTTGTTCAAAGTTTAGATATCGGTGGGGAATACGAATTGCGACCCTATTCAGCAACATTGTCAGTGGTTACATGTATAACTATCTATAAATCATAGCAGCACACCAAACGCATAGTCACTGATGATATGCAGCGCCGTTACAGCGAGTTGTCTCCTGTCTTTATCAGAACAATGGTAAGAAAAACGTTAGTGATGATATACCTCTTTGTCTGAAGTTGTGTTCTCCCGAAGAGATCATTTTAGACATGTTAGAGTAGACATTCATGGAAGGCGGAGACGGGGAGCTTTAGGCAACTAGACTCTTTAATCTACATTTGCATAAAGTGCATGGTGTCCACCTTGAAACTCAAGAAACGAACAAACAAACAGCATAATAATTAAAGTGTGTATCAAGACACTCTCCATCCCAATCAAATACCCGGAACGCGGCCCATAAAAACCCGTGAATTCTCGAGCAATGTGATTGGTCTGGCACTCCCTAGCCGTGTCAAGAACGTGTTCGTGCCGTGAGCTTTTCACAGTCATACGAAAACTGTTCATAAGCTTTCACAGTCATACAAAACTGCACTAGTGGCGCGCGCGCGATAATGCAAAAAAAGTGCGGGAAAATAGTCAATGAAGTGGTTTTTTATTAATTTATTTTAATTTTAATCTTAATTAAAATTTCACTTTTATTATGTATTTCTAAAAGGATGTGGCAAACAGCAGCAGCAGTTAGGGTTTTTTTCATTTCATCGTTTTTAAATTTCATTTAAAGATCCTAAATTTAATCGTTTTTTTTCAAACGATTAATGTTTTTCTAATAAAAAGATATAACTAGCTAAAAACTAGTGTGAGCTGCGTCGGTGTTTCTAATGAAACAGTAATGAATGAAAAGGTAAAATTATACACCGTGAAAAGATGAAAAAACTTACTGACGTTTCGGACGCTAGTCCTTCGTCGGAGTAAAAGAGAAAGAAGTATATCGAAGGACGAAACGTCAGTAAGTTTTTTTCATCTTTTCACGGTGTATAATTTACCTTTTCATCATTAATGTTTTTCTAAAGCAGGTTAGTGATTAAAATACTCATTAGCGCTTTAAAAGTCTTATTCCATACGATCGCACTAAAGCATTAAAGTGTTACAAAAAGCATATATAATTAAGCCTGCAGGTTTTTTTCTAACAAATTTTAGTTTCAGCAGAAGGAAAATAAATTTCATTCATGTGAAGCTTCTGTTCTTTCCATCCAGACTAAAACTGTTGTAGCGTTCCCCTTCACAGAAGAGCTGACCCAGAACTGTTATTTCACTTCAGTTGCCAATAAAGAACTTCCTTCCTTCCTCTATACTTTCCCTTAATCACTTTAGTCCATAATAGAAGATTTTAACATCATTTTATCATATACATTATCATATATATATATTTTCTTTTATTCCTTTTGTTATTTAGTTATTTTTCTTATGGAGATGATTTGAAAACTATTTTTGCGATTTTTCAAAACATGAATAGTCTCGCCTTTTTAATAAAAGTATAATAATAATAATGATAATAATAATAATAATAAAGATGTTGATGATGATGATAATAATAATACATTTTTACATTTGTTACATACATCAAGAAAAGAGAGATATTTTTTTATTTCTTGGCTTTGATAGTTCGTCATCTGTGCGAAAAGTTTGATCTATTCGCAGAAGATCGAAAAGGAATAGATTGTAGTTTAATTCTTCGTTGCCGCAATCTTGGCGAAAAGCGTCCGCAAAGCAGTTTTGAAATGAGATACTGGAATGTTCTTCGAATAGCGTTATTTCGAAATGCGTATAAAAAGGGGTTGATTGAGCTGTTGCTATAATGCATCCACTTAGCAAACTTTAGTAGTCTGTCTGTCGTTACCATCGAAGGCAAAGATGATGGATAATAAGTAGCAACGATGGTCAAAGCAAACAAGGGAAGCCATGCAATGACGAAAAGTAAAGTTATAAAAGCTATTGTTACAGAGAGACGTATTTCTCTTCGATACGCCCTGCTTCGTGAAGTATTCCGGAGTAGTCTCTGACTTGGTCCTTTAACTCTTGCAAACATAAAAATGAAAATATAAGCTAATATAATGACAGAAAAGGGGACGAGAAAACACGTTGTTACCATCAAAAGGGTGTAAACGTCTTTCCACCGGCGGTACTGTAGCGGTTGGAGCGACGCCACGAGCGAAGAAATTACCCAAGGTGTTAACAGAAGGGTTCGAAATGTCTTTTTAGGAAGCGTTCGATGCCTTAATGGACGAACGATAGCATGACAGCGCTCGATACTTATGGAAGTTAGCTGTAATATTGAAGCAGATCCAACGAAGATATCGAATGTGATGTAGAACTGGTACAATCCATCGCTGTAGTACTCGCCGTTGAGCTGATTTGATTGAAATAAATATCCAAAGAGGAACTGATATGATTCCTACTAGAATATCACTTAAGGCCAGCCCCAGAATCAGTTTATTAGTAGTGGACCTGAGTTTGTGGTTGACAAAGAATGCTGCAAAAATCAACCCATTTCCAACGACAATTCCAATCATCAATACAACGTAAAATGCAGTAACTGCACAAAGTTCTCGCTTCGACATTTCAGGATGCATACAGAAAAATTCACGCACGAGCTGCTAGTGAAGTTGTCTTCTGTTTTTTCCATTAGAGTGATGTTTTTTCCACAAAAGGAGCTCTTCAGCTTCAAGAGCGAGAAAATTTGAGGAGCATGAAAACGACACACGGCTCTTGTCCAATCAGTGCTTGGTAGAAGATAAGATGGAATGATCAGTCGAGCTGCAAGAACAACCAAGTAAAGGTTCTTTTAGTTCTTCATTTCAATTAGATTTTGTATTCTCCAATTAAGGAAATAAAAAAAAGCCGTTATCCTAATGATATCGCTGATTGGAATGTTCTTCGCATAAAATTAAAACTTTTTTATTTGCTGTAAAGCAAATAAGCTAGAAAACGATCACAATCATAAGGGGCACAATCAACTTATATAGAAATGAAGATAGCTATCAAAAAGCCACTAAACGGCCTCCTAGACGCACTTGAAGAGTTTTTCATGTGGAGTGCAATTAAGGTTAAAAAATACTGGTTAAAGGAAGGTCATCCGCTGATGAATTTAATACTCTATTCGCATATTTGATATTAAATTTCGTCGGTTTTCGTAGCTATGGAAACGTCTGAATTCAATGAGACTGATATCTCGATTAAAAACAAAACGTTTTCTAGCGTGAAACGCTTTGCACCGGGATATGTGCACCGATACAAAGATCAAAAAATATGAAATACTCGTTCTAACAAATTAGAACAAAGTAGCCACAAAGAGATAGTGAACAAATATATAATTCGACTTCTTTCTCTGCATTATTTTGTTCGTATAACCTACCTACCTTACGAAATAAATGACTTTAAAATAGCTTTTGTTCTCTGAGATAAGAAAAAAACACGTTTACTCCAAGACAATTTCTTATTGCAACCTATTTTACGAAATGAACAGCTCTAATAACTGAACTGAAAATGTTAAACTATCTTTTTAGCTAAAGATTAACATCTCAATACTTCAAGAGCCTTCGAACAGTTAACTAATTATTGATGAGTTGGGCAAAATCTACGTAGGATGATAAAGAGTTGGTTAAATCTTCATTCTCAGATAAACGGTTTGCCATTTAGCCTCTCCTGGAGACTTGGAAGAGGTGGCTCCTGCTGAACAGAGTGCATGCACATCAACTAATTACAAGACCTTTTAATTTTTGACCATTGCAGTGTGATGAAAATGTTCAAAGCACTATCAAATGCTTTTCATTTTACCTCTTCATTTGCATATCAAACAATTGTTGTCGTTCGCGGGCTTCCTGTGGTGACAAACCACGCTACCCTCCCCTTCACATTTCCAGTCCATTTTCGACCAAAACCAAGATGGCTGACTAGTTAGTGATGTTTTCACTCGATTTACTGTAAGTTTGAGCAGTTTATAGCAAGAAATTCACCTATTTAGTGAAGAACATTATATTCCAATTTCCAAATATGGTAAGTACATTCCTTAAATAGTAAGAGAAACGGCTCGAGCGGAAGGAAAACTTTTCTATGTGGAAAGTTTGATATGAATTTTTTCCTAGAGGGATTGATAACGAAATCGATACTTAAAATCGTATTTGAACAAGAGTTGGAAGCCGAAAAAAGGAGGAAACGTGGTCTTGAACTTTGATTCTAGTTTTCCAAAACAATTATAGCTATTTAGCAGTGCAAGGCAAAAACTACCCTGGGTGCCAGAGGCCGTGGCTTGGGGGCGAGAGAGAGAGGGAGGGAGGAGGAGGCTCCTTCCTCCCTCTCTCTCTCGCCCTTTGCCCCAAACGGTCTCTGGCTCCCAGGGTAGGCAAAAACCGGCTGAATTAGACAAATAAAGCCATAACGAGATTATACTGTCGTGCCTACGGGGACAGAATTCTCCATAGTCATCGGACAGGATGTTTAACCGGTTCTCTGTCATATCAACTTCCTAATTAAAGTGCTTCTTTGGACGAATCCGAAATTTAATTCGGCTGAAGTTTTACTGAAAGTATTTATATTGTTTTACCAAAATATAAAACACACATAAAACCGGCATTACCTTTTCACAATTTCTTTTTGAAATTACCGTATAAAATCAGCACCACAGCCGGAGTGGCAGACTATTGTCCTCCACTCCACCTCCCTAAACGGGTCCTTTTAAAATGTTGTAATCTTGACGACATAAAAATCGAGGGCCAGGAGGGTCTTATTCCACTAATTGTAAATTGTCTTGCTTTCTGATTGGTCTAGAGCCGGGGGAAATCATCTTTCGTCATCTAGCCCTCGAAATATGTTGTGGACTCCCTGGGCTACCTCTATGCCTTGTGAGTCCACAACATTTTCACGGCTAGATGATGAAAATCGTGGTAAATAAGAGGACATACCACGCGGAAAACGGGAGGAAATTGGTTAAGTTTTGCCGTATAGCAGCTGACAGCAAAGTTTTGTTGAATATATTGGTTGGGAATGGCGACAGTAAAAAAAAATCAAATTAAACGCAAAAAAAAGAAAAAAGAAAAAAACAGAAACGAAGAGAGAAAAAGTTATGAGAAGAAAAAGTAGGAAAGACTGAACTGGAATGGATTTTAATGAAAGGAAGAGAAATCGAGGAATAAATTAAAATGATATTAAAATAAAGAAAGAAAGCAGGAAGGAAAGGAAGAAATGGAATAGGAATAAAAACAAAAGGATAAACAACTGTATTTGATAAATAGAAAAAAAAAATTTAAGATGACCGCCGTATAGGTAAAAAGGTATGTTATAAAAGCGATATTTTCTCGAAAAAAGAATTCCTTTTTTTTCTCGGAATGTTTTTTTTGTCCGAGAACGAATATGCTTGAAGAAACACAAATCGCATGTTTAATCATTATTGAAGCAGCAAAACGCTTTAATAGGTCTATCATAGTTCGTTGATAACGTGTGAGTCTGACACAGCACGCACAGCTTTTAATTAAAGTACCTCGGCACCCCACACGAGTAATCATGATGAATCTCATATTATATTTTGAATTTGAACTATCAAAATCGCCAAGAAGTCGTTTTGTTTTTGCTTTGTTTGTTTGTTTGTTTTTTGTTTTCTTTTTGTCATACAGCAGTAAGAAAAGTTTCAATCAAGCTAGAAAAATAATCATTTACTTGTATTTAGAGAACTAACTAAACATTAACCAAGTAAATAGTTCATTTAAAGTCAGTCATTTTTACGGAAATTCGAGAACAATGTCCGAACTTTTTGGTGACCGTAACACAATCTAAAACAACTTATACCCCGTGACGGCTGGCGCCGAAAAGCCTGTGAACAATGCTCTCTGGGGAGGGGGCTGGAGAGAGCCATGTTCACAAGTGAATATAGCAGGGGAGGTATTTTGGAAGGAATTTAAGCAATTCCTAATGCCCTTCGGGATAGATATTCTGCCCACACACATGCTAATATCGCGCATATGACCCTGTGGACGTAAAAGATCCACTGAAGACGCTGGTGACGACCATCTTCAGTGCCCGTGCTAAACAGGGCCCACTGTAATTGGCTATGCTGTTGTGGTGTCTCTGCCCTCGTGGACAAAATATCACAGATCATAAATAAATCATTAATCATATCGAGCAGATTATATATATATTATATATTATATTTTGATTTATGGGATGCCTATATCAATTTCACCCAATCATTCACCCATTTGTTTACTGCATTCCCCACCCGCCACATTCTCCCTGTGATGAAAGGAAGCGCTAAGTTTGAGAGATGGCACTCACTAGACCTCATTACGTTCAGTTGGGCGTAATGTTTCCCAAGACACGTGGTCTAAAATGAGAAGACGTTATGTCCAATGTAGGTACCATAAACTCTCTAGTGCTTAGGATTTACCTCGAAGCTTAAAAGTGTCATAATCCGTCATAATCCATCAATTGAAATTATTAATCCGAGATACGAAAATGTTTTCATTATTTCAAATTTTGGCCAATTGTTGACGATAAAGCCTTCACAAAAGATGATTCCATTTCCTCATCAGCTCTTTACTGTCCCTCGTAGTCAATTTGAAACTTAATATTCTAGAGACAATAAGCTTATACATTCGATCAATAAGCGATAAGAAGAGAACTAGAAATTTAAAGTCTTAGTTATTGCTTGTACGGTTCGAGTGTCGTCACTGTAATAGAGATTTGATCGAAACTTTTTTTTAGCCTGCGTAGTGGCCCTCTGGTAGGGAATTTTGGGCGAGAGAAGGGAGAGGGAGAGGGGACTGGGAAGGGAAAAGTCCCAGTCCCCTCTCCCTTCTCTCGCACAAAATTCCCTACCAGAGAGCTGCTACGCAGGCTACTTTTTTTATGAGGTTGATGGACACTTTTTGAGTTCGTGCCGCCTCGGATATGCCATTTGTATGTGGTAAACCTCATTGTGTGGTGTGTGTGGGAGAGCTCTGACAGGGATGGAAGAAACTTCAGCCGAGGAGCCGTTTCACTGACCTGGAATGATTGAACAGCCATTTTCTATTATATTCCTCACTTCCTCTTCTTATGACGTCATTTTGATATAAAAATGACGTCACATCAATGCGATCATCCTAAATAATAATTTATTACGAGATTTATTCTGAATTAAGGAAAAGAAATTTCAGCACATTTGGAACGAAATCTAATTTCGTGAGATTACAAACAAATCAAACCAGAGGGGAAAATGGGAAAGAAAGAGAAAAACAAAAGAATGAAAGAAAGAAAGAAAGAAAGAAAGAAAGAAAGAAAGAAAGAAAGAAAAGTAAGTTAAAACCAAAAAACAGTCATATCACAAAAGTTCTATGTTATGTTTCAATTTAAATAATTATATCAAATACGAAGTCAAACTTTCGTTTTTCTCAGGCTATTTTTATTTTTTGAGTGAAAGCTGCTGATTTCTTCAAAACATAGACACTACCGATCGATAGTGTGCTGTAGATTAGTATAGTATTATCGGGATTTTCTGTAATTCATCGTTTGTGAAAAATGCCAATTGAAAAAGCCATATATGTCGGCGTAAATCCATGTTTGAGATGCGTTTTTGTGAAAACGTCCCTAACGATTTATAGAATTTAAACATTTGACGGTATACCATCAAATACAATTCTTTCTTACCATAGCATTGGTAGAAAGAAGCCTCTGATGTGGATATTTCTCGTATAATTTGCCGGTACCAAACCACAAATATACGATACCGTTAGCAGACTCGGCGAATGCGTAACTCGAGTTCCAGTGTATCAAGAATCGTACATACGAAGCATTAGATAAATACAAGAGATGCATATCGGTCAAAAAAATTACAAGAAAATTGAATGTTAGTAAAGTTTTACATACCAAAACTTGGAGTACTTTGACAAAAGAGTGGTTGCAGGCGAAACTTTTCTTGCTTCTTGACCAACAGACCAACAGACCTATACTTAGTTCTAATGATTTCGATATATTTTCTTTTCTGGACGAGTAGCTTAAGTGGTATTTGCAGCTTTAGTACTTACAGGTCAGAACTATTAATTACCTTATTCACTAAGTTCCGTCAATTTATGCATCAATTTTAAAAACAAAACCAATTTTAACTATTTCAAAATCCAAATTACCAACTCGTCTCTCAAATAAAAAGCCGTGAAATTTTAAATGAAATACATTTCAATTCATAGATCTAAGGAACAAAGATTTTTGGAAAATTGAAAAGCTAATTTGACAGAAAAAAATTACTGCTTTCAGGATTTTCACTTACCCGAAGCTGTGAAACCGTTGGAGATTCTTCATCTGCAATTAAGATCCTTGTGAAAAAACCGCCTTTAAAGAACATCTAATTGAAGTCATAATTTTGAACCCCAAAATAAGACAAATTAAATATGTTGCCGTTGTAACTAGTAGAGTAAGCTGGTGCAGATTGGAAAATACAACAATTCAATTTGAAAAGTTGTTTGTAAATTTAAAAAAGGAATTATCAAAAAGCATGATTTATTTTAGCACGATAAGGCAAAATTTAATCATTTTGGCTGGAAAATTAGATTTTCATGGATTAATAGCCTTGCTCAGATGCTAAAACAAATATCTAAATTATTGTTGCCGGGCAGGCAAAGGGATTAAGATAGATCGCCAAGTATTTGAATAAGGAAAACACTTCTTGGGAAGAAAGTTCAAGGTGATCTAGCTTCTACAACTTCTAGCTAAGAGAAGAGAAGCTAACAGAACAGAACAGAACACATCACAACACAACAGAACAGAAAACAGAGAATAAATTATTATGAATTATTACAAATGATAAGCAGATAAATAATGATATATGAACACTTCAGTGCCTATTGAATATTTATTCTAGATTGCTCTGTACGTTAAAGATTATATGCGGCATTTTAAAAAGTTATTTCGGGGATTTTCTAAGTTGCCATATATATGCACGGGTACCCTGGTCCCAGAGGCTCGACGATTTTTTCTCCCGGCCACGTAAATTTTGAGCCGCGAATCGGCGAGCGAGCTGCTCAGCGCTTCGCGGCTCAAAATATACGTGGAGAAAAATCGTCGAGCCTCTGGGACCAGGGTAATGCACGGGGGGATTTAAAGCAAATAAGTGCAGAAATAATCTAATTGATTGTGTATCGCAAGAAAAGCTAGAAAGAGAACGGGCATTTTTTTTTACAGAAAAAAACATAGCAAAATATCATAGGAGAAGTTTTGGATTTTAGTCTTATCCAATTTATCATGGGAAAGCTAAGCATAGTGTAGAGTTCTTTTATTAAACACCGTATGGCGCCATTGAGATGAGTTCTCGTTTCAACAATTTTAGAGAAACATTATACTCAACATCGTAAAATGTTTTTTTAAACCGAAAATGTAAATTTTCTCGCTTTCTGATTGGTCGAGAGCCGTGGTAAAAAGAGGACATACCAACAGATTGCGTCAACAAATTACGAATCGTAAAAAACAAACTTTCGATATATTCAATAGCCGATTTAATACTAATTTTTAACAGAAAGACGTTTATGTAATACTAAGCTCAAGGCTATCGCCAACCTTAACTGCTGCAGCACAGCTCGTCTCCAATTTATTGTTATTGTTTCTTTGAAGTGTTCTGTTAAGATTAGTGAAGCAATGTGGGATTACGTTTTTTCATAAGAGGCTGGGGGACTGTCTAAACAATACCACCATCACTGATCACTTTATAACACGATCGGCTATGAGGCTCACTCTAAGATCTCCCGTTTTCTTAGTCAACGTGGGTGGGTTATGTGTGTGGGTTGAATATATAGAGTACTTTAATTAAATTTCATCATTCAAAGCAATGATTTTAATAACTTCATGGCTGTGTATGTTTCATAAAAATAACTACTAATCTTGGAACTGTGACTGAGTTAATTGATAACCAAATGATATTTTCTGGTCCGACACTAGAGAAAAACGTTTGCGCATGCGTGCCTTTGAGCACGTTTTCTAAGAATTAGAAGAACAACTGTTCGTTTCCTCCAAGTGTACAAAACATTTTGCGAGTACGTATATACACTTATGTGACCAAGACACTGTATTAACGAACATAATATGAAAGGAATAGCCTTAATTTACGACCATGGACACTTAGTTTTGGAATTGTAGTCAAATTTGAAGACATTTTGACTGCATACAAACTCGTACCGAATGTATTCGAATTTAGAGCATGCGCAGACGTTTTTTACTCGTGTCGTCAGGTCCTACAGGTCCTAGTACTAGAGTTGATAATTTAGAATTAATGCTTTTTCAAATTTATTTTATGGATTCCCTGTGTTAGACTACTTCCATTACAAATATTTCCCATCAATCAATGCTGTCACAAAATGACGTCACAATGGGAAGAAAATCAACGAAATTTTCTGAAAGTTCAAACAGAGTCAGAAAATTTCGGATTTCAATGTATGATAGCAATTTAAGTTTTTAATAAAAAATAACAACCCAAGGGAAGCTAAGGGAAACTATTACAGGGCCGTATAAATGCTGATCATCGTGGTAACAGGAATAAAACTGGTGTTTTCGCTGCATTTGAAAATCATCAATTAGAGTGAAAACCAAACGGCAGATCGTTGATGAAGGTAAGCTTAAACTTTACCTCAACAATCGTATTCTTTTCTCTACAATTCAAAATAAAAAGTATATTAATTCTTTCCACAGGATTGCCGAATATTACCAATGGAAATAACAGATAAAAACGATAAAGATGAAGAAGGAGAAAACAAAAAGCTGGAGATCCAAGATCTTTGTAAAACTCGCGAACGATGGGACAGGAAAGTTGAGTTCCTTTTTGCATGCGTTGGGTTTGCAGTGGGCTACGGAAATCTCTGGAGATTTCCTTATCTGTGCTTTAAAAATGGTGGAGGTAAGACTGGTATATATCGTGTAGTATTTATGAAATGAAAAAATAAGGCGTTTAAAAGCGTATCTTCGGCGTATTTCAAATTTTTAGACTAGTACTTGAAAATTTTTTAAGTATCAGATTCAAATTTATAATAATCAAGTTACAAAAAAGGTTCAACTAAAATGATCTCTACATTCAGCATAAATAAAAATACGAACTTTTGAATAAAAACAAAAATTAAGTTACTTATTCCTTTTGTGTGAATACAGGCTACGTTTATGAAGCTTATCGACTTATGTGTTTATTCAATTTATTGTGCTTATTAATTAGTTTATGTAAAACGGTTATCTTTTTAGGTGCCTTTCTCATTCCTTACATTCTCTTCCTATTCTTGGGAGGCGTGCCTCTTTTCTTTTTGGAGCTCAGCGTTGGTCAGCTTTGCCAGGAAGGACCGATCAAAGCATGGCAAAAAATATGTCCACTGCTATCGGGTATGTAAACGCTATGCGTATGAGTCATTGAAAAAACATAATTTTTTGAGCTTTTGCGTTGTGATGTATTTGGGTCCTACAGTTCAAAAAACGCACTAGGTTAGGGGAAATTTTCCTGGATGCAATTTTCAACCTCTACATGACTGATACGATTAGAACTTTGGATAACAAACTCTCTCATGAAGAAAAACAACCAAAAAATATACTGCATTTCGTTTAGTAAAATTCCTCAAGATTGATGTCACACAAGATCATGATTTACAGAAAATTCTGAATTTTAAAGCCATAGGTTCAGATTGGAGTTAATTATCGAGAAAGCCGATTTAGTGCAAGGAGAAAAACCCGAGAAACAGCAGAAAAACAAAAACATCTAAGAAAAAACGATATGTAAGGAAAATAACACGACAAATAACACTCATATGGTGAGAGTTGAACCAAAACCACTCCCCCCCTTCCACCAACATGGAAACCGTAGTAGTAGAGCCTTGTGCCATTACTTTAGCAATCAAAAAACGACCAGTTATATAAACATTTGTCTTTTAAAAGACCCCTTGCATGTGACCTCAAAGCAGCTCGATCTTGTGGACAAAAAAAATAGAACTCCAATCTCCTGAGAATATTGGAGCCTATTGTTTTGTCTCCCATATTGAGCTGTTTTCACCTATCTCTTCAGGCATTGGCTTTGCGATGATAACGATATCATTCTTGGTGTCCATCTACTACAATGTAATCCTGACGTGGAGTATATACTACCTGTACAGCTCTTTCCTGACTGACATCCCTTGGGTAGGATGTCATCATCCATGGAACACTCCAGAATGCTACCAGTGGAACGCTACTGGAACGAATATGACTGGGGTATCTCCAAGTAGGGAGTTCTTGATGTAAGTTGTGTGTCCCAAATCGAAATGGAAATCGAAACATCTTCACAAGATGGCGCACCAAACTAG
The DNA here is from genome assembly GCA_011057435.1 of Actinia equina. Taxonomy (NCBI): domain Eukaryota; kingdom Metazoa; phylum Cnidaria; class Anthozoa; order Actiniaria; family Actiniidae; genus Actinia; species Actinia equina. The sequence continues at coordinate 13,419 of WHPX01001337.1, forward strand.
TTTAAGAATGCTAGTCAAATACAATGCTAGTCAAATACAATGCATTGTATTGCGCATATGTTTTTTATAACTCTTCCTAGTCCAGACGTTTGCCCCTCCATTGACCGCTTCGCTTTTGTTGGGGTGAGTACATGCGTCCCAACAAGAGCGGAGCAGCAAAAGAAATAGCAATAAAATTATCAAGCAATTTAAAATTTTAGAAAAAAAACTACAACTGTTTTTAATGGTTCTCTTTCATACAGCCATAATGTACTTGAAATCACAAGCAGCATCGATCAACCGGGCTCCCTGAACGTCAAGCTAACAGTGTGTCTTCTAATAGCCTGGGTTCTGGTCTATTTCTGCATTTGGCGAGGCATCAGAACGACAGGGAAGGTGGTTTACGTCACGGCTACTCTACCATACGTCATCCTAGTGATCTTATTGGTCAAGGGGCTGACGCTTCCTGGAGCAGCCAATGGGGTGCTTTATTACGTCACTCCTCAGTGGCACAGACTGAAGGATCCCGCGGTAATTATGACAACGAATGTCTTTAATAATATTGATGATCACTGTCAAAAGTATTCTACGTAATGTTCTGTACCGTGGTCGTTGCTAGCGTCTGAATCTGAAATAGATAAGCGATGCCATCTCATGATTTCATATTTTTTCGGTCCGTTATTTTAAAAATCGTACAATCTGATTGGCTGTCGGAGCGGGTGGTATTTTCTATCTCCGGTAAGGAAACACTTAGTACGTAGTCTCTTTCTATATTTTAAGCACACTTGGGTTTAGAGCAAGGTTAAAAAACACATATTATTATATGTATATAGCCAACTAAGTTATTCCGTACCCTATGCATTCGCTATGCTGAACAGGTTTGGATAGATGCCGCGTCACAAATACTCTACTCTTTGACCATTGGTTTCGGTGTTATCATCGTTTTCGCAAGCTACAACAAGCCAAATAATAACATCTATAAGTGAGTAAGAGCTTTCTTCTTTTGGGAATTAAAAAAAACGTTTTAAATGTAGTTGTCTTATTATCTTTATTCCCCTCTGTTAACCGTATAACATATAGGCTCTACCCCCAAAAAACGTTTGACTCCGTTATTCAAACTGATGCCTAGGGTGCTCTTAGCAGTTACTCGGAAAACCCAGAAATTCCGGTTGGAAAAACAAAAGGTATGCATTTCCGATTGGAAAGTTCCAGAAAAATCAGTCTTCCGATTGAGGTAATCCAGTTTTCCCGCCATTTCGGTTCTTTCGGTAGACGCGTGCACTGTACCATTTAGCGAAAGACTTTTCAACCGGATGGATTTTGATGCTAAGCACCCCTAATCCTCCATCTCCATTTTCCACAGGGATGCTTTAACGATTTCCATCGTCAACTGTTTGACAAGTGCCTTGGCTGGGTTCGTAATCTTCACCATTGTTGGATACATGGCGCATGTGCAGAACAAGACAGTCTCAGAAGTAGCGTCTCAGGGTGAGCGTTTCTATTTGTTTAATAGTGGTAAAAATAAGATTGGTTTGCGCTGCTAGTAAGGCGCCTCTGGATTCACTCTCACTTGTCAACCAAGCTGTTTATTAGCCATTCCGAGTCAGCATTTCCTTGTATCGTGGGGCAGTTTAAGGGGACAAAACAGACGCCATCTTGGAAACATGTGACAAATGGTATTGATTTTGTACCAGGGCCAGGTCTAGTGTTCATTGTCTACCCAGCAGCCCTTGCGCAGTTACCAGTCCCACACGTGTGGGGTGTTATATTCTTTCTGATGTTGATAGCTCTTGGACTTGACAGTCAGGTACGTTTAACATATAATCGAATCAGCAGTAAATCGAGGGCTCGCATGCTTGATATAAAAAAAGCTTAAGCTACAAAGTGCAGAGGATAAACACACTTCTTGATGCCTTGAAAAAACCGCGCATTCTAATCTGTCGACCCAATGCCTAAGGTTTGTTGTTTGTTGTATGTGGAACGTCTCTAATGCTTATGCTTAAGTGTTAACCCTTAAAAGCTCGAACAATTTACGCGCGAGATTTACGCATGCGCAGACGTTTCCAGTACTCATTAGTTGATTGATAGATTAAAAAAGACTGCATGGGGTCCCTGTGGTAACCCAATTTGAGATCTTTTTTTCCTAGTTTGGCCAAGTAGAGGTGGTAAGCGCAGCTATCATTGAACACTACCATATGTATTTGTACCGTTACCGTGAACTTGTGGTTCTCGTGCTCTGTGTTGTGACGTTCCTACTGGGGCTGTCTTGTGTAACTCAGGTAAGTTTTTAAGTAGAGCTTCCATCGAGTTTTCGTTGCAGGTTGGAGGCTGCTAAGCACGAAAGAAGCTTTTGAGTGGCATAAGGCGTAGTGGATTGCAGTGCGGTTCGACCTTGTTGAGTGCTTAAGCAACCAACGAAGTGCATCCAAAATTCGATGGAAGCACGCTAAGCAATGACCGGCCAATGCTTTTACAACAAACCAAAACCGTGAAAAAATCTTTGTTAAGAAAAACATTTCTAACGATATTTCCGTTACATAGCGCGTTCTTCTCAACAAGTCAGCGTGCACGATCGATTTTTGGATACACGATCGATTTTTGGATACACGCTCGCGCAATAACAAATCAGAGCGCGCGTTATACCGTAACTGTGTTATAACTCCTATAAGTCCACTACTATTTCACTGTCTGAGGAAAATCACTACGACTGTTGGTAGTTGCGCGCTTGCAAGTGTGACATCATTGCCGTGACCATGGCTTGAAATTAAACTTTGTAGTCGTTGTTTCTATCACTAGGAGTTCTTTTGGAAGTTTCGTAGATAAAAACCAAGTGTACATCAGAAGAAAAAGTTGGTCTTTTTTATATGAAAGCCACCCCTTCTCCTAAAATATATACATTCTGCGTATTTTAAGACTTTTCTATGTTTTCCAGGGTGGGATGTACGTATTCAACCTGTTTGACTCGTTTTCTTGTAGTTTATCTCTTTATTTCTGGTCTTCCTTGAACTGATTGTTATTGGCTGGATTTACGGTAAGACTGTACGAAGATTGGATAGCACTATCCTTATCCAGTGGATAAGTCGACGCTGTTATCCAATAAATGTATCCCCATCCCCATTTTGTGACAATTACAACTCTTCGATAGATTTGCACATTAGTGTTATTTGTAGTTCTTGTTTAAATAAATAAATAGATATATACATTTCTTTCCTTCACACACTGGAATCAAGGAGCCCAAAGATTTGCAAATGATATAAAAGACATGACTGGACACCCTGTGTCTCTCTGGTGGGTCGTTTGCTGGAAGTTCATTTCACCTTTCATGGTTTTTGTAAGTTGAATTAGTGACATATTATCTCTTTCAGGGATGGGGGTGGGATGGGAAAGGATGTGGAAGGTCGTTCAGTCATCTTCCACGGTTACATTAATGTATAGATCACAGGAAGTGCATCAAAGAATCAAATGAGAAAAACCCCAAACTAGAAACTTGTCTCACAAATAGACAGTTCTTCTTATGCTTTCAAAATTTATTCCTTTACCAAACTGACTCAGTTATATTTTTGGGGTTGACTAGTCTTTTTTCATTCTAGACTATTTTCATTATCAACTTGGTTCAATACAAGATGATAACATACGAGGGTGAGTCCTACCCCACTTGGGCAGAGGCCTTGGGGTGGTTAATAACCTTGGCTTCTATAATATGGGTTCCCTGTGTTGCAATGTACAAGATCCTGACGAGCAACAGATCACTTTTGCAGGTCAGTGAAATTTATGAAGAACATTTATTATTATTTTTAAATAAAAGAAGATTTAAAAGATTTTAATTGCTATTTACAAGCACAATAGCAATGTTGAATCCGTCCCCTCCCCCAGGGAGGGGTGATAGGGGCTGGACACAAGTATCAATTATAACCCATCCAATTTTTTCTCCACAGCATCTTTCAAGTGAATCAGTAAGAAGGGCTTCAGGATGGGACAATACTGAATCTGACCACAAACACCCAGTAATATCAAATACAGACATTTGTAATGTTGAAAGGATGGATCTATAATGTGGATCAACACCAAGCAGTCTATTTTCGCATCTGTTCCCCACCTCATGTGGAGTTCTGGAAAAATCTTTTGGCTGATAATTGGTTATCGATGTATTTACAATCAGCTAATTAGCTTGGTATTATTCTGTCTCATCACCAATACTGTCCTATTTTTGCTGCTAATTTCAGGTGCTGTATATAAATGTTCTGTATGTAAAGTTGTTTGATGGTACTTGTTGGTCTTCCTGGTCAAGTTTTTTGTATGACTATTTGGAATCGACCTGTATTGGAAAAGTAATAAATAATATATGTTGAGTGTTGAGTGTTTATGTGGCAAATTGAACGAACAGTCAAAGATTTCATGAAGTATCAGGTATTGGAGAATGCTCCTAACTTCAGCTTAGCCAGGCTGGACTAACACTCAGGGTCTTAAAATAACTGAGGTGAAGGTGCTGCCTTTGTAATTACATCTGCAAATGGTTAGACCTTCAAGTCTTCTCAGACAAAGACTTAAAATGAATGCCAAAAACCAACCCTTCCTACCCTACAGTAAAATGAGGGACATAAAAGAACTTACAACATAATTGAGTAGGAGATTGTCTCCCAGTACAACAGTCTACTTCATTTTGGAGGCATAATACTAATCTACTAACAAATTCACACTTGTGATTTTAAGCTGCGTGGCTGCTATTGGTGCCTTTATATGCAGCCTGTTAAGTCCTCCACTGGTCATAAATTTAAAGCACATTGAGATATTTGAAATGCACTATATAAAAAAACTCCCATTATTATTATTATTGTTATTATTTATATATGACTTACATGCTGGTAATGGTAATACGTCTGCTGTAACTGAACAACTGATACCAAGGTTTGCTAATCCACCTCTGATCATCCCACATGAGAATGCCAGGTACTATGAAGCCAAAGATAATAATAGGAAAATTTTTTAATGATTAACAGGGAAAGGGGGACAAATTGTTGTGTAGATGTCACCCATTTCCTTTCTTCCTTCCTTTCTTCCCACCATCCCTCCCACTTTTCTTCCTTCCTTCCTCTCTCCTTTATTTCCTTTCCTCCTCCCACCTCCCTCCCTTCCTTCCAACTATCCATCAATCAATAAAGACCTTCATCATTCCATGAATGCGTCATTACCTTCGGAGCAGATTCTGTATACTGTTTTCCATTGGATATTTGGGTAAGCAGTCTGAATTGGTTATCTTGGAGAACATAAACTCCCTGAAAGTGAATCAGATAAAACATTTTGAGTGAGCAATATAGCACAAATCATCTCTCTCTATGCATTTGTGCCTACTTTGTGAAGAAGTTTGAGAAAACGTGATGAAAAACTACAATCACTAAAGCCATTCCAAGGTTGAGGAAAAAATTGGGTAAAGTTCGTATTGAAGTGCAATATGGGACTGTTTAGGGGACTTTTTCTAAGATAGGTCTATTGTATCCCTATAATAGTCGCACAATGCACTTTAATGCAAACTTGACTCTGTTTTGCAGTTATGAAGCCCCCAGCCAACCAGAATGTAAGATTACTATTTTTACCAAAAATGTAAATTTCATCACTTTCTGATTGGTTGAGAGCCATGGTTAATAAGCCATTATACTGTACAGAGCATTAAAAAGCTGTTTGTTTTTTTTGAGTAAAGGTCTTGCCATACCTGATGGTTAGTCCTCAGATTGTCTATTTGTTTTTTAAACAATGCCGTCCAGAAATCTTTACAAACAAACTTCATAATATCTAATTCATCTTTAAACCTGGGAGAATCCTTTGTAAATCTGAAAGTATCATAAAGACAAAAATGCAAATAGAGTTTAAAGGGTTAGTTTTTTCCCCCAGCAGTGTGCAGTGGGAGTTAATATGCACATCCTCTGTTGTCGTGTGTCCAAAGGACTGTAGACTTAAAGATCTCATTCCTAAAAACATAACAAAGACACATCTTACCTCTCTACAAGTTTCTGCCCAACATTAAATCCCATGCGGTCTAGGGTTTGTACTGCATCGTTCTATATGCACAAAATCGATAGAAAAATTAAATAATTTACAAGAACTAAGCTTCTATGAAACTCTTCCCTCTCCCTCTTATTTAACATCTCTCGACCCATCACAAAAACGATTTGAAAAAATTAGAGCCAATAGTTTCGAAAGGGAATAATTCATTACCTCAATAAACTTTCCTTGCCTTTCCCGATGAGTATAGTTCACTATTTCGTTATGAAGAAAGTCAAAGGCTGAATCAACTTCCGCCATTTTAAATATTTTCTTGCTCTAATTTGGTGACCGTAACACTTTTTTAGGAGGGAGAACGCTGGAGAGTAACACTACGGGCTCCTATTTTTAAGATTTCCAAAACTAGGCAATGGCTTCTGCAAAAAAATCTAAGTATGATTTCAGCGATGTTAGTGGAAGAATCCGCAAAGCTACAGCTAAAAGAGTGAAGCTTTATGACTCTATCAGAGGCAAGGAACCTACGATTCCATTCTGGGATATCGTGGTGATCAGCGCATTGGACAACGCACAAAAAGAAGCTTATGAAATTCAATTAGAAGCGAAAAGAAAACGTAATGAGATCCCCTTGGGAGTGAACTACCACGTGTTTAATGATCCCCCCGGACGTAAGATAGGTAATGGAGGCTCAACGATCGTCTGTATTGATGAGCTGTTGAAGATTTATGGAGAAGAGAAGCTCAAAACATGCAAGATAATGTTAGCACATGCTGGAGGGTATAGTATGAGAATGCCAAATGCTAGTGTCTTGGGCAAGGTTTTCACGCCTCTACCCTGGGGTAAGTATATACTTTTAATATTAATGCATTATTTATAGCAATTAAGCTTATTTATGGCTGTTTTGTGCATTTGTGAGGTTGTATCGTCGTGTACGGGAATTGTCAGGGGAATTCTATTCAAATGCAAATTTGGAGTAATCGGCTAGTAGTCGTACCCTACGATAGCATAAATTAAACTATAATAAATATTTATGTGCACATGCTAATGATACATCGTTTAAATATGACTCAAAAATGAGACCACCCAACCGAATTCGCTTCGTGGTCTAGTGGTTAGGTTTAGGGTTAGGGTTGGGGTTGGCATTGTAGTAGTCCTTTGGTGCCGAAGGTACCGAGTTCGATTCTTGGTGTCTTCACTTAATTTTTTTTCTAAGTGAGGAGAACCAAAATTTCTAAGTCTCACTCGTGTGTTCGGAAACTCTATGACGCACTTTGTTAATCCGTACACGACGATAGAACCATTTGTGAATATATGGCTTTCGTTTGTATTGTGAGTTTTTATCGTGACGTTTAGGTTATTTATCATTATTTTTTAATTTAATGCATAGATATATCTAAGTAATAGTTTTGTGAGTTTGTGATTTGATTTTTGAGATTTCGAACAAGTTTTGCTTATAGTGACATGTCAAACCTCATGGTCTCACCACAGGAAGCCCACTACATTCCACTGCACTCCACAGGGAGCCCATCATCGTAAATCGCCCATCCTGCATTTCATAACTTTATATATTCTTTGATTGCATGTTACATTATTACGGCATTGGTGCCATTTGACAAAAGATTTCTCATCAGCATCCATTGTTAACGACAACACATGCTTTTGTCTTTAAGCATCCTTGGGAATGCTTGCAACCCACCAATACAATGTCAATATGTTGTAAATAGTTAGGGACAAGGTCAAAATGTTTTTACAAGATGTGATTTAGAGGGGAGGGGTGGGGTTACCCGGTACCAATCACCTATGGAAGGGAAATCCTGGATTTTGCACGAGCTTGTCTTTGTCCTCTGATACAAACACTGTAGCGAGCCAATCGATGCATGCATTATATCTCCAATAATTTATAAATGTGTATGGAAACATATAGTCAATAAAGAGACCCAGTATTGAGCTTTAAGACAGGTCTCTGCACAGGGTAACTTTCATTTACAGTTACACACCACATGGATCAAAAACATCAGTTCCCTATTTTGGACCTTTGTAATGACTTTGCCCTTGTATGTATATTGTCTTTCCATAGGTCGTCCATCCTATCAGATGATAGACATGCTTATGACTATGTTCATTGAATTCCCTGCCAACATGATTCCAGGAATCCTACTGGTTTGTCCAGACACATTTGAACTGTTCAACACAGATGGGGAACAGTGTTCGTTCACTGAACCAGGCTTTACTGCCCTTGCACATCCATCTCCTATTGAGGTTGGCACAACTCATGGGGTCTTTGTTCTGGAAAACAATTCTGAAGATATGGTAAGGATATAGAAAGGATTGTGCCATCCTCTCCCCTCCCCTTCCCTCCCCTCCTCATCCAATATACATTGTCCTAATAAAACAGGTACAAAAATATGATAATTTTGTCATCGATCAGTGCAATCATTAATCATTGGTCATCAACAATTATGATCAGATGATGATAAAGATGATCATTGTTATCATCATCATTGATTGGTAATAGCAACATCATCATTTGTATGAACATCATCATCATCATCATCACCTTCATCAACATCATAAACATCACCAACAACATCATCGGCCATAATATCTTCACCATCATCAACTGCAGCAGCATCAACCATAACAACATTGTCACCAACAACAACATCATCATCTGCATCATTGTTATTATGAATAATGTAATTCTCAATATTTAAAGCATGAAGATGCTGTAGTCAAGACGAAATGTTCAAGATTTCTGCACAAGCCATCTGTAGAGAAGATGAGAGAGAATGGTGTTGTATATCAACACGATGGCAAGGAACATGTATATACTGATAGTATATTCTTTATTGACTGGACCACGGCCAGCCAATTGCACCAGGCCATCAGTAAACTCAATATCGATTGTGAGATCTGTGCATTTGGGGACTTTCTTCAATCTCTTGGACCAGACTCTTCAGTGGACTACACCAGGTTTGTACTTTATCAATATTAATTTATCCTATTTTCCCACTTTGAGGTGGAAGGAAAGCCTTACAGGACTAGGACCCCATTACAAGGCAACTTATAGATCAAATTAGAATTTGAAAGTTGATTTTTTTTGGAGGGACGAAAACTGGAGAATCCAGTGAAAAACCTTCAAACCACAGGACAGAACCAACCAACAACTCTACTCGCATACAACGCTGAGCCCGTCAGGTTTTGAACCTTGTTTGCAGTTGTGCTACGCCACATGTGCTTCCCTTGTTGTGAAACTTAGAGTTGTGTCTGTCAGGGATGCTTTTAGAAGAGGTGACTGATTCTTCCATTGAAAAGAGGCTTTGCACCATCAGAAGATGGCTTCCATGACAGGAGGCAGGGTATTTTGAATCTGGTCTTACCTGATTTTCATGAGAACGAATTCAGTTTCCCAAGTAAAAATGAATTTATTGTTACGCCTACTGTCAGAGCTGGCATCATGTGATGTTCTCTCATCATCCAATCAAACCACTGTTACAGTATGACTACAACAACCATTTACATGAATTCTGCTCTATGCATTATTCCATTATTTGATGGATTCTTAAAACAGTCATTTTTACTTGTTTTAGGAACGTTGCCAACGTTACCAAAGTCAATCCATCCCTCATCAAGACCAGAGAACTCATCTATGAACAGTTGAAAGGAACACAACTTAACGTAATCATCTTGAATGAATCAAAATTCTATCACATTGGTACCATAGCAGAATACATGCATCATTTCTGTCTTGACCCTGTCTTCAGGTAAAATAATATTATCTGACCAAACTCAACATCTATTTTAGTAATAATATCGTTTATTATTAACAATTATTCACCAAAGGCCGTAGTGATCATCAATAAGTATTGGTTACAATCACTGAGCCTGAGGGGAGTGATTTTTTAATATGCCTTTAGAATTGAATATCAGAGAAAAGACGAATTCAGGATTTAAAAAAAAAACGTTTTAATAAAATTACTTCCATTCTGGCAGACTTTGGAAAACCTCATAATCACTGTTTGCTCGACCAATCACAGGACACAAAACTCTATGTTCAAGTCTAAAATTATACTAATATTAATTATTATATATAATGTCTAATTATTTTGAATCTATGTTTTGTTATGATGTGCATCGAACTGTCATTTTAGTTGTTGTCATATTTGTGTTTAATGTTGTTTGTTGGCGATGGTATTTATTGTTGTTTGTTTTTCGTTGATGTTGTTATGTTATTTTAGTTTTTATTTGTTTAGAATTTTGGGATAGGGGTAAGTGTTTGTGGTGTGGGGTGCATGCACCTTTTGGTTATACGTTTTCCCCATTTCAGTCCATATGTCATTCCCTAGAGTATTATTTCTTTGTTTAACGGTTGTGCATGAGAAGACAATTGAATATGGATACAACTTGAACAAAGAATCTTATTGCTTACTATCAATCACGTAACTTTTTGGAGTTGACTGGGGGGGCAAACAGGGGTTGACTGGGGGGCAACTAGTGGATGCTAAGTCAAAACATATCAATATAAGTCTCAAACTATGTATTAGACTATTTCCACGACATCAAACCAGAAAATAAGAGATCAAAACACCTCCAGGATTCAACAAGCCATCAAAAAAGACCTATTACCGGAAGTGACGTCTATTGATAGCAACCTATTCCCAAGAAAATGACAGACTCATGGTCTTAAATGGAAAAACATTACGTCCGAGGTAAATAAGTTTTTTTCCCTTCATTTATTCATCCATCTCTTCTAGATACGAGGCCAATTCCGTCCAGGAAGCTCATGTCTCCAAGACTGGCAAGTATTCCCGCTCTCCCAACACCGTCATTCCTCAAAGCACTATTCTTATTCATTGCCACAAAAACCTGCCCTCCCACATCGAAGCGTGCTGCGTGCTAGATTGCTGTGAGATAGGCGAGGGCGCATGCGTCGAGAAGGGCTGTATCGTAAGCAACGTGTCTATCCCTGAAGATGCTGAAATCCCGAGAATGTGTTCGTCATGACTGTCTGTGTGAAGCTGGACGGGGAAACGGGCTCGTTTGTCACTGTGGGTTATGGTACAGAAGATGATATGAAGAAGACGGCTGCTATTGGAGAACTGAGCAAGATTAAATACGTGGGGAAACCACTGGATGAAGTCTTTAGCCTTCTGGGAATAACACAGGTTGGTGTTGGTAGCATTAAGGTGCGACACACGGCGCAACATTGCAAGCAACAAATTTTGAATCGGGTGACACACATTGCACAGTTATAAATTGCAACAATTATAAATTTGGTGCAAGCTGATTGGCTGGAAATGTTAAATTGCCACAGGGGATGTTGTAGCCATGGTTCACATGATGAAATTTGTTGCGCGTAATGTTGCAAGAGTAGAGCGCGGGTTCAACTTCAGATTTGTTGCATACAACGTTGCTTGCAACAAGTTTGGGGTAGACACACGCTGCAACATTCCTGTTGCGTGCAATGTTGCATGCAATATTGCACCGTGTGTCAGCAGCTTTTCTTGTCACCTCTGGGGTCTTAGATTTGATTCCTGGATTCAAAATCACTTGTTAGAGTTTGATGGGTATTCGAGGGCTTTTTCTCCTGGTACGAATGGGAGCCGTTATTGAGAGCCACGCATTCTCACTCTACGAAAACCACTCTAGTCGCTCCTGTAATCAAAATGCATGCACGCGTGACTGTGACACCACAGTAAAGCCTTGCAGTTCCTTATCGTAAAAATTCATTCCAAGACATCCTAATCGACTCGGCAAATATGCTTATATATTTCTTTTACACGTTTTTAGAGCGACTGGGATATGGTATCTCTTTGGCACGCTAGACTTTTCCCTGTCTTCAAAGAACAAGTCCCTCAGTCCAGTACACGCTTGAAGTACTTCGCGCCTTGCGAGAAGGCGACGAAATTTCTCCACCATCCGAGGCAGACACTGTTGGAAAGAGACGGCTCTCAATGGCGGATGTCTTAGTTTACAAAGACGTAAAGAGTACCTTAGAAGTGAGAGAAAAACTCAGAGAGAAAATCCAAAGTTTGAAGTAGGTAGGCAAGAAAAAAAACAAGGTAGTTATGTTATACTTTTTCTTTCATTGTTTTCTCAAAAGAAACAAAAAAAAAAACAGCGCGGTCAAACGTTTGCGCATGCGTCACGAGCTGCACGGGCGCGTCTTTTCTCCCGCCAAAATGAAAACCTATAGCTAAAACAACAAATTATAAAATTTGAAGGCGCAAAAATTTGGCATTAATAAAAATATCTTGAATTTTAGAAAAACCTCGGTTTTCACAGTTAGGTGTTTTAGAAACAGTTTAGATGATTAAGACTTAAAAGACTTGAAAGACTGTTATTTTCCTTCACCACGTCGATGGAAAAAGATTTGCTTTCTTCTTTTATCCTTTTTTCTTAAGGGAAGCACATTAAATTGAAATGCAATGACGTTTGACCGCCCTGTTCAAAACAGATTGGAAAAAGGGGGAGTGGGAGGAAGGGAATAACGGAAGAGGGGGGGGGACTAGGTCGTCACTTAAATTGTAAAGCTTTCACTGGTGGACTAAGCACTTCCTTACTTTATAATAAAATACGTTGTTTCTTCAAGAGAGACCAAACACTTGGTGTAAGTAAATTGATATATTTTGTCGGACTGTCATGATTGAATGACAAATGTTGAGAAAACAAAACCTCGATATTGTATAATTGAACGGGAACTCGGAATTGGAGTCTGAATATACTGAGTCTGAGTTATCGCTAAAATAATCTCTCGCAAAGGGAGACCATTTTGAAAATAATGCAGTACGTGGTGTGTAATATCTTCACATTTTCTGCAGAAACAATGAGCTCGTACAAGCCATTTCTATATTTACCGCAAGAGATATTTTGCCCAAAATCTTTGACGAATACGTGTGTAATCTTTGTTCTATAAAAAGTAGTCGACCATTAAACTGTCTCAAAACATCTGCTATTTTTTCCGGTCTTAGGTTCCTTGATTTATAGAAAATTTCTATTGTGATTTGGACTGCTTCTTATGAAGTATGCACTCTTCTAAGAAGAAAAGAATTATTATCTAAAAGAATAATGTTCTCCCCTAGAATATTATGATTATCGAATTTATTTGAATAATCCTCATTTCAAAAAACGCGCTCTCGAACAACGATGCAGCATCTAGCAGCAGCCATTAGCAGACGGTTTAATGAACTTGTACATATTTTCGAGTTTGTTTAATTAATTTCGACCATAAAAGAAGCTGGTCTCATTTCCGCGAACATACGCTTGACACATTCCGCTTTCTCTTACTTTGGAGTCTTCTTGACAACTTAATAACCTTGATTCAACTTCGGCCCAATTTGCCTAAGTGCTCTCGGAAACAATTCATATTGGAGTATGTCAATTATATACTCTACAGTATAAATGTAGCGACATCAAAACCGTGCACTCTTTATTTAGAAATTGCACCATTCCATTACGGGAGAGTTTTGGAACAATTTATTCAGCTGTCGAGAACCTCGAAGGTCTCAGGCACACAACCGATAGCTTGGCGGCTTCGCTCTATTCTTCTTACTAATGAACTGTGTCAGGTTTAGTGTGTTTTTCCATTTGGGTCACTGGCCTGGATATTATTACACTGCATTTGAAAAGATTACCTTTGACATATCAGAATAGAAATACAAACACACTATGGGTAAATTAGTTTACTGTGGAATAAAAGGTGTCGAACAGTGTAATCCTTCTTTGACATGGAATTCTTTGGCACCTGTATCGAACTTGATTTTCAAAAGGTTTTGGCATTGCGAGCTGTCAGCAAGTCTTCCACCAACACGTTTTTCAAAGATGCTTTCACAAGTTATTTGGAATCCTCCTCTGTAACCAAAAACTTTCACTGTTAAAGTCTTCATGACAACTAATAGCATTTCAAACAGTAAATGCATTTTTTCAAAAGAATTATTCGGCTAGAACCATGATAATTATAAATTACATCATCCAGTAACAATAGTTTTTTTCCCCAACGAATGTAACTGAGTTTTCGAGAAAAATACCAATGTGTTTAAAAGGCAATTTAAAAGTCAACATTGGATATTGGTTCTTTAATTCGAAGCATAACGAGATTTCGTGTTGAATCTAATTTGTTTGGTGGACAAGTTTTTTAATCCTTTGAATGGTCTACGGTTTGCTTGTGTTATGCAATGATGCTATTAAGAAACTTTTGTCAAATTTATTGTTCTAGTTCATATCAGAATGATTGTTTTATAGCTCTATTCTGTTTGCTCAATCCAGTATGAATCAATTAAGAGCGCTGTGAGGGAGATTGTAGAGAGATGTATTGCTATATTACTGGATCACTAGTTTAAATGTTACTATGTAACCAAAAGTAATCACGATTGGTGTGAAATTCTTTGCAGGGTTCCTTGTTTGACAAGGTTTTTTTTTGATTAAATAAACAAAATTTTGTTTTTGTCGCCGAGAATTTGTTAATGGCGATACACTTTCAAGCGTAAAAAGAAGAAGTTTATTTTCACCCAGTTTTAGGCTTAATACTCGAGGAAGGTAAAAGTTGGTGAAATTTCTTATTGGCGGGTGCTGGTCGAATACCAGTCAAACCTCACGAGGGAATCCCGTCCGTTCTTGACAGCAATTTTTGGCAGCCGCATCGCTTGGTAAATCTGTCTTGTTTGTCTAACTTTTATAGAAAGAGTGACATAAGACACAGAAACAATTTGTAATCAACCAATCAGAGTTTGTGATTAAATGAGTTTGGTAAGAGAATACAAAGGATATGAAGGTGTTGCCTTGGACAATGAGAGCGCATACAATTGTTGCTTTCTTATGATCAAGCGATTGCCATTTCGATGAGAGCCATCTAGACAACCCGAACTCGAATCTGAAGAGCGTGTTAATAGGCTGTACAGATCTGAGAACTTGACTATGGAGGATACTTCGTTCGTGATTCAGAACTCATATGCAGATCACAAGCCACCGCGGATGCCCAAATGTGCAAGATGTCGCAACCATGGGGTCGTGTCTTGGTTGAAAGGACACAAACGCTATTGTAGATGGAGAGACTGCACTTGCCCCCAATGCACACTTATAGCTGAGAGGCAGAGAGTTATGGCAGCACAAGTGGCTCTGAGGAGACAGCAAACACAAGAAGAGAACATGAAAGTCTCGCGGACCCCGACTTCATCTCTGAATGCTGCCTACACCGAAATTCCAGAACCCCATACTTCATCTGAAGAAACATCTCCGAATCATGGTAAGAAGTTTATTCGATTTCAGCCGTTTATTTAAATGTATATCAAAACCTAATTTCTAATTAAGGTAAGGCTATTCCAATGGCATTAGCTCAGCATTCCAAACAGTGGATTGACACTTAAAAGAGAGCTGGCGTAGGTCATCACAACTGAAGCGTAGTTTGGAAGATGTAACAAATTATTATATATTTGTAGTTCCTTTAGGTTGTCACTTGTTTTACTCGTATGCAAACAACGGCGCGTTTGAAGTCTTTTCGCCCTAACTCGTTTTAATATCTCAAAGAAACGAGGTCAAATTTTAGATGACATTCTTTTTCTTTCAAGGGACAAGACTAGAAACCTTCAGTGTCCGGTATACGTATTCCGTGTTGCTCGTATTGTTTGAATATGCATTAGTTTTTTCATATCTTTATTCTCTTGTTCAATTTACACGTCTAAATCACTTTATTCTTTACAGGGCTTAAGCAACACCGTTTGTTATATATTAAGTGTGAATTATTTCAAGAGATCAAGCATTTTTGTCGAAACTTTTTGGACAAATTCGTTTAACGACAACTTCCTCTCTTTACTCACGTATCCAGTTTCTTCAATTATATTTTTCACTACTACTAAGCTCTAAAACGTTTATTTGGAACTGGTTTTGGAATTCTTTAAACTTTGAGTGGCCCCCCCAGGAGAATAAACTCGAACAAAACAGTCTGAAAATTTTACATAATTATTCAAAGATGTTTTGAAACGCAAAAGGTAAAACTGTCGAAAAGATTTCCCTGAATTAGTGTAACGAGTTGGGTCGTCATTTATGACACTCTCCTATACCCTAACTCTTTAACCGCTCAACTGCCTAATAAATAGAATTTCTAGTAATCCTTCAATCCTGTTACATAAACATTTTGATTTTTGTTATATACAAACATATTTATGAGCGACGATTTTAAAGTTATAAACAAACTTTTAATGTCTTTATTTTTGTTGTATTTTTCTCCAACAAGGAGCTGGTTATTGTTTTTCTTCATTTCTTTGAGAAATTTCCAGTTGATTTAAAATTTTGTAATGCTCTTTTTCCAGATTCAAACGCAAAATGTAGAATTAATGTAGAAATTAAGTGACCGACTTAAACATAATTCCATTTTGATTGAGTCCAAAAATAAACGATAATCAATGAAGTTTTAAAGTCGAGTGTTTCAAGTTAGTGTTGGCTTTTGTTTGTCAGTTTGTAATCAAGCTTTTGTCATTGTTGGTACGTAGTTTCGAGATTCATTTGGTATCTTAGCGAAGATCGTATCATCCTTGACTACTTTGTTGCAAAAAAAAATAGCAATCGGTGCTTTCAAATCTAGATAATTCACACATTGTTGGATGAACTAAATAGTCTGGTGAAATGCTCACGACACCTTAAAAAAGGAAAGCCATTTAAATACTTTTTTTTATTGCGGTCGACCGTGTTCAAGCTAATTTTGAATCACAACGCAACTCTTTCGAATGGAATTCAGTATTAAGATCAGGTTATTCGTTTTCAATGTAAACTTTTCATGATATGTGTATTCTAAAATGATTTCAAGTCATTGTTTGGTAACTTCTACTCGAAAGAATTCCTTGCAGCTTCTAACAATAACCAAGCAACTATTTGAATGTCAAATGCCGCTTTTCTGTTGATTGAAAGACAGCAAATGGAAAATGTTTTTTTTTAAAACATATGTCACTTCGTTCTTAATCTTTCAATAGAGTTTCTAAGTTTTATTTGTCCTTTTTATTGCATTAGATGAAGGAAGCCCAAGGACTAGCAGAAGCAGCTCAGAAAGCAGTATAAATGTTCATGAAGTGAAGGTCAAGTCTGAGCCAAAGAGCCCAGTAAGTTTCGAAAGAGAAGCTGTAGACCTAAATAACAATTGCGATAGCTCACTCACGAAACAGAAGCGAAAGTTCAGCGAGACGACCGCCGAAGATGAGCCGAGTACGAATAACTACTCTAGGATATCTCCCAAACAGAGATCTCTTAGTAGCAAAGTGGCCGATGTGCCAGAAGAATCGATTGAGATTCTACAGAGAATTTTTCCTCATCAGAGTCGAGCTATTCTAGAATTGATAATGCGTTCTTCAGAGAATGATCTCGTCAGAGCTATCGAATCTCTGATACCTGATGGTAGCACACACCATCCTTATCCTACTGTGGTCTCAGTTCGCGGGTATGGCGGACAAATAACCCCTTATCCACCGACGGAAGACAGTGGGAGGCGCTCAGCATTTTCGCCCATCGGGAAGAACGGACTTTATCTTACTAATTCGCACAAGGAAGGGGCGCGCTCTTTGAGTGCTTTCCAACCTGTTCATCCATACACTCGACCACATGTAACCCCAGCACCAGTCCAAGAACACTTCAAAATACCATCACCCCATATTCATCCATATGGCTATAACAGACACGCTTCTACTGCACTGCTTTCGCTTAGCAACGCAAAGCACTTGCCTGTGACGTCAGAGCAAGGAAAGTTTTGTGATGTTTGTGGTTTTGGAGTCAATGGCGGGGACAAGTTTTGTAGCGAATGTGGGAAAAAATTACAATCGAAAGTTCAGTTTTGATTCTATACCATGCAAAAATATAGTTCAATACGAAGTCAGAAAACAGACCCATCTACAAATATAACCTTTGCTAGTGAAAATGTTAGGAGAAAGTAATATTTTTATTTCCTAAAAGTTGTTGTTTATCGCAAAAAGTACCTCTGGCCAACACCAACAGTGAGCAATGAAGCGAACCAGAAACAAATGAATAATTCGCTGAAAACTTGCAGCTTAACATCTACGCGTTCCTAAAAGAAGAAGCTAAAACAATCCAATCTTGGCAGTGGTTGTTCAACACAACACAATCAATTACAGTTAGGACACTTTGTATTATGAACACTCCCAAATTTTTTGTCACAGTTTTATAAGAAGCATACTGTGAATTATCCCTTGAGCTAATCGTTTGGAAATCAGGTTTATTTTGATCGGTGTATTTGAACTCAATCCTTCATTTCAGAAGGTTTAAAACAGAAAGTTAATAATAACTTAAAAACAAAATACAAGTGTCCACGGTTCGAGTGTCCTCACTAAGATGTGTTTTACTACATTTGTAAGTAACTTACATTAATCCTTTCGTTTTGCGCTCGTTCGTATTGTTTTCCTGATATTTAAATCTTTCTATTGTCAGATTTCGAATCCAATAACTATTACTGATGCTATGAAAGCGGCTTGTCTAATGCATATTGCAATAAGATTTAAACCTGGCTTTTGCAACTCTAAGTTTTTTTGTTGATTATCGAAGTGTAGAATCTTTTGTTTTGCTTTGTTTATCTCGTAGCTGCTTCTTTGAGTTTGACTATTTTACCAGAGTATTTATCACGGAATTTTATAGTTAGTTCAGTCTTTGCCCAAGCAAATAAAGTTAAGATCTGTTATGGTATTTTAGGGCTCTTTTTTAAGTTTCTTTCGACCTGTATTTTTCAAAAACCTCTGTTTTTGGCTCCCGGTTATCAAAATTATCTAACTCATTTCTAACAGTAATGATGGAAATTGTACACCGTGAAAAAGATGAAAAAACTTACTGACGCTTTGGACGCTAGTCCTTCGTCGGAGTAAAAGAGAAAGAGGTGGTAGAAAGGCGTGTATAATCCCGTTGGGACTAAGAACGAACGCTTTACTTTCAACTAGCCTTTTCTTTTGTCTGTTAATTGTTTGTTTTTGTTTCCTTGCCTACCTTGTTCTCATTGGTTTCTTTTGTCTTAGTCTATCTTATATACACTCCTTTCTACCACCTCTTTCTCTTTTACTCCGACGAAGGACTAGCGTCCGAAACGTCAATAAGTCTTTTCATCTTTTTCACGGTGTATAATTTACCTTTTCATCATTACTGTTTAATTAGAAACACAGACGCAGCTCACACTAGTTTTTAGCTAGTTACATCTTCTTATAACTCATTTCTAGTCGTGCGAGGAATTGTGGTCAAAGATAAGTCGAATTTGAAGCTTGGCGACAGCCCGACGATGCTGTGCACGTTAAGTTTTACTAGGTAGTCCATCAGAATTCTTTTCGTTGGATATATATAAGAATTAAATACAATGTTAATAGTTTTGTAAGTGTGAAATTGGTTATTTATTAAACAAAGATTTGGTGTGTGAATATTACTGCAGTTTTTCATGACAGGTTATTTTATCCTTCTTCCTTCCTTCCTTCTTTCCTTCCTTCCTTCCTTCCAGCCCCGCAATGTACTTCAATGCCAACTCGACCCAGTTTTTTACTTCAACCTCTGTTCCTTCCTTCGTTCGCCCGTTCCTTCTTTTCTTATTTACATGCTGTCGTAAAACAGCCCATGTACTGCAATGCCAAGTCAACACAATTTTTCCCTCATATGATATGGTAAAGCTAAGAGGTTAGCATCTCACGATTTTCCCAGAAGTCCAATAACAACAATCGTTCAAAAATACATGTATTTAAGTACTGTTTAATAAACGAGCAGGAGTGTTTTATCGGATATAAAACACGAGGCGTAGCCGAGTGGTTTTATACCCGATAAAACACGATCTGCTCGTTTATTGAACGGCTTAAAAAACTCATGATGAATGTTATCATATTGTACTGAATTCTTTACGAAATGATCCAAGTTTGATAGAGAAAATCCAAGTTAAAGTTTATGCAAATGAAGACGAATCTTTATCAGATATAAAACCTCCTTCACGGTCATGATTTCAATTGTGTTTCCTTCATGAATTATTAATGAGTTTTTTAATCGTTTTAAGAATCAATTCTATTTTACAAAATCTTATAATTTTTAACGGTTTAAAAAAATATATACGAAAACACTTACTGTAATCAAAGTTAAAACAAAGTAAAACGATATATGTGCTTCTAGTCAGATGTTCTATTTGTCTACTGCCTGATTATTTAAAAGAACAGACTTAATTTAGTCTGTATTTTGACTTTTATACATATTTGAATACATATTTGAATAACTATTCTACACTGACAAGCGTCTGACTAGATTCTCATGCACGTGGAAACGCTTTTTTTGTTTCCACGGAAACACCAAGCTAGTCAGTCCAGAACAATAGGTACTCGAATTGGTCGCTATTTTTTGATTCGGTGTATATATTTTGTTTTTGTAAACTGAATAAATTTTGTGCATGCTTGAGACCTCGTAGAGATAGAGGTTCTCCTTCCCCGTCCCCGTGTTACTTTTAGCCTCCACAAGAAATGAACAGCTCTGATCAAATTCGACTAAGCGGCTTTATAAAGTCGTTATCTTTCCATTATTGCATTATAAAATCCAATGAAAGTTGAAATTACCCAGGGCCTTGATTTCTTGTCGGATAAAAGTGAACCGCAAGATTTGGGAACTACAACGGGCTTTCCTTTATATGCTGACGCAGATGCACAGTACGCATGCGCAGTTCTGTGTGTTTTCCCTCTTTCAAATCTCGTATTTTCAGGTACTTTCATTCAACCCTGATATTGATTACGGTTATATTGGTAACCACTATTGCGATTATACTGGGTTCTGCGGTTTTGGGTAGTGTAACGGCTTTGGGCGTTGCGATTATGGTTGTACTGGGTGTTACGGTTGTATTGAGTATTACGATTTTGGACATTGCGATTGTACTGGTTGCGGTTATATTGAATGTTACGAATAGGGGTGTTACGATTTTGATTGTTACGATTTTGGATGTTGCGATTTTGAGTGTTACGATTTTGATTGTAACGATTTGGATGTTGCGATTTTGAGTGTTACGATTTTGGATGTTGCGATTTTGAGTGTTACGATTTTGGATGTTGCGATTTTGAGTGTTACGATTTTGATTGTAACGATTTTGGATGTTGCGATTTTGATTGTAACGATTTTGGATGTTGCGATTTTGAGTGTTGCGATTTTGAGTGTTACGATTTTGGATGTTGCGATTTTGATTGTAACGATTTTGGATGTTGCGATTTTGAGTGTTACGATTTTGGATGTTGCGATTTTGATTGTAACGATTTTGGATGTTACGATTTTGATTGTTACGATTTTGGATGTTGCGATTTTGATTGTTACGATTTTGGATGTTGCGATTTTGATTGTTACGATTTTGGATGTTGCGATTTTGATTGTTACGATTTTGGATGTTGCGATTTTGATTGTTACGATTTTGGATGTTGCGATTTTGATTGTTACGATTTTGGATGTTACGATTTTGATTGTAACGATTTTGGACGTTGCGATTTTGATTGTTACGGTTTTGGATGTTGCGATTTTGATTGTTACGATTTTGGATGTTGCGATTTTGATTGTTACGGTTTTGGATGTTACGATTTTGATTGTTACGATTTTGGACGTTGCGATTTTGATTGTTACGATTTTGGATGTTGCGATTTTGATTGTTACGATTTTGGATGTTGCGATTTTGATTGTTACGATTTTGGACGTTGCGATTTTGATTGTTACGATTTTGGATGTTGCGATTTTGATTGTTACGGTTTTGGATGTTGCGATTATTTTGCCTTCTTATGTTCTCCCTCCTTCTTTGCTCTGCCAACTTCCTTTCCCTATCCAATCTTTGCTTTTCCGCCAATTGTCTGGCCTTCTCCTTGTCCAAGCGTTGCTGTTGTGCTAATTTTCTAGCCCTCTCTTGTTGCAAACGTCTTTGTTCTGCTAATTTCCTGGCTCGTTCTTTCGCTGACAGTCTTTGAAGTCTTCTTGCCTTTTCTTGAGCCAGGATTCTTGCTCTTTCCTGGGCCATCTTTTCTGCCAATATCCTTGCTTTTTCATCAAGTGCTCTCTGCCGAATCAATCCTTGACGGATGATTTCTAAAACAAAAACAAAACAAATACATCATACACGAATCGAAATTTGTTGACCAATTTGAATAACTATTGTTCAACACTGACTAGCGACTGACTAGCCTCATGTTCACGAGGAAAAATAAAAACGTTAGGGTTAGATGAGGTGTAAGACAATGGGAAGCCATTTCAGAGCTACGGCATGTCGAACCATGTACGTGCTGTAAATCATTACATGTTTCCCACTCGTACGAAAACTGCTATAAGGTATACCGAAGCAAGGGAAAGACTTAAGCTTCTCAAGACTCAAGACAAGAAAATCAGCTATAAAATACCAACCATTACAGACTCTTTCTCTTATCTCCTTGACTCGTTTGGCAAGTGCAGCGTAAGACTCCACGTACAGCACATAGCCCTCACTCGTCGACATATCAATAAGTTCTTTCCTATCCACACCTTTGCCGATTCCCAAAGTTACTATGGTAACCCCCATGGCTTTGAGTTTAGCTGCCGCATGGGACGTGCGTCGGAAGGAATCGGACTTGCCGTCGGTCATCACGAGAGCAATCCTTGGCACGTCCATACGACTACCCGCTGTCTGGGAAAAAAGAGTCGTTCGTGCCAGATCTAGAGCCTGTAAAAAATTATATACCATGTATCAGGTATTTCACAATAGATTTCTCAATAAAGCATGTGCATGTTACGTCATAGCCGCCATCTTGGTTGACGATAACAAAAAATTCCTCATTAGTTTCTCTTGTTAGATCAACCAACATGGGGGCTGTGTCATTGGTATCCTCCTATTCTTAGAGTGCATGTGACGTCATGGTCGCCATGTTGGTTAACGATCTTTTAAGATCAACCAACATGGCGGCTTTTTCGTTGTTACTTATGGCTTCCATGCCTTTACTTCTTTTGGAATTTTTGTATCCTATTGTATAACGTTAATGAGTTCCTGTATGTATGTAAAGAATGTAAAGAATGTAAACCATTTAACGGTACTGAACAATTTATTGATTGACGGCAGTGCATTTCCCGATTTCCCCATGTTTGCGACTATTGTCTCGATTAGCGCGTAGAAAAGAGAGGTAAAAAAGAACTTCTTAAGCTTACCTTTTCTGTGTGGGTCTCCCCTTGCACGAACAACATGTCGTCGATTGCCTTCTTCATCTCGAGGACGTTGTGATGTTTCTTCATCCCGAAAATGAGGTCTGCATCATTAGCAAAACGAATGAGACCGACGTGCGTCTCATTGTTGGTGACCTGGAATCCTCGCATCACCTTCAGGAAAAGAAACAGGAATCAAAAATTATTTGGAAAAATTTTAACCGCAACCCGGTTGGCTCGGCCGGTTAGTTAGGCACCGGACTGTTGTAGGGAAGTCATGGCTGTAATCCCTGGCCAAACCAACACTTGCTCGTTGTATCAAAATATTATCGTAGAAGGTGGTGATTTTTGCTCGAAACATTTCTACAAATGGTATGGCAAACGTATGTTGGGGTACAGTACATTATCAGTGCCGAATCCAAATCGATAGTACGTGGTCATCCTCTCTAAATGAATCCATTTTGAAATCCTTAATTTCAGCGGTGTTTACCTCACCACATTCTACCGCATGTAACGAGTTGGCTTTTTTGGGGCGCGCCTCGCGAGGACATTAGAGTCAGTCCACCTGCCCCTTATAACGCGTGTTTGTTTGTTCAATGATTCAATTTTTTGCTGTTACGACTCAAGAGCGATGACATGTCGTGTTAGTATCGTTATTTAGTCGTAAACTTTTCGTTTATAGCTCGGTGTTTTTCTGCTTTCTTACCTTAAGCATGAACTCCTTGGCTTTTTTGAATCCCTCTTCGGTCACGCTACCTGACGCGTCCACAATGAAAGCTAAATCAGACTTTCCTTTGCATTCTGTATTTAAAAAACTCAAGTCAGTATTTTTACAATGTATAACTAGATAAAATATGACGCCCTATAGTTGTTCACTTGGTTGCCTGTAAGTCCAGTTCTGGACATCTTATTAGTTTTAGCCAAAACCGATCTATGGCTTGAATGGGCTTATGTCACGAGAAAACTTGGTGTATGGAATACTGTAAATGTGCAAGTTGCGAAAATACTCCAGTTTCGAAATCTGTTGCTTATGGTCAGCCGGGGTCCGGATTTCATATGGAATTATTTTGTGGCTATTCATGTTTCGAGTGAAAGTCCGTGTGATTTCAAAGTGTTTGTATTGTTGAAGTATTGTTGAAGTATTGTTGACGCAGACATAAGGCTAAGAACTCCAAGTCTGTTATCTAGGAACATAGCGGTATTCGGCGAATTCAAAAATGGCCTATTTTGGATACACAACTTACTTTTAGTTTTACAAACAAATGGCATCTTGTTGACACAGAACTCTTCGTCCCATTTTCCCCATTCTGGATCAGCTAGAATCGCTACACAAGCTTCCCGTGGCTTCCTCGATAAGCTGGTATTTTTTGGTGCCCCTTCGGTCCATTTCGTATAGTTGACAGGTCCACGATCCGTCCACTTGAATGAGCCCTTGCTGAAAATGTCAGTGGCGCCAATCCAAAGTCCTTTGAAGCCCAAGACTTGGCGGATTTGTCTTATTCTTTCTGTCACCCATGCGCTTTCTTCGGAGTTGTAGATGGAAAGCAAGTGACCTGACTCGGCTTCTTGGCAGTACAGCTCTGCTTCTGACCACGTCATGGAGTCGTAAGGAAGAGGGATGAACTTGTACTCGTAGTAGTTCCATTCCCACGCTACAAAACAGAAAAAAATAGTTTCCTATTTGAGCTTAAAGGCCTTGTTACACGTCGAAACTTTTAGCTGCAAGTTGTGTGTAATTTTCACACAAGTGTACTCAAGTTTCAGTTAAAAGTTTCAACTTGCAACAGAGCCTTCGCAATAGAAAGGAGTTTGTAAAATGAACGAAGTTTTTCATTTATGTGATTCTTGGTCAGGAATGATCGTTTTAAAATTCGGACACACTTCAAAAGTATATAATAACCGTCGATTTATGAATTTGTCACCGACATAGAATGGATATGCCATTGTCTAATCTATTGACATTTTTGTGTTTCCTGGGAAAGTAGCCAATCAGTGATCGAACATAAACGAGGTAGCCAATCAGAGAAAATAAAGAAAGTAGCCAATCGGCAAACTTAAAGAAAATAGCAAATCAAACTGAACATAAATAGTCAATCATCGAGTCTGAGCAGAATAGCCAATCAGTGAACATAAACTAATTAGCAAATCAGGAAACATTTTGTGATTCAATGTTGCTTGGGGTTAGAAAACAATGCATCGTACAAGGTTTGGGGTCGCCTGGATCGTTAAAGTGTTGTTACCAGTCACATACCGTATCCAAAACGCTTATTGTCTTTCAATCGTTTTGGGACCTCTGTGAAACAAAATAAAGAACGAGGGTTATGTATGTCAAGGAGGATAGGGCGATTAAGAAGAAAAGTGGATGTTAAGGAAAGAGGGAGAGAGGAAAGGAAGGGAGGGAGAGAAAAAGAGGGGGAGGGAGGAAGGAAGGGAGAAAGGGAGGGAGGGATAAGGGAGAAAGGGAGGGAGAGAGAAAGAGGGGGAGGAGGGAGGGAGGAAGGGAGGGAGAAAGGGAGGGACGAAGGGAGGGAGAAAGGGAGGGACGAAGGGAGGGACGAAGGATGAAAGGAAGGAAGGGAGAGAGAAAGGGAGAGGAAGAAAAGAACGACATCAAAGTCGGTAGGCAAGGGGTGATACGTACACTGCATAATTCAGTGACATTTCTCACGCATTTTTTACTCCATTAAATTACCTTGCGATTTACAAATATATCCAAAACTCTGTAAACAATCATCGTCACTCCATGTTGGAGTACCACTATTAGGATCCATGGAAATACAATACTCGTGCTCAAGAGCCTTCGTGGAAGATCTGGTTGGTTCTCCTTCTGCCCACGGTGCCTCACTGTACTTGAACGGTGAGCCATCAACAAACTCATAAACACCTCTAAGTCGTTTATCATGTGCCCCAATCCAGAGCTTCCCCATGTAATCCAGCTCCTTGGTGAAGTTATGCATGAGTTGATTGACCCAGTTCCCTTCTTTCTTGTCGCCTATTGTCAAGAGGTTACCATTCTCTTCGATCTTGCAGATTTCGTCTGCTTCGTACCAGGACCTTTTGTCTTCCTTGGGAAGGACCACTTTGTAGATGTAAGGTCCATTCTGGAAAACTAGGGAGGAGAAACGTAACACGTCTGTCAAGGATTCTCTTATTTTTCTGCCTGTCTCACTAGCAACCGCTTTCCCTGTGCGTCTGGTTCAGTGTGAGCGCCACCCTTTCCCCCTCGTAATGAAGTCCTGACTCTGGTGACATGAATACGAGGAGGGGGGTTCAGATCCCCTCCCAAAAGATTAGTCTAAACCCTGCCCCAAGGAGAAAAAGATTGTGAGCTTATATATTATATTCCATTGCCTGGCTAATGACATGATCCATGTCTTCTAGTCTCCTGATAAAAAGGTCGAGCTTATTTTCCATCGACGGGCGTAGATTCTTAACATTCCTTCGAGTTTTCGATTACTTTAAACCAACACACACATACCACTCGAGAACAAGGACTGATTTGTAATAGATCTGCAAAGACCGAAATGTTGTATACCGCTCTAACTTGCTTTATCTCGTTATAGCTTGCCTGGAATCTCAGTTGGGATAGGCGGAGTTTTGATTTACTAAGCCTTGAGTTGGATTATTTGACTCCCCTAAACGCCGCCATAACTTGACTTTACTCAGCCCTAGGTTAAGGAATTTTTCTTTTTGATTCGCTTTGTCTCGCGCAACAGCGGCGTAAACTTCGGTGCGATCTTCAATCCAAGAATAGAACGTTTGGTAGAATATTGTAAAACAATCGATCGCATCAAACCGCGCTGAACGCCTTCAACCGCATTACGCATATACGAGGACAAGCTAATAGCACTATAAAAATAAATGCGCTCAAAAATTGTTAAAGTTATTCATACAAAAACCAACGATTATAGAATGTAACTTACAATACCCAGAAGGCGGGCTTCGGGAATTCGAGCCATCCTGCGCTGTGCAAACTGTAGCACCGAAAATTATTATGACGATGAGAAATGCGACGTTCGAGCGATCTTGTTTCGTCATGGTGGAGCTGAAGTTACTTTGACTCCAACTCCTTTGCAGAATACAGTGAAATATCCGAGTAGCGAAACGTAACAGATACGAACAAACTTCTTAATTTCTATTTCTGATGACTTGAAGAAAGCACATGTCAATTTTGACAGTTCATTCGCGCTTACTTTGAGAATATCTAATAACATTTGGAAGGTAAATAGAATGAAAAATACAGAATGAGTTTACTTGTTTGCTAGATATGCTCTCGATAACTTATCGAATTGATTTGCTTCAAAAAGAATTCAGTGATTTCGTCAGAGTTAGAAACAGATTTTGAATTTATCGTCGAGTTATTTGCTGGTGGGCTCGAAAGATAGGTCTTTGGTTCAAATACTGATGTGATGAGCTAGATCAAGTGTCTTGAGTGATGAACGCGGCGCTCAAAGCATGAGGGGACGAAATGGCCGGTACTAAGCATTTTTGGAGTTTGAAAGAACAAAACAAACATGGCGGCGAAGTGAAATTGTTTTCATTCTTCCTTTTCATATTTCTAAGTAGCCTGAGAATGAGGGCCGGAGGCAAACAGCTAAACGCACTGTGATTGGCTGAAACAAATTCGCCGCTCAGCTGGTTAAGAAAACGATCTTGTAGCGACAAGTTATAGTAGAAACGAGGTTAGCTCTTGTAATCCAGGGGAAAACCTCCCGGGGAGGGGCAGGTCGAGTTCGTCACCTCTCACTTCGCACGCGGCTTTGATTCTTAAAACGAATCTGGCAAACATGTGCGGTTCACTTGATGTTAGGGAAAAGGCTGGGTCGAGTTGGTATTGCAGTGCATCGTGGGACTGGTTTATTGGGACATATTTCCAAGATGGCGGCTTCTTACTCTTCCCACTAAACTTGTTGACATACTGAGCTCAGTGGCTAGTAGACTGCGTAGCGGCTCTTGGGAGGGGGAACGGGGATAAGGGAAGTAAAAATATCCTTTGATTGGAGGCGGCAAACGCTAGAACAATAGAATAATCGCATGCTCTCCGTCCTCCTCAATCCTCTTCCCCTACCTAGAGCCGCTACGCAGTCTAAGTGGCTAGTAGATTAAGTTCAAATTATATTAAGGAATTCTAGTAGGTCAGGTGGGTTTGACAAGTGTTTTTAACCAGACGTGGTTTATCCAGACTATCCCTAGCGTATCATAAATTCTTAAATCATTCTCAAGAGTTTCGAGATAATATGCAGGAATTCAATTCCAATACCGACAGATGTGAAGGTATTTATGCTGTCAATGTGCATAATTCAGAGGATTATTCTCCGGAAAGACGCAAACGAAGAAAAATAATCCCTATAGTGAGAATGAATTACGAAATGGAAAGATTAAAATAACGCAGAACGGAAAGATCTGTTTAGAATTCGTAAAATACATGTTCTTCGACCGAATATAGGTTTCAGTATTTACAACATGGTCAACCTAAATGTTGATTAAAATTTATCATGTGTTCCAGTGAAGGTTCAAAGTGTCTGTATTGTTAGTATTTTTTTGAATAACGCTGACTGGAATGAGAATGACTATGAATAAATGAATACGTAATTAATAAACACATTGATATTATTACTTGAAGGAACTTGAGGTTCACTAGTTTGTTCGTATTTCAACACCAAGGACAGCATATTGTCAGAACGGTAAGCTGATCAATTTAAGATTTGATGATCAAGAACATGCGCTACTTAGTCCGGCTTTACTAACGCGGTATGTCAGACAGATGAGGGAGGCTTCGCACGAGCACCATTTTAATGCTGTAATACGTTTAGTTGATCGGCCATTTTTTAAGGGCGCATGGCTATTTGCTGTCAACCTTTTCAACTACTTAAACTTATCAAAATTCATAGGGTTGCAACCACGTACGCGACTCAAAATCCCTTGGGGTATGAATGACTATGGAATGGCCGTCACGTTGGTTGATCTAACAAGAGAAACTAATTTTATAGTGAACCAAAATGGCGGCGATGAGTAACCCAAGAATTTGTAATTAGCGGGATTTCGTTTTAACGAGTTCGTCATGACGGAACCTTTCAACGTAGTTAAAGTGCTTATAAGCCTTTACACAATATTTTCAGAATTGATTCTTCAGATAGTGGATAGTTGATTGTGAAAATATTTCGTCATTTGAATGTCGGTTCTTTAAGATACGAAGGTTTTTATTCCCAATATGTTAATGACTATGACGTAACATAAGGGATCATTTAATATACAACACTGCACTCGTTCTGGAATACAGTAGTTTAAAAGCATCATCCTTTTAGTCGTGACGCACGTAAAGGTTCTTACGAATTTGTTTTCAAAAAATGTCCAGCGTTTAATATTAAAAGTTGCCACAAAATAACTCAAATCCCTTATGTTACGTCATAGTCATTAACATATTGGGAATAAAAACCTTCGTATCTTAAAGAACCGACATTCAAATGACGAAATATTTTCACAATCAACTATCCCACTATCTGAAGAATCAATTCTGAAAATATTGTATAAAGGCTTATAAGCACTTTAAAGCTGATTTCATGAAAACCTGTTTATTTCGTTAAATGATCCGGCATGACAAAAAATGAACTAATAAATTGAGCTGAATTCTCTTCCGTCATACACCGAGGGCTTATCCTCGCCACGTGTTTTGCATTTCAGCGGCCAATTGGTGTGCCAGAGCAATTCTTCGTTTGCACGTTACGTCATCGTTGCCATGTTGGTACCATGTAACTAAAGATTTCTCATTAGCATCTCATTAGCATCAAGTGTGCAGAAAGTGTGCAGAAAGTGTCTCCGGTTTGGTACACTAATATGGCTGCCCTGTCACGTTAGTGAAAACGCTCTATACAGCGAATCGAAATATGATCTTACTATGGCGACCAATTTGAATAACTATTGTTCTGGACTGACTTACATCTCACATGGGAAAACACTTCATTGTTTCCACGTGAACAGTCAGTCTAGAACAATAGGTACTCGAATTGGTCGCCATATTTCGATTGCGTTTACAGCACGTCTGATTTTTAAATTCACAGCTTCTCCCCTTCTTCTCTCTCTTCCCCATTCCTCCTCGACTCCTCGCAGCCTCTGTAACCCTGGAATCCAGGGTACGGTGATCACAAAGATGGAAGATCCTATTTGGAGAGGAGGCCGGGGGTTGATTCCCTGTACTTTTCTCTTGAATCCCTCAATTTCTAGCACAAACGTCCCATAGTCTGGTAGCCAACAATGGACCTTTTTACTTTGGGAGAAATGTTTTCAATTTCAGACCACATGTCATTCCCTTGAGTATAATTTCTTTGCTTCTCCTGTAACGCTTGCATAAATACATTGATCATAAGTGACCATTGATGCAACTCATTCAAATCTTATTAATCTTATTAACTAGATGTCTGAACTAGAAAAACATTTACGGCCTATTAATGAAGATTCAATCAACCAGTAGAAGTTCGACTAGTTCGGGCGTAGAAATCTATCCAAACATTGTTCCTAACCTTACCATTGCGTTTTTAAGTCTAGAGTTAAGTATTAAGAAAGTTCACAAGTAAATGTCGTTGATATAAATGAATCTCTTAAGAAAAGGAGTGGCCTTTGAAATCAATCTGCCGCTTAAAAGCCGAGCAATGCTTTATAAAGCTTCTTTGTTCTATACTTTTACTAGCCCGAGGTGAAGAATCTTGAGTATTTGAAAAAGAGCAATAATCAAAATTTAAAATGAATTTATTGTTGTTTTCTGAAGGTAATCAAACACAATTTTCTCGTTTATGCACTTAAATCTTTACTAAATAGTTTGAAGATTGCTAAACTAACGAGTCGAACGTCAAAAGACAGATTTTCAGTTTTGCTTGAACTTCGAGAAAGATCATTTTAGGACATATGGCATGGTCAACAACACAAGGTTATGATTTCAAGGGAAGTCTGCTTAGATTCTTTCAATTAACTTGTACAATGTATATGTCAAATACATTTTAATCGTTCTAATTACTGTGGCTTTGGAAAGGTCAGCTAAAAGAGCAAAATCTGGGATTCAAACTGCTTCAAATTGTTTTAAATACACTCATGAACTGAGTGGAAAAAGAGAGTGATTATGGCTACTTAGGTTAAAGCGTTATTGCACATGGTCAGCTTCGTTCTGCGTAAAACATTGCTTCATTGCTTTTTGACGTACATTTAAAATTAATGGAATACTCCGGAATCGGCTCCGATTTTTGTTTTTATTCTTGTTAATTGAAAAATCATGAGGCCATTCCGCAGCTTGGTTCGTGTCGTTCTACAAACTCAAGAGAATAGGAAGTAACCTACTTGATATTCCTGACGAACTGTATGATCATTCTTTTAGACATTTAGTTTATCCTTTAAACATGTGAACTTACTTTAACACTAATTAGTCTGGAAATCCTCCCAAAGAGAACAGAATATAAAGATTACACGTACTATACTGTATCCTAAAAGAACCTTTATAGTTATGTTGGAAAATATGTTTTTAACGACATTGTCGTTCACGTGATGAAAACAATAAGATATATAGTGTGCTTTATCAGGATAAAAGCCAAATCTCTTGATAAAAAATATTGTACTAAACCCACAACGACTCACAGTCAAACCGGATTCTCAAATGGCTTTCCCGTTAGTGTTTAGCCAATCAACGACAAGAGCACGAAAAAACTACAACCAATCAAATGCTTGATATGGGAAACCATTTGAGTGTTATACTGCTGCAGGACATTTTCCATCCTTTTACGGTAAAAATAAATATAAGTTTGGATTCTCTTTAAAATTCCTCATCGTCAAAAATGTGTCATTTTTATCTCGTTTAAGAGGAAATCCTCGCAAGGATAAATATTTTATTTAACTTTATGACAAGCTCTCGCAAGTGTGTCAAGATAAGACGTCCTTAAAACCGTTCAAAGTTTTCTCAAGCAGTTTTATAGCTCCAGAATATTCTATCACAACAAATATGAGCCGAGTCAATAACCTTTAAAATAAGTGACGTCAGATGAATTTGAACCCGCAAAAAAACTAGTAAACTACTTTCTCTTGCTACTCCTGCATTTGCATTGAACAGTGTGAGATGTCTGGCGAATCTAGAACCATCTTTCGCAAAAATAAATAAAAATAAATAATAAATAAAAAAAATTCTCGTTGTGAGATATCGATTAGCCAAATGCTTTCAAAACCGAATTGTTTTGATATGTTTTTCTTCAAAACAAATTAGTAGCTCTCTTTGCTGGCTCTGCCTCAAGTTATTTGTGTTCATGGTTATTTGAAAATGAGTTTTCAAGCTGGTTTCTTACCGGCATAAGAAGATAAACGAGAAAAGTTTACAAAATTCCTTAGATATTTTAGCTGTCAGAAGGTTTTATAGATTTTAAACCTGTCTTGGAAAGGGTTTCAGTACGTCGGAAATTAGTATTTACAGAACGAAATATTGTTCTTCTCAAAGGCTTTCTTTTGGTCTTCGTTCAAAGGGACACATTTGGCAACCCATACACAATGCAATATCGTTTTTGTCCAGAATCATCCCAACCTTGAAAGTCTGCTCTCGTCTTTAATTATCATAAGACGAAAGACCGATTTAAAAGGAACACCAGTTCAAATAGGGTCGACCACGGTATCTTGGTCCAGCCCCTACTTCCCACAAAGTTGACATTCACACCATTTCATCTTCCCCACCCAGCTGCTTTAAATTTACTCACGGTCAAACAGATTTCGTAAAAAATGTGTTTTCAAATGAGACCGTAGTTGAGATTAAGCAGAATTAAATTCATCTCGAGACCTGTGTCATTCGTCATTGTAATAACTATAACTCTTTACATGTTTTGAAGCGAAGGTCGCAGAACCTTTGAGTATTTGAACGTTCGCACCTCGTAAAATTCTCCAACGAAGAGTTCATGCAAAGCTCCGGATAAAAAATAAAAATGTTACGAAAATGTGTAACTAAAGAACTACCGAAACGGAAGTTAAAACATCAAAATATCGATCTGATAAGAATCATCAAAGCAATGTAAATCATTTTCAGTGACCTTACTTTAAAATTTTCTACAGACTTCGTCTAGTTTAAAGAAAGCATTTCAAAGGAAAAGAGTTGGTCTCTAGTCACTCGTGTAAGCATTTTTTTGGTATGAATACTATTACAGTTTAGATCACTAAGATTTGCGTTTTTGATAGCGTTTAAAAAACACTTCTGGGCTGGATGGTTTCGAATTCCAATGGTAAAAGAGTTATTAGTATCTAGATTGGAAAAAAAAAAAAAAAAAAAAAAAAGAAAAGAAAAAACAGCCATGAAGAATAAAGCCATGATTTGAACATGAATTATCAACTGAAACTCAGGCATATAACATAACATAATTCTAAGAAAGATGTTGAAAAATTATCAATTACAATTATCATTCTCTTAAACGATCTCTCTTTAATAGCTTGATTCTTGATTAAAATGTCTGAGATCCCCCCAGTTCTGACTTACCATATCCTGCTGATGTTGACTGGGTTGGTTCCGTGCACAAATAAACGCATCCAAAAACTACCCAAACTAAGCTAGACAAGCTTTTCCAAAGCATCTTTCTTTCTTGAATTATATCAGAGATGTGACTTCGACCTCTGCTGTCCGTAAATGGAATACAAGCTTAAAGGCTAAAGAAAATTTATAGAGTTACAGCAGGAAATTTGATATTCGATTTGTGATGACGCAAAGAAAATGAGGTTGATACGTGCAGCATTATTTCCTAAGGCAGTATTACTATGAGTAACAGATAATGAGTATATTTCGATATCTCTAGAAAATAACGTAAAGAGCTTAACTGTCTTACATTATAGTTAAAAAAAGGAAAATTTACTCGAACATTGTCGTAACTATCGCGCTTCTTTGTGTAGTGTGAACCTTTTACGACTGTCGTCCGTCAAAAGTTCAGTCCTATTGTCATTTTGAAACTTTTCAAGGTTTGTGCTTCACGTAGGACGCATGTTCAAATCCCCAGCTTGTATGAAATATGACTATATTACGTTATCTCGACGTATGAAAACAACGGATAAAAATGGGGGGGGGGGGGGGGGGGCCTAAGGTCGAAGCTTCATTTTAACTTTATGAAAAAAGAAAAACACAAAAGATTTCTGTTACTTTTTCCTCTCACCCTAGTGGGATAGAAAAGGGAATCTCTGCTCGCAGGATATTTAAGTTTAAGCTTATGGCAGAAAAGCACGTTCAAGCGAAAAATAAAAAAATTAATTTCCGAGATCAGGGTTTATCGAGAGTCCTCATCGGCGATTGTTGTTGACCGATCATATACAACAGGCTCGGCCGCGATGAAACTCGTGCCAAGAGTAGACATGATCGGGTGACGGAACTTGTGGCCCAAGGGTTAATAGTCAGTATCGAATATGAATGCGCACGGAGTTATATACTTAATGGTTGTCTTGCATGATCAAGGCCTTAGTTGAATTAAATGATATCCGAGTAAAAGAAGAAAAGAAAGATACAATGGGAAACAAACCAAGGAATTAGAAGAAAAAGAAGAAAGAAAGACCTATATAGATAAATAAGATAAGGAAGACAGATATGTCTTTCACCTCTAAATACTATTAGTTTGCATTATGTGTGCATGCCCAAGGGTCAAAACAAAAAAAAAAAAAAAGCTGGCCAAGGGCGGATCCAGGGGGGGGGGGGGGGGGGGAGGGGAAAAAATGGGGCTGAAGCTCCCCTTCAGCAGAAAAAACCGATGCTTTTTTTATTGTTTTCAAGTTGTTGTGACGGAAGAAACTCAATTAGCCTTCCCCAGACTCAGTTAGCCCCCCCTCTAAAATTTGGCTGGGTCCGCCCTTGCTGGCTTGGAAGAATTCCATCCCTATAAGTTGGTCTACCCCACTCATCTTCTGAAGAAGATATTTACTTATTAATACGACCACCCGGATGATCATTGACGCCAATTAAGTTAGCGACACGAATCATCTCTTAACTTCACCTATTGTTCTATTGTTTATTGTGGCAGTATAAATAAGACCCATATCTGACTTTTTTCTTCACTTGACTCTGAAGATGACTTCCGCACAGGTTGTCGAAACGTCAGTCACATCAAACAGTCCTTCTAAGGACTACATCCACCCGGATGATCATAATATAAATATTATCTCTTCGAGAAATATTGTTACTTCGAAAAATATCCATTCACCTGGGTTCAGACCATTCATTGTAATACGATTCATGAGAACAGCTTTAATTATTACTTGTTGCGTACCTCATGGGAATTTATCCTCAGTTTCAGTGTGACTGGTATTAATCTCCTACTTACTTTGGACGAGAGGGTCAATCAAGGTTTGGAGCACTGTCACGTTAGCATATCCCATCTTGACGTAAACGTAGCAGTCAAAAGGACAAGTCTACTAAATATTTTCTCATTTTTGTGGGTTGATGATTAAATGCTACTGCCTGTATCCTTCAGTTTATCGGCCTGCTGTAATACAGACACGGTTTAGTTTGACCATGCTTACGGTGTTTCCTCTATTAAGTCCCTGGGGGCTTATGTTCTATACCGGTACTTTTGGCCTTATTAGAAGGGGGCATTAATTAGATGTCGGGAGTTC
Organism: Actinia equina; assembly: GCA_011057435.1. Lineage (NCBI taxonomy): Eukaryota > Metazoa > Cnidaria > Anthozoa > Actiniaria > Actiniidae > Actinia > Actinia equina. Next base: position 49,119 of record WHPX01001337.1, read on the forward strand.
TATAGAGGAAAATCGCCTGTGATAATGATAATACCGTTCAATACTTTGTCTGGAATCAAATAATATTACTCCTAAATTATCCAGGTAACGGATACTCCTAAGTCTTGTGGGCGATATTCCTAAATCAGGTGTTGGAAAACTCCTAAATCAGGTGAAGGGACACTCCTAAATCAGGTAAAAGGATACTCTTAAATCAGGTGAAGGGATACTCCTAAATCAGGTGAATGAACACTCCTAAATCAGGTGAATAATCCAGGTACTAACTTTCCTCAATCGGACTTGACTCAGTAGGAGGCCCACATTTTCTCCAATGGACCACGGTTCCAGGTGAATCAGCATAACAATAGCCGTGAAAACAAAGCACCCAATAGACTAGACTTTTTAAGATTTCTTTTCCAACCGATTCCGTGCGTGGCAGAGATGCAAGGGATTAGCCGATATGGTCTGGGGGCCAGCTGGTCTCTCCCCTGATGCTTCGGCTAGAACATTTTCTTGCGTAATTCGTACACCCAAGGGCAGAAGGATTTAATCGCCGTCAGGTCCGAAGTCCATACGCCGCCTCAGCTCTGCGGATGTCTCGGGGGTATGGCAAAGTTGGATTCTTTTTTTTTATAATTCTGTCGAGTATTTCAAAGCCCATCATATACAGATAAGATTTTCTATTTTTTAAAGATCTATTATTATCTATTTGGCAATATTTTTAAAGACTGACTACCCTATTTCTTACTCGTTCAGAATCGGGTAAGGCTATGACTCAACGAGGAAACATATTTCCCTAAATGTTTCCTAAGGTGGCAAAACTGTCAGGAAACAACGGGAAACAATGTGTCCATGCGTCTTGGAAGAATAATTTTTTTCTGCCGCACAGCAAAAATATTTTTTGCGTCTTGAAAGCAAAATTCGATGCATGCAGCAACATTTCGCATGTGGCTAAACTGCTAAACATCGAGGAAACATGCGCGCAATAAACATGTTTTCTCGTTTAGCCAGGCAGGACTCCTCGCCAGGCAGTAAATCACGTGTATTTTCCTGAAGTCATTTATTTTCGCGCCAATTTTTCTCGTGTAGACTGGACACCGCTAGACCCAGTTTCCTTAAAATCACAACTTCCAAGATGGCGGACAGAGTGAGATAGTCAAAGTAGATTTCCTGTGGAAAAAAAAAACCATTTATATTCTTCTTCAATATTCTTCTTTTCGAGTATATCTTGTGAAAATGGCCGAGATGGACCCAAATGTTGCTAAACACTTGTTTTCCGAGGGTGGAATGTTGTTAATTTTTGACGTCCCCAAAGGAACGGAGTTTGGTATCGACTACAATTCTTGGAAGGTTGGCTCAAAGTTTAAAGGAGTTAAAATGATTCCTCCTGGAATTCACTTCGTGTTTTACAGTGCTGTTAGTAAAGAAGGACAAACTGCACCAAGAACTGGTTTCTTTTGCTCCTTGGAGAAAAGGCACGTTTTGGTGAAGAAGTGGGACAGAGAGGTTGAAGATGTTGTTCAGGGAGACGAGAGTATTGAAAATACAGAACGTATTAGAACAGGTTTGTATAGTGATCGCAAAAAAATAAAACTTAAATTATTAATGCCAGTCACTTCCAGTCACTTTAAAGTACAGTGGAACCTCTCCTTACGGACAGCCAGGGCTGTCAACCCAAGAGATATTCAAATCTGGAGAATTGATAGGGGAAGGGACATGACGTCACAGTGCGTCAAAAAGCGAGTGAAAAGACGTCTCTCACTTTGTAACATTTGATGTGATTGGTTTATTTCTGACCAATCAGATTATCGCTTATATTACAATGGCCTGTTTGCAAGAGCAGTTTATGAGGAACATTTTGATTTTGTTAGCGATGTAAAATTACACAAACAACATGAATTCGAATTTTATGGCTGTGAAAGTCTAGTCTCACAAGAAATGGTCAACTTTGGGGATTATCTGGGAGATTTGAGACTCTAATCTGGAGACCGGGAGATACGGTCCAAAATCTGGAGACTCCTGGTTTATCCAGGAGAGTTGACAGCCCTGGGCATCTGTATCGTATAGACACCTCTATACGATGATAAACCTCTACAGGTAGAGGTATCCTTCAACTTTACGAAAAAGTAAGCACAAAAAGGATTGTTGTTGTAGTTTGAGGGGCCCTTGCCCAAATCTTGAAAGTCGCATAATGAGGAGATGGACAACAAAGGTTTGCTTTAATATTTAATACATCATGTACACTTTACCTTTTTTCTCTAAATTTTGAAAAAACCCATGTTGTTTGAAAGAGACTTGGAGCTAGGGCCTCTTGGCTAAGCATTGAAGCATGCTGTGATTGGTCGATTAGGCATGCACCTGACACCTGGCTGTAACAGTCACATCCCTATTATTTTAAGCCCTACATCTATTGATAATGTGATATGGTACTGATTTGACATTTTTTGTATATTCCTCAAGGTATGGAGGAATTAGACCAGTACTTGGGTGCATACCCTTATGAGAGTTACAAAAAATGGCTGTCACTTTCTGATAAAATAAGCCAGCCACTTCTAGAGCGATTACAGCCAACATGTGGCAAAATATCATCTGTTACTCAAGTGCCTTCACACGAAGAATTTAGATCCGAAGCATCAAAGATGGAAATTGATGAAGGAAATCTAAGCATTTCCTTTGAACAAAGTCCTGAAAACAAAATCAGGTTCACAGAGATTCCTAAGAGACGGTATCCTGAGGGAAGCAGCCCGGTAGAAATTACTCGGCACAGCTTAGACTCTACTTATATCTTGGAATGCATGATAAGTCATATGGCAGGTACATGACATGTTTTTGTAGATCATGACGTTAATTGGATGATATAGGTCAGTGCGCAGTTAGCTAAATGACCTTCAACCATGGTATAAATTCAGAGTAAGACTTGCTAAAAATAGTAAATGCATATAAAAACAGCAAGAAAGTAATATATTCAAACATTTCCTACAATTCTCATTATTTTACGAACTCAGAAATTTCATTGCCTCGTTATGAAATTGGTTTTTTCGCTGCCTTCAATAAAAACTCCATTCTGTTCCTTTTACTTTTTTGGCTGGCAGCAATGAAAAATCGGATTTTATTTCTAACTGAGTTCACAGAGTATTGAGAAACACAGTAAATAAAATCACAGTAATAATTTCTGAAATAACTTAGACATTTTTGTTTTGTTTTTTTCTAGATAAAATGGAAATACTTGGGGAGTTGCAGTTTGCATTTGTTTGTTTTCTTTTAGGGCAAGGTAAACACATAGCATTTACAGTTATTCATATAACCACATTTTTTCCCATTCTATTCATTCATCCATCCACTTCTACCTCCCCTTCTTTTCCCATCTCATTAATTTATCCATCCATCCACTTTATTACCCATTAGAATTCATTCACCTCAATCAATTTATCACTTTCTTTATTTCTCCCTCTTCCCATCTTCCGTCCTCCCATTCAATCTCATCTTATTCCATCAATAGTCCCCTTCATGGTTCCCTTCGCCATCTTGAAAGGTAGCCAGGCCTTTACATTGAAGCGAGACGAACAGTGAGCTTGCAATGATAGGGACCTATTAATAATATTGTCTAAGGTGTTAAAAAAGGTCTCTATCATTGCGAACTCACCAGTTCAGTCCCTGCTTCGATGCAAAGGCCTGGCTACCTTTCAAGATTGACGCAGGGAACTGTGAAGGGGAATATTCCATCCTTTCATTTATCCCTTTCAGCTACTCTGTTATTTAACACAGTTTACTTGATTTATTCGTCATTAGTTTATGATGCATTTGAGCATTGGAAGGGTCTCGTTCAGGTGCTGTGTACATGTGACGATGCCATCACTAAACATCCTGATCTATTTCATGCATTTATTGGTGAGTAAACATTGATAATTAATGATATTATTTGTTAATTGATGACAATCACTGCTCAGCTCAATTCTCATTGCATAATTCCTATTTATTACCCTTTTAGTGTCAATATCAGTGTAATGACGCCGTGAATAAAAGCCATATCAGTGAAGTGATACGACATCACTTTACGGTGAACTGGAAACTACAAATTTTGACATTTTATCGACCCTAAATGTGTAATAAACAAATTATTACATGTTAAGAACTTGATATCGTTTTTATTCACGAGTTTCCATATCGTATCACTCGCTCGCACAAGACTCGCTCGTCTGCAGAAATTTTGCATTAATACATTATACAATGTTTTCTTTTATCATTTATTTAGGAGTCCTTCACTTCCAACTGCTTGAGGCACCTAAAGATTTCTTTGTTGATATTGTTACTAAAAACAATTTTCTGACAGTAACTTTACAGGTAAGAAACCAATCCTATACACAATTACTCCGTAAACTTTTATCAAACACTAATAAAATTATCTCTGGGCAGGAAACAGCTAACAAGCAGTTCAAAAAAAATAAAATCCACAGGACTCCAGCATCCGGAAAACGGGCCATTATACTACTGTTTTGTCATAGACATAGACATAGACATAGATTTTCAGTACCTCAATGTTTACATTTATCAAATAATTATATTGAAGAGAAATTGTCCAGAATGGTACAAGCTATCTAAAATAACTAAAAAGTAAATCTATTAAGACAGCTTTATGTGTAACATGTAATGTTTAATAAAATGAGCAGAAGTGTTTTATTGGGTTTTATCTCAGCCGAGTGGTTTTAGACCCGATTAAACACGATCTGTGAAATCTTAAAAAATTCATGATGTATGTTCTCATACTGTACAGAATTCTTTACCAAATGAACCAAGTTTGATAGAGAAAATCCTAGTTAAAGTTTAGGCAAATGCAGGCGAATCTATAACCAGATATAACCCTAAGGCATAATGAGGCATAAATGAAATTGATATAAATATAGTAAGAGGAAAAAAGAGAAAAATATCAAAATGTTCTTTATATTTTTACTTTGTTTCCTTTTGTAGGTATTTTTTTCAAATCTAGAAACTTCTGCCAACGTTGATGAAAGCTTAGTTAAGAAGGCACAGCGTTTTCGCAAGCACCTGACTAAGAGGTTCAAGTGGGATTTTGAAAGCGAGCCAGATGAGTATGAACCAGTTATAGTTGAGACCTGAATTCTTTAGTCTAGAAGGTGACTTGTACCGCAACCTACTCCTGGATTCAATTTAAAACTCCTGGAACATTAACAAATGAAAACGAAAATAAACTTTGGGAAGACATTAAGATTTTCATGGTATATCCTTCCAAGAAAGTATCTAAATTTCCAAGAATTGAATTACTATACAAGTGCAAGCAATGTATTTCTTGTATGCTATTAAAGAATGCAATAGTTCATGGTATATTATGAATATATTATAAATATGCCATGTCTGTGGAGGTACACGATAAGTAATGTATGGACTAGCTACCATTACTAAAGGAAATCTGAATACTTTTTAATTTGTATAGATCATGGTATATCATGAATACATCATATCTATGGGACAAGATTAGTATCGACTAACTATACAACAATTACTGAACTAAACATGAATTCATTTTACATTGTATAGACCATGGTATATTATAAATATATCATGTCTCTGTTGAGTACAAGCTAACAATCCAGTTACCAATTGTAGAGACCATGGTATAATATGAATATACCATATCTGTGGGACAGGACTATCATGTTCCAGTTATCAAGGGAACGTGAATGCTGTTAACATTCTATAGACCATGGTATATTAAGAATATACCATGTGTATTGGACACAATGATAATAAAAAAGATAACAAAAAATAATATATACAATTTGAGCCGCTCATATAAATTATGATAATATATAAACTCTAGCTATAGGGAAGTACATTTTAGTTCTTTTGTGCTTCACTAAAATTTTCGATAGAAACTTGAATCCATTCCTAATGTTTGACAAGCTCAAGAAGCTACCTAATAAGAATAATCTTGTTTAATGAAAAAATCTAATTCAGTAAAATATAATATTATTTAGAACTTTAGAGTCCTCAATATGTGTGAAAAATCTTAAAAGTATCTTTATATACTTATATAAAGTTAGCAAAAGTAGTGCTTTCTTTGAGACATCATTTTGATTTGAGGGATTTGTTTTGTCTTCATTAGAACCACAAATTAATTTTTGGCCGACGTTTGTGGCATTAATGACCCCATGTGCTGTCGTACAGAAAGAAATATGTGAGTAAAAACTGGTCATACAGCTTATGAATATTCGTCATGAGACAGGAAATGAAAATGAAATCAAACAATCACGTTTTAGTACATAAAAGGAATGTAACCCGTTGCTGTAGAAACCAGATGTCAACATGCTGACTTAGTCATGCCAAAGTGACCAGCTGTTAGCGTTCTGATACATAGACTAGATGAAAGTCATTCAAAACATTCTTAGATTATTATAGTAAATCTGTCACACCATGGCTTGATCAGTTACAAATCTCTTAGGCTAAGCAAAGAGAGTTTGATGTGTTTGTGGTTAAAAAATCAAGGTACATGGCTGTGGTACGAGAGCAATTATTGCTCATTCAATCAAATGTTTTGACTTGAAATGACAACACAACACTACACACTTTGGATGGAACATGTCTGCAGCATGTCAACTCTCAACTCATGTATACAACTCAACTTGGTTGTTATGGAGGAAAGAAAACAAAACTACAAGAACAACATGTCAAGCAAACGTTTTCACAAGATGAGACCTGTCAGTCTTTAAAATGTTTTTTACATCTGAGCCATTCTACGTATCGAGCACAGCAGATGGGCTTGTATACAGGGTTTCTGATTTCAAACCCTTGCTTCAACATGACGTCCCTAAATGTTGCAAAATCTGATCTGTTCCCTTGACGAATCGGGTGTCTGTTAAACTAGTTTCCATTGTATTACCTTGAATATTGTTTTTAAGTGTTGAAAAGTGATTTTAGACTGTTAAATCCTTCTTGCTGAAGGTCTGTTTCTTATAATACAAAACCTGTTCCTTCGGTATTGAATCAATTTAAAGCGTTTAATTTTGTCTCGTGTTCTGGGTAGCTGTTGTTTGTGTGTGTGCAATTCAATTTAAAACATTTTTAAAAGCTGAAGTGCACTTTCATTGACATAATCTTCAGTGCTATACAGCTGGCTTGTGGAGTAATGTGCAAAACTTGTAGCAATATTGGGGTTGACAGATGACAAACATAGTTACACATGCACTAATTAGTGCCTAATGTTGGAGAAATTTTGCAAGATCCTTTTGATAGCAAGATTCAAAATATTTTTCAAGTAGGATTGATACAATATCATAATGAAGACATATTGCGTGATCCATAATGAAATGCAACCACAATCCTTAGATAAATACATAAACCACTGTCACTCCACCACACACACTACCACAACATTAAACATTCTATGCATAAAACTCTCAACTCACATGTTGAGTTTTACCGAGGAAGGAAAATTTTGTGGAATATTTTTATTTTCAAACTGCATGAATTGAGTGAATTCACTTAATCACAGACTACTTCGCATATCAATAATTACAATATTTTATTCGTGTGAGCTCATCTGTTAAGATAAACTCTAAAGTTTTTCACTAAAGTCTCCAGATTTATGCTTCAAATATTGAATACAAAATAGCATTATTTTTTAAAACCTTTATTACCATATATCTATCTCATGACACTCTGCATGTAGTAAGATAATATCTCTATATGCCTTCATATAAACATATTACACCACACCCTTGTATTAATAATTCTGTGATCTCTCAGAGACCTTTAACTGTAGGAAATTGTGTTTTAAAATGTTAAAGCTTAGCTATATAGAGAAATAATTAATTTTGCAAGAAAATATGAAGTAAAGTTTTTAGTAAATTTATTACATTGGCTGCAAATCCTGTTCTACATAAAAAATTATATTTTGTACGACTAAAGCTATGCAGTTTTAGCTCCAAAACAATACTAACAATGAGCTTGTACCAATACAAGTACACTGAGTGCGTGCATGCATGCATAATAGAATGCTCTGCATATATTACAATTAGCTAAACTAATTCAATAGCAATTTTGAGCTTAAAGACAAGTGTATAAAAATATTATTCTGCAATACAGCAAATAAAAAAAAAAAAAAGTATAGAAAATCAAACAAATCCTTGATGAAATTAAAGATATATAGTTGCAATCAAACATTGATTTTTAAATTAGTTCACTAGACTAAATTAAGCGTAGCCTTAAAACATTAGCTTAGATAGCGAGCATGTAAAAGTTTAACTCCTTTAATCAAAGGGTTTCTTGCTGTACTAGTCCAATGTCTCTTATAAAAAGAAACGAAAATGAGATTAAGCGAGTATTAAAAACTTTTCTACAACCAACTCGAAACCAAGCGGTTTTGTTTTACACACATGTAATTTAAAAGTCAAAAATGCCAAAAGCAATAGAAATACAAATGAAAATAAGAACTAAAATAGTAGTTTTTAAATGCATATTTAAAAAGATTTTAAAAACAACCTTAGTCTTGATTAATATTCTCACAAGCCCAATAATTGGAAATACTTTAGTCAAACATCTTAGCAATCATTCTTTGATTTTTAACTGAAATCATTTGCTTTTAAAATTAGTGTTAGTGCATTTCATGATTCAAAAGCAAAGACAGGGATAGTAGTGTGGGGATGAAAAATTATTATCATTCTTAAAACAAAATTAAATCAATGAAGCACGTCTCCAAATTGGCATTTTTGCTGTCTGTAATTGGAATATGCAATCAATTTTTGAGCTGCTGTCTTTAGCTAGCTAGTATAAGCATTACAAAATCATAGTTACAAGTGTGAATATGCCCTGGATAAGCTAGATGTCATAAAAACATTTGTAAAAATATTCACCTAAATCGTAAAGCATAAAAATGATTAAGTAGAATTTGTTACGAACAATATTTTACACAGTGCATAATAAAACTAAGGTAATCATACATAGTAGATATATAGTTTTTAAAAATATTTTTCCAAAAACATTTTAATTTCAGCATAAATATAAAATTACCATTATGGTATAAATTTGGGGTGTGAAACTTCAAGAAATTAAAAGTTTTTTTGAATTGATGCATATGTTACCCCATAATTCGTTTCAATTTGCAGAATATTTACACATTGATGAACTTGTTAAACCAAATCAATGCACTATAGGGAATATAACTATGGAAATGTATAAGAAACCATAATAATGCAACCACGTTTTTGTACAATTAATGAATTTGTTGATATCAATTATTAAGTTATGAAGATGTTGCTTCTGTTTCTCCTTGCACCTTATAGGTGCAGCAAAAAGATGCAACTGCTTCATACGAACATTCTTCCTTTGCATACTCAAAAATCTACCAGTTGCAAGTGGTTTTGCTCAACCCATGTAATGAACATCACATGTTAAATGTATCCACTAACTATCCACTAACCTATATCAGTCTACTAACTATTTCATGGAGCAATTTAAACCAACTTAAACCAATTTAAACTAACTACTTCATGGGGTACTAGTAAAACCACGCTATAAGTAAATAGTAAATAAACTATTTTACGATACATAATGACATCTAACCATGACTTATACCATGTATGACTGACTTGTAGATTTTGCAGAAACCTACAAATCTATTTGTGAGACATTAATATCTTTCTGCCCGAGGGTATTTTTAGGGGATGGTAGCTGGGAATCCATTTTAATGAGGAGACGCTCAACTGTAATAGTTTCCCCCTGGTTCCAATGGCAACATGTTCAATCCTTGGGTTACAAAGTTTCACTTCTTTAATGTGTTTGCACTTTTCCCGTAGTTCTTGTAGTAGGAGGGTGTCATCCTTGTCCATGACTTTGAAGTTAATGAGCGACACAGCCTCAATAACTTGACATGAATTGATCAAAGTAGGAACTAGCTTGCTCTCGGACAAACTCTCCTTGCGAAGGGGACCAAACTCCAAAACCCTGAGGTTGGGAACATACTTCAACAAAGAGGTTAGTACTGAGGGGGGTACCCTTGGGGAGTGGCTGACCCCTAAGTAGCGAAGGTTTGGGGCCTGCCTCAAAATCCCTTCCAAACATTCAGCTGAGAGTAAGAAATTCCATCTCAAATCCAAGGTCTCTAAATTTGTATACTTAATGTTCGGCCTAATTTCTTGGTAGACAGTTAGGTGTAGTATATGTCGAAATCCACATTGATTCATCTTTAAATAGTGTAAGTTAGGCAATCGAGAAATCACGTTCGAAAGGCCTGTTGTAGTCACGAAGTAACATCCTGTGAGATCTAACTCTTGTACTCTCGTCTTTTCCCAGTTTACCGAAATGAGAGCGCTGTCGGTCATCTTAGTAAAACGTATTAACAGTGTGGTAACCATAGGACAATTATGTAACACACGGCTTAGGCATTTTCCATGAAAATTCTTACATTCGTTCAAGCATATAGATTCAAGATGAGGGCAACATAGTGAGATTTTAACCATAGTGTCGTCCGTCAAAGCACTACAATCAGTTAATTCTAACACTCTTAGGTGACGCATCTTGGTAAAAATATCGGGAATTAAGAACTCGGAAGACACAGAGCCTAAACCAATGCACTTAATCTTGGAAAAATGACGCGGTAAGCGCCTCATAAAGCTGAAATCGCCCCATGAATATCTGAGGTCCATGAGTTCAAGTCCATTGGGAAAGTCGCGAATATTACCACGAACACCAAATCTAACCAGGCTTTTCAAAGTATCTTGTTTTCTAGACAATTCCTTGGCTAGATCAGGAGTAAGACTACATTCGGCCATGTTCAACGATCTTGCTGATGCTAATCTGGTTCGTAGGAGCATCAACAGCGTTTTTTCATCTCCCATAGTGTGTGGAAACAGTTCAGTTAAGTCTACGGTTCTCCACAACGAAGGATCGTATGCTATCCTTCGCCATTGTCGATTGACTAAAGCTACTCTACCAAGGTCCCGTCGACTTAGATATCGAAATATTTCCAAGAGAATAGCGTCTGGTAGGCTTTTTCCTACTACATTCACCGCCATTATTGTTCGTGTTGGTAAACCGAGCGCGTCGTTTGAGGGCCGCGAGTTTGACGAAAAGCGCAAACTTTGGGAGAGCGCGCTCGTTCGCTTTGTTTTCCAACGAAAACGAACACGCAATCTCCCTTGAATGCTGCTCAACTCATAGTTTAAACAATATAGAAATCGTCTTATAAACAACACACGCTGATCAACTAAACTTTCGCTTTGATTGCTACCACTGGAGTCGATAATGCAACATTAAGATCTTTTATTTGGCCACCGGATGTAAGGCCGGGTTTACAGACTTCCGGCATCTGATTGGCTTCCCCGTGATGACGTCACAATAGCGAGGGACAAAGTAACACATTTCCACGTTATTCTTTTTGTTCGTGTCACGCGTTCTTAAAAAAAACGCGAACATTTAAATGGCGTCGCTTGACAGCGTCGCGTCGCTGTTAACCCCTCATTACAGCAGAAACGCTTTTGTTACCCTTGTAATACCACATGGATTGTTTTAATTTACTAATTCTTGAATTTAGCTGGAATTTCTAAGTCACTTCTACCTACCCTTGCCTAAAGCTACAACTATTTTTCACTGTATAATTTTATTTCAACGATCGAGTGACATGTTTAATCTAGGATTGTATAAGTTTATGTATTTATTTTTGCTTACTTATTTACATGCTTTTCACACGCTGTTATAATTGCAAACACTCTTTTTTTAAACTACATCATGATATCTTTCAAAAAACGGTTTGGATGGTTCCAAAGCGCGAAACAAAAACAAAAAAAATCATTTTTTAAGAACTGTTTTACTTTAAGACTTTTGTGTACCTAAGAAAACTGAATTAATTCCATATTGAATTTTAAGATATCTGTTTAAGTCGAGGGAGTAAACGAATTAAATTGTAGTGATATAAGATGAAACTTTTGTATCCGTCGCAGTTTTAGACTTTATGGCATTTAGCTATTCAGTTTTCTTTTCAAAGAAAAAAAAGAAAAAGCCAAAAAAATATAGATTATGAAGCTAAATACAAAGCTATCTTCTGACATTTTTGTTCTTTTTCAAATTTATATTCTATTAATATGTTTTTTGACAGGGACAGAGAGAAAAATAATTGATGTATTTCGACATCTTCAGAATTATTCAAGATTTTTGATAAGCCGACGTCAATCTTTGCCTAGTCATTTAACTATTTTACATAATGATTGTTGAATTGAATTTCAATATACTGGAACTTTAATCTTATAGCTTAATTAAACACGTTTAAATCTATCTCCCCCACCCCTAAGGAGGTGGTAATTCTTTAAGCTCTAAGTCTTCAAAATTTTAGTTGGTTGGAATGAGTGGTGGAAAGAGCCCACTTGCTGGTATTTGGCGGTTGCCGAGGCATCAATCTCGCTGGGGCGTGATTGTTAAGTGAATCGTTGGCGTTACAGCTATTGTTATATTGTACCTAGCCTGCTAAAAGACAATTGGTTGAGAGTCATACTGATATATCCACATGGAAAGTGTCCTTGGACTACAACTAATGCAAATTGAGAACCAAAGGCGTGGAATTATCTCTTTGTGTTTGAATTATCAAATTTTAGTTGGTGAGTGGTCGTTGTGTTGGAGTTCAGGTGCTTCTAAAAAAAACAGAGAAACTTAACCGCGTTAAAAAAGTTGAAAACACCGAAATACGGGCAAAAAACCCCTTTTTTGACGTTGTGTAAAAAGGAACAAGAAATTAATAAAAATAAAAAATAGAAAAAAAATAGATAAAAGGAAACGACTCAATGACTGATTTGAAGAAACTAAAGAATAATAATGACGAAGAAGAACTGAAAACCGTATGAAAATCAGCATTACGAGCTGAGGCACATGCACTCAAATGGCTCTTACGTCGTTTGTAAAGCACCAATCAAAAACAGGTATATTACATGCCATTTCACGATCCGATGCTTGAAAATATCAAGTTTATCCACCTTGGGATTTACCTTACAAGGAGCTAGGTCAAAATTTTTGAAATTTTGTATTATAGTACGTGATTACACAGACAGAACTTGTGAGGACCCATCCTCTGAAAGAATGTCAAACACGATATCGATTGCAGTCGTTCTGCTGTACTTGCACTTCAGTACCACAGGAAGCCCATTTCAATTAAAAGTAAGACATCTTTAATTTATTTTTAGCATTAATTTGCGTATATATTAATAGTCCAGTCATCCTGTGGTTTAGGTTGGAACAAATTGCAACAGAATTTTTCTCAATGTTGTTTGACCCGTTAGGGTAAGTTAATCAACATACTAAAAGTCCCAAAAAATCCCTTTGGTGGAACATCCCTAAAAACGGCTTTTAATATTGTCAAGAATTACACAGGAAGCCCAATACGGGGAAAATATCAATTTTCCAAACAAATATATGTAAACTTGTTTCTTTCTTTAATTTTACATTGTGCTGAGGCAATCATATCAAAATTAAGTATAAGGTTTTCAATATCAAAACAAAAAAGATAATAATCTGGACAGATTCTTCAATAAATGCAAATGTCAATAACACAGGAAGCCCATACTTTGTAAATTTATCACTTTGACTTAGAAATGATGATAACATTGTTATAAAGCATAGAAATTTAACAATATACCATTTGAAAAACTCCTATCATTATCAAAACATTTTTGCAAACAGTACTGAATCCATTCACCGCCTATACATCCAACTGCTGGTTGGTAATATTCAAACAACTCTGACCCTGACAGTGACCGCATGCAGGAGAACAATCCAAGTTATACTTTTTACAAGTGCATCGATTATTGTCACAGTTTGACTTGTAGTTGCATCTGATTATCTCAAGAAGTGCCTTGTGAGCTGCTGGACGATCTGTTTTGATGGGAAGCAGTTTGCCATACACAATCTGCCATCCCCAATCGGAAGGTGTTAATGCGTTGTTCATTTAGAACACTCTCATGCTGTGGTATGCAGTTGCTCCAGATGTTGGTGGTAAGTTTTCTGGATGAACAAATGAAGTTCCAGTAGAAACCTTTTGACAAAAAACTGTATATCGAAGCTCTTCAAGCGTTTTATCGCTTTTGTTGTTGTACATAGATAAAATCGCTTTTTCTCCAGCAGCAATCAGATCTTTCTTTGTGGTTGCTTATTTTGCGGCAAAAGCTTGAACAACGATCAGCCAACAGTTGTATTGGGAGAGAAAGGAGTTATTAGTATCAACAGAATCTCGTCTCTTTCTGGTCAAGAGATCCAAGTCAATGTTGGCCAAGTCGTGCATGTTAATTGTCGACGCGACTATTCACGTAGACCAGCTAAACCAGTCAACACCCAATCAATCCTTGAAGCAAGTAACAAGGTACCATCACTTAACCGAAGTTCGCTGACCCCAAGATTTGCTTTTAAAGAACACTGTTTTTTGTTTGGTAGCAAAATATGCAAAATATGATGGGGGAAAAAGGGGATTTGAAGTCATACCTGTGCGAACCATAGACTTCCAAAAGCCCATCTATGAAACGTGTGAAACAAGAAATGATGAATGGGCGAAAGACGTGTTTGGAAGAATAGAGTTCGTCAGTGATTTGCATGCTGCTGATGCAATTTTTCATCAACAATGTAGCGTTAATTTCCGAACGAACAAACAAATTCAAAAACAGTTTAATGAGTCTTCCCAACAGCCAAGCAAACTACAAAAGCAGGCAGGGGGTGCAGTCGATGAAGAAAAGAATGACGCGTTTTCAAAAGTTATCGAGTTCTTTAAAAAACAATGATGATGAGCAATTGAGTGTCGCTGATTTATGTAAAATGATGAAAGAGTATCTTCGTGAGTCTACCGAAGAGGCTTATAGCACGAAATATATGAAAACAAAACTCTTATTAACCTGCTAAGTGCAAAGCTTCAATCAGCTGCATATATTACAGTCCATGATCCTGGTGATGCTGATCTTCGCATTGTGCTAAATGCCATTGATATGAGTCAATTGTTTCCAATTATTCTAGTCGGTGACGACACAGACTTGATGATTCTTTTGTTGTACCACGTAAACAGTACAAGCGCACACGACTTTTTTCAAGCCAGAGCCAAAACTAAGATCTACGAAAAGAAGAATGTGGGACATCAAGCCAAAACAAAGTTGATTTAGGGGCCGAACGTGTGTGACAACATATTCTTTTTACACGCAATACTTGGGTGCGATACCACTTCTCGACTTCATGGAATTGGCAAAGGACTGGCATTAAAGAAGTTTAAAGTAGAGTTTCCGTCAGCAAGCAAAAGTTTTCGGGTGTCAGGCAACCACAAACAAAAAACTGATTGCTGCTGGAGAAAAAAGCGATTTTATCTATGTACAACAACAAAAGCGATAAAACGCTTGAAGAGCTTCAATATACAGTTTTTTGTCAAAAGGTTTCTACTGGAACTTCATTTGTTCATCCAGAAAACTTACCACCAACATCTGGAGCAGCTGCATACCACAGCATGAGAGTGTTCTAAATGAACAACGCATTAACACCTTCCGATTGGGGATGGCAGATTGTGTATGGCAAACTGCTTCCCATCAAAACAGATCGTCCAGCAGCTCACAAGGCACTTCTTGAGATAATCAGATGCAACTACAAGTCAAACTGTGACAATAATCGATGCACTTGTAAAAAGTATAACTTGGATTGTTCTCCTGCATGCGGTCACTGTCAGGGTCAGAGTTGTTTGAATATTACCAACCAGCAGTTGGATGTATAGGCGGTGAATGGATTCAGTACTGTTTGCAAAAATGTTTTGATAATGATAGGAGTTTTTCAAATGGTATATTGTTAAATTTCTATGCTTTATAACAATGTTATCATCATTTCTAAGTCAAAGTGATAAATTTACAAAGTATGGGCTTCCTGTGTTATTGACATTTGCATTTATTGAAGAATCTGTCCAGATTATTATCTTTTTTGTTTTGATATTGAAAACCTTATACTTAATTTTGATATGATTGCCTCAGCACAATGTAAAATTAAAGAAAGAAACAAGTTTACATATATTTGTTTGGAAAATTGATATTTTCCCCGTATTGGGCTTCCTGTGTAATTCTTGACAATATTAAAAGCCGTTTTTAGGGATGTTCCACCAAAGGGATTTTTTGGGACTTTTAGTATGTTGATTAACTTACCCTAACGGGTCAAACAACATTGAGAAAAATTCTGTTGCAATTTGTTCCAACCCCACCCCCCAAAATTTCACAGGATGACTGGACTATAAGTACGAGGTCTATCTTGTTGCATGGCGGGAGAGATTCATTATTGTATTGCTGGTTTCCTCCGTTTTTTTGCACTTTGTTTTTTGTAATAAAATTTACGATATAATTAATGTCATGTTATTGAACGGCCTGAATTATCGAGTGTAAATGTCCTTGGTAAGTAACGTTCTGTGTAAAACATTATAGGTGTGTGCTACCATGTGACTCAAAATCCCTTGAGATATGAAATAACGATGAAACAGACGCCATCTTGGTTGATCTAACAAGAGTAGCTAACGAGGAATACTTTGTTATCGTCAACCAACATGGCGGCTATGACGTAACTTGCACATGCTCTATTCAGCATGCTACGAGAGAAAAAGTACCCGCCAAATATGCGACATTTTATCCCCTTCTCATTGTCATACTCCTTAATTTTAATGGAGGTCACGTGATGTTAAAGCTACCATGTTGAAGTTAATGGGGGTGACGTGATGTTATAGCCGCCATTTTGAATTAAAAGGAAGTCACGTGACGAAACATTCGCCACGTTTATCGGACGCATGAAGTCACCGCTTTGTTGGTTGGATTTAATGAAGGACATATGACGTCATAGCCCAATGATGGACGTCATAGTAGCTATGTTGGTTGCATTCAATGGAGGGTACCTGATGTCATAGCTGCTACGTTGTTAGTAATGGAGGATACATACGTAGAGGTATTATTTTTGCATTGCTATTGGACGGAGGAAAGATTCAAAAGCAGAGAGAGGACTTCACCTTGATACCAAAATCTCACGACATATTTACATTAAATTGCCAAGTCTCTAAGAATTTCATCGTTCGCATAGAGTAGATTTCGATTATCCTCGAAAAGACACGGTCACGGTACGAAATAACGACAGTCGCTGAACCAATCACACCTTGAACCTGACCACCTTTCTGCAGGCGTTCCATGAATCAATAATAGATACCCTACAGAACTATTCCTGATGTGAATATAATGGATCACGATAAGGACTCTTGATTTTCTTCGTTTGATTCTTTCGTTGGCTGTATAATTAGATATTCCTGTAAAAAGTAAGAATGGTAAAATGGGATGAGAGAATTGAAAAAAAGAGAAGAATAGGAGTGAAAGACCATGGTACTTACTGCGTATGTCTCCAGTAACTGTGTCAATTGTTCTACCAGTTCGATAAATGTTGGTCGATCTTTCGGGTTTTCTTTCCAACAGTCTTCCATTATATGATAACTAAACAGAAATATGAGCTAGTCAGTTAATGAGTGTCATCACAACCACGAAGGAGTTTCACGATTTCAACACGAGATATCACGGACATCATCACGATCACAAAACTGGCATCACGAACGTCATCACGACCACGAACGAGTTTTACGATTGCAACACGAGATATCACGAACATATACGAGTCATGGATAAAAACGAACAACTTTTATCAAGAAACACGCAAAAATCCAAAATACATTTTACAAGACTCACACTTCATCCAAGCAGTCTTTCGGCTTGTTTAACCGAAACCCGTTCTTCAGTTGCAACAATAATTCCATTCCATTCAGACCAGGATAGGGAAGTTTACCTGAAAGAATAAGCAAACACTCCATGAGGGGCAATAAAAGGATTCCTATGACTATACTACTACCTAGGCTTACCTAGAGTTTCGATTTCCCACACCACTACGCCAAACGACCAGCTGCAAGAGAGAAACATCGACAGATGACATAACGATTTAGAGCCGACTTTGAACCATCACGTGGTGCCAGCCATGACCAATTTTATTTATATGAGAAAAAAATTCAGTTTCCCAGGGGAATGAGGCTCTGTTGTTCCTGCCTCCTGTCATGGCTGCCATCACGTGATGGTGCAAAGCTTCTATACTTACAAGCTAAAAAGAAAGTATCAATTGAATAACAATATAATCTTCTTACAAGGTATTCTGAAGACTAAATTGCGACAAAATCGACCTAAAAGACTTCTTTACCTTGGGCGTAATGTTTTAAAACCAAAGATTTAGCTTATAATGTTGAATATAGAAGAAATGGCATTAAATATAAAATCATCGCGAATATTTTATAAGGATTTGTGCTCTTTTCATTTCTGATGTTCATTTTGACACAACTTCTCTTTTTAAGGAAGGAAGGTTCACGTGACCAGTTGATGCAAAGAGCCTTTTTAACTTACACATCACTCTTGACAGTGAATATCATGTCATCCAGGGATTCCATAGCCATCCATTTGACGGGTAACTTACCCTGAAACAAAAACAATAGGCCTTTTTCGAGCTCCAAATTACTGCTGTGTTTCTTGATCACAGACTCATTTACACAAGGTTAGCCTCGAATCAGCGTCTAAATATTCACAAATACCAACGGTAAAGTAAAGAATGCACAACTTCAACAATGCAACTACTTTGAAATTCCACAGATCTTGACTGAGACACGTGACTATATTCTACACAAAACCGAGACTAAGACTGAGTCAAATCTGAAGTTGAATCGCGCTCTACTCTTGCAACATTGCGCGCAACACATTTCATCGTGTGAACATGGCTGCAACATTTTGAAATTACCAGTCAACCAACTTGAACCAAATTTATAACTGCTGGCCAAACATCTTAACAAAGCAGGCTGACACAAGCGACGTTGCGTGATTTTGTCGCAATGTTTCACCGTGTGTCAGCACCTTCACTGGAACACAAATACTCTGCAGAAAATCGAGGCTAACCATGAACAACAGAGAACTCGAAACTGGAAGACAGTGGAACCTTTATAATACGGACATCAAAGTAGTCAAAAAAGTGACCGTAATAGAAGTGTTCGTAATATAAAGGTTCCGTTGTTTTTCACCAAACTTTTCATTGGAAAGAATATGGTTCACACTATATATATATGACTGATAACGCAGTATTGGTCTTACCATAGATGTCTTCTCGTATTGACCGCTCTCGTACACATCACGTGACAGCCCAAAGTCAGATATCATTGGATTGTTGTATAGGTCAAGTAAAACATTACGAGCTGCTAAATCTCTGTGTACACACTAAAGAAAGGAATGAACAGATATCAAATGTTAAGATAAAATCAAATAGACCTCCCATTTCAGACCACGTGTCATTCCCTTGAGAATAAGATTCCTTGTTTGAGTTGTATCCATATTTTATGTGTCTTCTCTAGGGAAAGACACGTATTCTGGAATGGGAAAACAGTAGACCACGTGTCATCATTCCCTTGAGAATAAGATTCCTTGTTTGAGTTGTATCCATATTTTATGTGTCTTCTCTAGGGAAAGACACGTATTCTGGAATGGGAAAACAGTAGACCACGTGTCATTCCCTTGAGAATAAGATTCCTTGTTTGAGTTGTATCCATATTTTATGTGTCTTCTCTAGGGAAAGACACGTATTCTGGAATGGGAAAACAGTAGACTACGTGTCATTTTCTTGAGCATCATTTTTGTTTAACGGATGCGCACGAGAAGACACATAATATGGATGCAATTCAAACCAGGAATCTTATTCTCAAGGGAATGACATGTGGTGTGAAATGTGAATGAAAAAAAGACATGATAAGGACTGAAAAGAGAAAGAAAAAGAAGAGAATTATATGGATAAAAGGGAAGAGAAAACGAAGAAAACCACACTCACGTACCCTTTTCTCGGTCAGATGATTCATTCCCTTGGCTATTCCCAACGCAAACTTGATTTTCTCCATGCAAGGTATCCCAACGTTTGCTGCGCTATCGAAGTCGTCCTCGTATTCATGGAAGTCCTCTGGGCGATGGCATTGAAGATAATTGATGAGGGAACCATTCTCAGCCAATCTTAGGATAAGCCACAAAGGACCTGTGGAGAAGGTAACGTTTATTTAATTACCATTGCGTGACATCTAGATTAATACAAATTATCAACTGGGAATTGAAATAGAGCAGGCGTAACTCACTGAGCTGGTTAGTGCGCGTCCTTCAGAGGTCCATAGTCCGATCCTCAGGAACTCCGTGTCTGTTTCGACTTTCTCTGTTCTGTGTAGCTTTAATTAGCTTTAAATTCCCGTAAAAAGGAGCACTGATAGTAAGAGGGGGTAGAGGGCGCACCTTCGAGCGCATTAAACATGAGCCCTTCGCTCGGGAGAATTGGGCAACCACTCCCCGCGTTATCGAAGTAAAATAGATTACCTCAACCTTTTTTAAATAGACCTGATTACCTTGGGTGCCAAAAACGTTTTCCCATTCCAGACCACGTGTCATTCCCTAGAGTATCATCTCTTTGTTTTGCGGTTGTGAACGAGAAGACACGTGAATGTGGATACCAGTGAAATAAAGAATCTTATTATCGAAGGATTGGTATGTGGTGGGAAATGGGAAAACATTACACCCGAGACAAAGAGATTAATTCTATTCAGTGGTAGGCGTTTCTTTCTTGATTCAGTTACCGTCAATAGAGCAGGCTCCAATCAGATGTACAATATTAGGGTGTTCTCCTACACTCGCCATAATATTCAGCTCGTTCACCAAGTCACGTAGTTCAATTTGCGTCGCTTGTGCTGAAATCAAATAGGAGGGTCTAAGTTTATACGAGACATACGACATGTTTGTACGAGACATACGACATGTCTGAACGAGACATACGACATGCCACTTGTAAAGAACTGAATGAAAAGATATGTATCCAGTGTGTTACGAAATGCATTTTTGTTTATACGAT
Organism: Actinia equina; assembly: GCA_011057435.1. NCBI lineage: Eukaryota > Metazoa > Cnidaria > Anthozoa > Actiniaria > Actiniidae > Actinia > Actinia equina. The sequence continues at coordinate 70,032 of WHPX01001337.1, forward strand.
CTCTCGAAACAGTCGATAAGTGTGTTTGCTCACCAGTAAATTTCACCCATGAGAATCAAGATGTTCATTCATTTTCTCTCAGTGAATTAATCAGCACGTAATTATTGAGTTACAGGCTTATGTATACACGAATTTTTTAAGTACCTTTCAGCATCTTGATAGCACAGTATGAGGACGTTTCTTCACTTATCAACTTTCCTTTTTTCACCTCACCAAATGCACCAGACCCAAGCTCGCCAATAAACTCCACACAATCTCGAGGAATCTCCTTCCATTTTTTGGCGAACAATTCGTTTTCAAGTCCAACTAGTGTTTCTGGACTAAAATGAAGGTATTCTGTCATTTCCATTGCTTTTTTCTTTGCTAAGTCGTGTCTGTTTATCTGATAAGAAAGAACGGATGATGAGTAAAGAGGAGAAAAAAAGAAAACAAGATTTCGAGACAAAACTCGGCGACGGTGATGATGGTGATGATCGACGTTGATGATGATGATAGTAATGATGATGGGATGATAATGGATGAAGGCGGTGATGATGGTGATGATCGACGTTGATGATGATGATGATAGTAACTATGATGGTGATGATAATGGATGAAGGCGGTGATGATGGTGATGATCGACGTTGATGATGATGATGATAGTAATGAGGATGGTGATGATAATGGACGAAGACGGTGATGATGGTGATGATCGACGTTGATGATGATGATAGTAATGAGGATGGTGATGATAATGGACGAAGACGGTGATGATGGTGATGATCGACGTTGATGATGATGATGATAGTAACCATGATGGTGATGATAATGGATGATGATGGTGATGATGATGATGATTTGATGAAGATTATGCTGATAAAAATGCAGATATATTTAAAAATAGACTAGACCAGGATGATCGCCCAGATGAACGATGTTATAGTGGAAGTGATTAATCATTAAAAAATAAATAGAAAAAAAAAACGCAATGCGAAAAAAAGAAGTTGCATACCTGCTCCAAGGCTAGCTGTTCTTCCATCTCTAATCGCTTACGTCTCTGTCTCCACCAAACCAGCAGCCCAGTAATCACAATCACTAGCAAAACGACTGGAATAGCGACACTGATCACTATTATCACGGTCATGTCAGCTGAATATACGGGAAAAGATATTGTCAATGATAAATAACTAGTTGAATGGGATGGATGGATGGATAATGATGATTGATGGATGATGACAGTGATGCATGCTAAGATGTTGTAGATGATGACGATGATTATAGTTGTATGGATGATGATGATGGATGGATAGATGAATAACAATGTAGAGCTAACTAAAACAAGCAACAGGCCAAGGGGGATCCAAAAAAAAGTGGGGGGGGGGGGGGGGACCAAGGGGGTCAGAAAACTAAACTAAACTAAACTGAAGAATCATATGCTGTTTTAAAATTGTTTTTCGTTGTGTTGACGGAAGAAATTCAATTAGCCCCCCCCCCCCCCTAAAATTCATCTCTTTACCTTTTGTTTTCACTGACTTTATTTCACTTCCCATCTCCCCATACTCATTACGTGCAACTACCATAACTTCATAGTCAGTATCTGGCTGGAGATCTTCAACCTTTCCTGTGTACTGATTGACTACTGGCCCCCGTACCCACTGCAATCTGCCGACCTTTCTCTGTTGCAGTCTGTACCCAGTGATACTATAAACATGGTGATACTTGGGAGGTTCCCATGACAAAGACACGCTAGTTGCTTTGATTTCTTCGCTTTTCAGGTTTAGTGGAGAAGGCGGTGACTCTGAACCAAAAGGAAAAATATTTTTTTCTAGCATTATGTCTCAAGTTGAACGTCGAAATTAACTTGAGCCGAACTAAATTGAAACAATAGTTAACAAGGCATTCTTCTTTGTTGTCGTTAGGTTCGGCCCATGTGAAGTTCGACGTCTGACACGAGTCTCAGTTCACGTTACCCTACCTTGTTAAATTGAGTTGTTGTGTAAAAATGAACATCAGAAATGAAAAGAGCACCTAGATATTAGTAAGATGAAAAAATCTTATCTCACAATGTAAGCTACAGGAAAGATTCCACTCAAACGTTTTCTTGGCTTCTAATTGGTTCGTGAGGAATACGTTCTTGTTGCTGATTGGTTACCATTTTTTCGGGTGAAAATGTCCTCATATATGAAACTGATTGAACGACGTCTCTTTGCGAACCAGAATTGTATATGAAAAAACTTTATTCAGAAGTTTCTGGAACAAACATTTGAGGATTTCATTTAGTACCTTTAAGGCTGAAGCTTGACATGGCTATTCCATTTAGGGTTTTTGGTTTCAGGCTGTAGAGGTTTTCGTTTAGTATATTTTGAATTGAAGTGGAAGCGAACTCTTTGTTATTTGAATCATCGAGGGATGAAATGACTTCCATGTCGGCGAAAACACTGCCATTCCTGGTGAACGAGGAAACAGATAATAAATAAATAAATGAGTGAGTCGATGAATGGATGGACGCATGGATCGATAGATGGACGGAGGAAGAAAGGGATTGAGGGAGGGAGGGAGGGAGGGAGGGAGGGAGGGAGGGAGGGAGGGAGGAAGGGAGGGAGGGAGGAAGGGAGGAAGGGAGGAAGGGAGGAAGGGAGGAAGGGAGGGAGGGAGGGAGGGAGGGAGGGAGGGAGGAAGGGAGGGAGGGAGGGAGGGAGGAAGGGAGGAAGGGAGGAAGGGAGGAAGGGAGGAAGGGAGGAAGGGAAGGAGGCATGTATGCGCATGATTGCCTGGATATAAGAAAAGCATGGATGGAATGGGTGGGAGGCAACATTGATGGAAAGATAGACTAATGGATGGATTTATGAATGAAACTTGCAAAAAGCTGGCCTAAAATTGGGAAACATTACGCCCATCTTAAATATGTCAATCGGGAAGGGACGTAGAAGCCCAGCAAAAATTGAATAAGATGAGCTTTAATGTTTCGTACCTGAAGCCGGTCACGTCAACCTTCTTGACCGAGTATTTGTCATTTCTTTGAATAGAAAACAACTCCAAGACCTAGGGATAAAAAGTGTAGACATTTTTTATCTGTTGCACAAGACTTTCATTAATCCAAATTACTTTGTAATTTACTCATCCAACATGGCGGATAGTGATCACGTGTTACCTGTCCCATTAATTTCAAATAATGAACCCATATCAAAATGTTCTTGAAAGCGAGACTAACATGAAAATGCAAAAGAAATCCCACTTTTTCCTCAAATGGAATTTGTGGTATTTCTTTTGTATTATAGACAGATACGAATTCAAGTTAATTTTGAGAACATCTTTAAAATCTTTTAATCTTTAATTTTTGGATGTAATTTTCTTATATTGTTTGACCCCCAGGTCGAGTATATCTTGAATGAAACCAAAGGATCATTGATTGTTGACGTACTGGTTGATTTATCATAGAGGAAAGGTTCCTGTACATCTGGGATCGTCTGTCTTTCAGGTCAGTGTGGAATCTTGTATTCAGTAACTTGATTTGAAATCTGATGACCAATACGACTAGATAAAGATAAAGGATGAATGAATGAATAAATGGATATTAGAAAACGAAATAGAGCAAAGAATCAACTGTACATTCTTCCATCCACCCATTTTTTGTCCATGCTTGCATCCATCCATCTATCCATGCATCCATGCACCCATCCATCCATCCATCCATCAATCCACCCACCCGTCCATCCGTCCATCCGTCCATCCGTCCATCCATCCATCCATCCATCCATCCATCCATCCATCCATCCATCCATCCATTCATCCATTCATTCATCCATCCATCCATCCATCCATCCCTCCATTCATTTATCCATCCATCCATCCATCTATCCATCCATCCATCCCTCCATTCATTTATCCATCCATTTTTTCTATTTATACGCCTCACCTTTAGCAACATGAAGCGATACATCAGTCCTAGCCACACCATAAGAGTTGTTCAACACACACGTGTACACCCCATTATCCTTAATCTCTGCACGTGACACATACCACGTTCCATTGGCTAACTGCCGCCAGACTTTATTGACATCTTTCTCTTCGGGGTAAAGCCGCTGTCCTCCATGTAGCCAGTACATTGCGGGCTCAGGTCGTCCTTGGTACTCACAGGGGAGGTTAACTGGATCTCCTTCTTCGGATACGATGATTAGACTTGAATACAGTGGTTCTGGGATACCTTGAATAACAAGTTGCACACTCTAGTTTATAAATTACAATCAAGTGTTTGATAAAAAAATATATGTTTAAGTCTTCCAAGTTACATAAACATTTAAGTTTTACTAAGAAAGGTCTCGACTTCAGAGCTGTAATTTATACTGCGCACGCTCGACGAAGTGACGAAATGCTCTATCCAATTACAATGCTTGAATTCCTTAGGGTTTTCTAGAATCCGTGGCATTTCGTGGAGCAATTCAACAGCAAAAATGATCGATAGGGCTCTGGATTCGAGAGAGAGAGAGAGAGAGAGATGTGGATGACCCAAATACATACCACAAGGACAGGAACTCCAAACCAGCGCCGTTTCAGAAACAACTCCAGATCCAGGCGTCGTAAATGCAGCAACTTTAACTGAGTAATTTTTACATTCGTCGACTGAAAGATCTAGCTTCTCGCTGCTTGCTGTGGTGTTGTGATATTCCTGTTCTTCTCGTTTGATCATGACTTTGTATCCTAACAGCCTGCCATTGATGGAGTCTGATGGAAGCGAATCCCATGACATTTGTAACTTATAATTGTAGCAATCTAATGATGCTCTCAGGTTTGATGGTGCTTGACTTGGGACTTAAAAAGGAGAAAAGAGAAAGACTGGTATAGTTTGTTGTGGATCAATAGTAGTGGACTGGGTACACTCGCCTCTCTTGTTTGATTACGGGACTTGGTTTGTTTGTTTGGTCTCTCCCTTGATTCGAGTGTTTTTCGGAAATCTCCGGTTTTTCTTCTCTTGCAAAACTTCCCCAGTCTGTGAGTTAGCCATGCCCTGACTCAGATCAGCCCAGAGGTTGTTTCAGGGTGCTGATAAATCTAACATGATGAATGAAAGACAAGTTATTACTTACCATCTTCCATCGTTCTTAACTGACTTGCCTTCGCCAAAAATTCCTGATTAATTTGAAACCCATGCTTTTCAGTATCCGCTACCACGCCCAAATGATACAGCCTGTACGGCAAGAGTCCGGTTATGGTATAATGTCTTATAGACAAATTTCTCAAAACTATAAATTTATAATCAGAAAACATATTTTCCAGCATCCACCCAACGCGATACTGTATAAGGACCCCATTGTGGTGTTCAGGGTCTAGTGGGTCCCACTCGAGGTAAATACTGTTTGGGTTCGGTGATTTGATGTGGGTAACGTGACAGACATCGCTGGGTGCTGAAACGTGAAGAAAATAACAATGTTGTCAGAACAAGTTATCAGTGTAGGGTAAGTTAGAGTCGTAAACTGACAGCTGATCTGATTAATGTGCAAGCTTGTAGAACAGACAAGAACAAATTAAATCAAAAGAAATGATAAAACATGGTGGTCCTTTACACATTAAGGTCGATAAAATGAAAAACATTCCAGTTCCCAGTTTACCGTGAAGTGATATCGTATCACTTCACTAATATGGTTTTTATTCACGGCTTTATTACACGGATATCGACCCTAAATGTGTAATAAAAAATCATATCGAAATACTTTGAAACGTTGTTGGAATAAGTGATTCACCTCCTTGGGGAGTTACGATAACGACACGAGCACTCCATTCGCCATCCCCATGATCTGTGTTCGCTCGTATATTGATTGCGTAGCTTCTATACGGTAGCAAATTTTCAATCCTAAAAGTAGTCGCACTTGGTTCAACTGAGATGGTCTCATTGGTTTGTCTGTCTGTCCTGCCATACATAACCGTGTATCCAGTAAGCGAGCCATTGATTCTTGTTGGTCTTGACCAAGACAGTGTTATTTGAGATTTATAATAACCCCCAGTGGGCGTTCCTTTGACGTTTAGAGGAGGAGACGCAAGACCTGGAAGGAAATGAAGCAAAGTTATCACTTTTCAAGGTCTAATTAGTATTTCTTTTTCTATTGATTTATTGTGACGACACTTCAAAAGGATGTGGGGTCTAGCTCAAAAACCTCACAGGGCCCGGTTGTACGAAGGGTGGATAGCGCTATCCGATGGATAAATCCTTATCCCGTGGATAAATTGATGTTGTTGTCCAATAAATTTATTCACTGGATAATAATTATCCGTGCTATCCACACTTCGTACAACTGGGCCCAGGTCTGTTTTTTATACTTCAAATTATTTATTTCATCTTTGACAAATTGAGAAATTTCTTCAAGATATTGAAGAAATGAAAAACGCGCGCGCGTGCCGTGTGCAGTTATAAAGCACGCAGCGGTTGACAGAACACGAGAAAAGTGTTAGGAGAAGCACGACGCGTAGCGGATGGCTTCCCGACACTTCTTGAGTGTTCTGCCAATCCGTAAGTGCTTTACAACTCTACACAGCACAGCAAGTTTTTTATTTCTTTTATAAAATGCAAAGAGTGAGTGCGTGCTGTGTGCTCTCACAAAGCACGCGCTCCAACCCAATCAGAATGCGAGATCTATACCCTTTATAACGGCTCGTGTCGTATTGCACTGCTTTCAAGCCTAGTCATTTTTCGTTAACATACCATTTTCGTTGGTTCTTTGGACTCTGAGAAATAACAAAACGAAAAACAGAACTCCTCCAAGGAAGCTTTTTCGGTTCATATCTGGAATAAATAACATGGAATCAGTAATAAGTAGGATAGTTTGAAAGGATTTACAGCTGTGTATGCTTCAAAAAATGAAATAACAAATAACAAAAACACACGCACAAAAAAAAAAAAAAAAAAAAAAAAAAAAGGGGACAGACAATAAACGAACGTCATACTCAACTAGAACAAAGACCCAAGGTCTCTACGGGCCAATGATTTGAAGGAATTATTTACTAACATCGATAAGAAATGTGTATTTCCAACGAGTATTAAAAAATTCAGTTCATATATCGCTTTAAAACGCGTATAAAATATTCAACATACAGTAATCAAGCGATTTTCAGCTGATTTTTGATGAAGTTTCGTCGCCTCGAAGTTTCGTCTTCGATTTGACATCAAAGTCAAGCTAGATTCACAATTCTGTATTTACTGGAAATATTATCAATTTCTATTGAAGAACGATATTTTTTATAAGTTGTTTTAGTTGTTGAAGCGAAAGTCAAATTCTTGATTTATCTATTTCTATTGCCATCAAAATTTGAATGCAAAAATAGTTTAGTACCTTTTTTGAAGGGACTAAACTTTTGTCGGATGAATCTTAAAACCATTTTAGCTTAGACAATGTAAGCCATAGGAATTCTTATAAGCATTATCAGTTAGCTATTAAATTGGTTAAGACGTCAACTGATATTCCGATAATAGTTGAATTTAGTGAAAAGTTCGTCATGAAATATTATATTGATAAAGAAAATGAGAAGGAAAAAGTTATAAATTAAATATTTCAGAAATTTTTGTAGTTGTGTGGTATCTTGGTTTTTGTGCACATTAAGATTTGGTAAACTGAGAAAACGTTTTTGAAATGGCTGTAAACGAACATTTAGTGACGACAGTAAGAACGGCTACCGCGAGGGTCAATAAAAACATTAAGCTATCAAGAAAAAGCTCTTCAAAATCGTCTTATATTCATCTAACCTAACAAGCAGATAGATTTACTAGCATTACAACTTAGAACATCTCACCCAAAAATTTGGGTTAAAAAATATCGACTTTTTTGATAAATATTACAAAACTTTACTCAAATTGATTTTTTAACATTCTTAGCGCAGAAAGGTTTTACTTACCGAGCAAGACACAAATGAATTCATTAATTATATATCCTTCAACACTCCTTTATGAGTCCCTTCAGTAGTGATAACTTCTTCAACGAATAGCTCAATCTATTTTCCGACTTTAATTAAATTATCCGTTAGCTAATTCAGTCAGTGATATTTATTATTTTGATATGGCTCAATAAGGATTGAAGAACTTTAATGAAGTCGGTTACACACGATACATCCATGCACGAATACACGACTCAGCTAATATTGTACTGCCATATTCATTACAAAAACCTTTATTTTCAAAAGAAGGTTCTTTTAAATTCCCCTGGTCTCAAATACATGCGTTTCAGAAATTCCTTTGGTGACAGACTGAACGATAAAGTTTTAATTGGGACTATATTTATGTTCAATACATTTGGCCCCCCTCTTAGGAAATGCCTGACTCCAAGCATGGTCACTTATTACTCAAAGTTATTAACTATGATTCACTACATACCACCTTGAATATTAATGACTTCTTGTTTGATTGGTTTTGAAATTATAAAGAGACTTAATTGGAACGAGTTTTTCAAGTGCCTATATACTACTGACAATATTCTCACTATTGATTCTACGCTTTTGAATGACCCCCCAAAAATCATAGTTTGAGTGTGGCTCCTTCGGTTCGATCAAAGGCTTTCCATGTCATATGCTAATGACTGTGACGTATGAGGAGTCATTAATGCTTTCTATTAAAAAATTCTATTTGTTTTGCTTTAGATAGTACAGGATAGCGAAATGACTAGTTTTATCAGTTCTTTTTAGTCTAAACTATTTTGTTGCTTTGTTTCACAGATATGGCTTTTGCATTCTAAGAAAAAATCTATTGCATATTAACGTTTGAGGTCCACGAGTCGCACAAATAGGCCATTTTCCACTTGGGACCCATTGAAAAGATTTGAATTCGGTCATTTCTCCAGTCAGTTACTATTATTTCTTCTTTATTAATGACTGCAACAGCCAATGGATTATTAAACTGTCCAACATTTGTCCCCTTGGAGCCGAACGCATTCAGAGCTCTGCCATTTTGGAGGTTAAAGAACTGCAGTCGGTGATTGTCGAAGTCACATACGATAAGACGGTTTTCATTGTCGACGACCAAACCTCGAGGACTATACAGCTCGCCTTTCTTGTTTCCTGGCTTTCCAATGATACGAAGGAAATTGCCTTTTTCATCGAAAACTTTCAAGACATTATTTCCTGTATCGGCGACGACGAAGATGTTTTGTGATGGCACGAATATAGCTTCTCTTGGGTGCTTTAGTTTGTCTGTTATTCCTGTACCAAAGTTGAAGAGAAATTTCCCCTCGGCTGAGAAGACCTGAACTCGATGATTCTGCCAATCAGTTACTATTATCCTACCATCCTTGTCGACGTTCATACCAGTTGGCTTATTAAACTGACCATCTCCTGTCCCTGGTATTCCAAACTTCTTGACGAGTTTCCCAGTTTTTCGATTAAAAATCTGGATTCTGTGATTATCCCTGTCTGCCACAAGGATACATTTATTTGCCTTGTCAAAAGCAATCCCAGCTGGGTAGTTTAGCTCTCCCTCATCTATCCCATATTTTCCGATATCCAAGAGCTTTTTTCCATTAGAGTCGAAAATGTGAATGCAATTTTTCTGTGTATCTGTTATCGCGATTTCACCCACTTCGCTCACTGCAATCCCGTGCGGTTGGCTGAAGTGTCCCGTGGCTCCCGCATGTGACCCGAACGCCTTCAGAGGCACCAGAATTGGAGGACGAATGTTCACTTCAAAAGGACTTCCTTTAATATCTTTCTCGCCTACTTGCACCACGACTTTGTATTTGCCAGGTGTGTATGGTAAGTAGCTTATTTCATATATTCCATTTTTGTTATTACTCATTTTTGGTAAAACCTTTGTCCCGTCCGATGATGTGATTCTGACATCCAGACTGTCAATACTACTATAACATGTATCGCCTTTCAGATCACATGTGGTGACAATAAACACCGCTTCTTCTCCTACCGCCCCATCTCTCAACCCTTCGCCATCTGCCTTAGAGGAATGACGTCGGTATTACTCGAGGCGATGTGTCCAAGAACACTTGTCTGGATGTGACGTAACACATCATGATTCGGAACGTAGCCAACACAGGCGCTCTCGATGGGTCGCGAGTCCACGGACATTTGAGTCAGTTGCTGCAGCCTGTTGTGGACATTGTCCTTTAGTGTCACGACTTCAGCCGTGACATTTCTTTGCAACATGGCTTGCGTAAAATCAATGGAGCTTTTGACTTGAAGCAAGCACATATCGAACGTTTTCAATTGTGATTCAAGATTCTCTTTCTTAACGTCCCTAACGCCATCGATATGTGAAAACATTTCTTTTTCATGTTGCCTAAGTAGGTTTACTATCTTTTCCATGCCAAAATGAACTTGTCGTTTTACTTTTTCTATTTCTTTATCGAGGTCGATAAGACGTTGTTCAATGAGCTTTTTACCCTCCGTGATCTCGTCGCCACGTTTCGTGACACTTTTGATTTCACCTACCAGTATCTTGGAAGCTTCCTCAAACTCGTCGTTCAGAAGAGAAATGTTAGTATGTTTTTCCTTCGCCGTTGAACTACACACCTGACATATACACCTACTGCAATGTCTGCAATAAAACTGAACGGGACAAGATCCTCGGTTTTTCTGGTGACGACATGTTTGCATTTGCCGAAATAATATGGCCTGTACATCTTTCTCGGTCATGTCGTTGGTCTTGATAATAAGGTGTTTTCCGCTAGTTGATACTGCATGGTCATTCGTACATTTGGAACAGAAAAAATCGCCACATTCGAAGCAGAACGCGAACGCCTCACATTTCTGTTCACATCTGCTACAATTTTCTTGACCGTGTTTATAATTTCTCGAATAAAGATCAAGTAATCGTACAATGTAAACATCAGAGGTAAATGTAGAGAAGCCATTAACTCCAATCAACAGCGGCTTTTCAATCTCTGCTTGACAAACAGGGCAGTCGATGTGAGAAGAATAAGGATTTTTCTTTCCGATTTCGTTCAGGCATCCAAGACAAATATTATGTAAACACGGAGTCAGTTTTGGATCAATGAAGATGTTCTTACATACAGGGCAAGTCAGCTTTGATTCTATCTTCTTCAGTTCTTCGGCAATGCCCATTTTTAACTGCCGACCAAACTGAGTCAGTGCTCGTCAGTTCCTGTAACTCCCAACTGATCTGTTGTGAGACAGGAATCATGGGAAGAGGCTTATACGAAAACATATCTTGAAATATCAGAATATGGTCGATCACGCGGAAATAGCAGAACTTTCATTACGTATTATTCATGACCTTAAATTATTCAAATACCCCGACACTAACCATTGGCCTAAAAATATATACAATCCAGTACATCCGCATGATTTTCCTTTTAAAAACCAGAAATCTGATATTTTCAATTCATTTTTTTACGGAAGCAAAGTCCAAGTTGAGAGCGAAACTTATCACTTTCGTGGCAACACGAGGGCAAAAATAATCAATCAGGATCCAATAATTATCCATTTATTGCTATAATTAAACCCACATTAGCTGGCTAAATTTTTATTTTTTTGGAGAGGAGAGGAGGCAGGGGTGGGAGGGTAAGAAAGAATCAATGAAACCAATTTTAACTTAATTTTTGAACATTTCGGTCCAAATCGTTATGTCTACTCGAGCAGGCAGGAGTATGGAATCTTTTAATCCCTGATGGACAGGGCAGAAAAGCAACAAGCCCGCTGCTTTCATGATTTTTTTATTTAACTGAGTTTAATCCGCTCTAAATGTGTGTCACTGCTGCTCGAAACTTTTGACGAAATTTTGTCGAATTAGAGTAAATCTACTTATTAGTACTCACTGACGAAAATGTCATTTTTTCTGCTGTTCAAAATATCACCTCTCCCAAAGCACAAGGTTTTATCTCAAATACGTATTCAATATATTTTGGTTGCATTTGATATTTGGCTCCAAAAGAAATTGTTTACAAAGTATTGAGCTGAAATACGTAAAGCTTTTATGGCGAAAGGACTGCCCTGTCTCCCTCATGCGACACAACAGACCAACTATTTCTAACTTCTGTCGCTTCTTCCTTTCTCTTCTTCCTTCTCTTTCTTCCTTTCTTCTTTCGAAAAAAGACATCCGTTACGAGAAAATTCCTGTCGAAAACCGCAAAGGTTTCGGTTCAACTGTAGTACGTACTGTAGCCGGCAGGTAGATATCATGGGAGGATTGGGGGGGGGGGGGGGGGGGGGACTGTTCATTTGCACTTTCCACAGTATCTTGTGGTAATTGTTTCGCAATTCAATCGATGCTTCTTCCAACCCGTGGTAACAATGGGTTTTTTTTCTTGAGAAAAAATAAATAATTGACAACCAATTTGTTCATACACGAAAAACCTTACCATTAAATAAATATAAAAAGGTGCTACTTAGCATTAAATTGATGCACTGAACTTGGGTTCTCATACACTAGAATATCCCGCAATGCGACAAGATATGGCACCGAGATGGTTCATATTTGCACCTCAGTACTCGACACAGAACAGTACAAATTACAAACTTAATAGCCAACCTAAAAAATGTATAAGGTTGTCATTTAATATCGTTTTTATCTTTTTTAACTTCTGCTTTATGATATAATAACGTCGCATTGTAGTAGTATGGATTAGGTGGGTTGACACTGTTTGCAGCTTGAATCAATAGTATGTTGTCATATTTGTTTTCCTAAATCTTCTAATGCATTGCAATTCAGCAAGAGAAAATAAACTAGTTCATATTCTCTTGAATTCAGAGAATGCTCTTTCCAACTCTGGGTAACAAAGCTCTTATTTTTTAAGAGTAAAATGAATAATTAATGACCACTTTGTTCATAAACACAAAACCTTGTTCCATTAAATATAGTGTCTCGACTTTAATAGGAAAAGGTGGCAAGAAACATGTACTTTTTCACACACTAGAATATCAGCCTACAATGCCACAAGATATGGTTTATATACTTCTCAATACTTGACGAAAGACAGTACAGAATACAATGCTTTTAACTAGCCTTTAAAACAATGTGTCAAACCAATTAATTACAAATTTATCAGCCCGCGTGTGTTCGTATATAATTCTAGGACGTTTGACCTCGTCATCAGCTCCCGACACGCGATATGAATATTTAGCCCTCTTGTCTGGATCAAAACACTTTCCTAGGCATCGCTTGTATCAGAACGACACGCTGGAATAGATATTCAGATTAGGTGGACAGGTTGAAAAAAGTCATCAGGAAACAATAGCGAAAAGCCTAACTGTTTTCCGTGCGTGACCATAAGTTTCAACCAACTGAACGTGACACTTAATAGTACTTAGCAAAGACAACATAAATGTACTTATTTATGAACATTATTACTCGACAAACGATGATTGACAAGAGCGAACCCTGTTTTATTGAGTTGCAGAGTTTCGAATTTGACTGGCTGTTGTTTGTCAGAAGAGAGGTAAAGAGATATCACTTTTGACCCAAAACAAGCCACGTGTAGACATCTGTAACAAAAAACCCCTTCAAACCCACCGTATGCAAATACATATTTTGCTTGAATCAAGCTCTCCTCGCCTCGGTGGATAGGAAGTAATATCCCACGGTTCTCAAGCGTTCTTTTGTGGGCATGGACATCCAGAGCATTTTGGACAACTTGGAGGAACTTCTTACTTGTCGTTTGTGTTCAAACATCTACAAACACCCGAGAATTACACCATGTTTACATTCGTTTTGCTGTGAGTGCTTGAATCAGCTCTCCTTCAGCAGGCCTTACCAAGAAACCATCGACTGCCCGATTTGCCAGTTTGAAATTCGTAAACCCGAAGGAGGTCGCTTTGATTCACTACCGCCCAGTTTTTTCCTGAATCGTCTACTAGATGTATATGTTGCCAAGAGGAGAAGCTACTCTGAGGCCAGCTGTGGTAATTGTCATAGAAATCTATTGCTCAATTCCTTTTGTTTTTCGTGCGGTAGTTTTATGTGTGAAGAGTGTCTGAATGCTCATCACATTATCACTCGAAACAGTGGCCACAGGACGGTCACCTTGGGGAAATTGAAGATCAAAGATTACGAGGATCTCCTACGAAGGTCTACGTTCTGTGCCCACAAATTCAACGAGAGAGGAATTGTCGAGTACTTCTGCTACGATTGTGATGCTTGTGTGTGCCATGTCTGCAATGTCGCTATTCAGCATAAACATCGCATTGTCGATATTGATGAAGCGGCCAATGAACAGAAAATAAAACTCCGGGAGGCGAACGCTAAATTGAAAACTAAACTCAAATCTCTGGAGCTCGGAATTAACAACATAGAATTCCGGAGTATTGAGGTGCAAGAACAGATTGATTATACAAAGAAGGACATTCGAACGAAAATTGGCAACTTGATTGATATTTTAAAGAAACACGAGGAAGACATGATCCGAGAGGTGGAACGCATTCGTAAAGATAAACAAGAAAACCTGACATTCCAGCTCAAGATGTACGAAACAATGCATAAACAAACAAAAGGATCAATCGACTTTACTGATGAGCTCTTGGAACGTAATTTGAGCGAGGAGATATTGACAATCAAAAATCACGTGTATGGACGGGCAGATTTGATGGATTCCATTGTGGTAGGGACCAATCCGGCCGAGAATGAACGCGTGGGATACGTAGCTAACACCGAGGCTTTTGAGTCCATTCAGAAGGAGTCTCTGGGCCACATCAGCACCAGCCTTACAGAGCCACTTGCCTCTACAGCTGAAGGGAATGGCTTATCAGATGTTTCTGCTGGTGAAGAAGTACACTTCACAATCATAACCCGAAATGCACAAGGTGAAATCTATTACAGTGAAATTGACCATGTAGTAGTGGAAGTGAAATCTGACATGTGGGGACTGTTGGACACTTCAATCAAGAACTACCGGGATGGGACATATGAGGTCAGTTACATTGCCCGAGTTCCTGGAGTCCACAGAGTTCAGATAGAAGTAAGTGGTCAGCATATCGAAGGAAGTCCTTTTAGGGTTTTTGTTAAGCAACCAGTCCTGACACCCGTCAAGTCATTTGGGTCACATGCACAAGGGCAGACAAGTGGAATGCTGTTACAGCCCCATGGTGTTGCTGGTAATATGTTAGGCCAGATAGTTATGTCCGACAGCTTGAAGCACCACATTCAGGTTTATACCTCTGATGGCACCCACATGCTTGAGTTTGGTCAAGAAGGAAGTAATGATGGCCAATTCATGCACCCAATGTCAATTGCATTTGACAAGGCTGAGAGAAACATCTTTGCTACTGACAGTGATAACAACAGAATACAAGTGTTTGATATCAAGACAGGAAGGTACGTCAATGTATTAAAAGATTTGTTCCATTCCAACCTCTTGAGTTTACAATCTCCCTACTTCTAAAGGAAGGAGAAGTTTTTCCTTTAACTACACAGCATACCATCCTCACCTTAATCCTTTGGCCTTTACATGGAAATGTAAGACAAGATTCAATTACATTTCCAATATCTAGATTTTATCAATGTCATATAGTTTTTGGAAAGTCCAATGCAGGTGATGCTATTTCCTCTTTCCATTTATTTAGATCCAGTTCTAATGGTCCAAAATGTATGACAGTGTTGTTCTTAATTGACTTGTTTGGAGTCACCCTAATAAATGTTGTTACCATGATCTAGTATGCTGTAATTATAGGCACTACTGATGCTGTTGACATGTGTATGTACAGTTCTTGTCATTGTATGTCACCAACATTGTCATTGTCAATGTCATTGTATGTCACCAACACTTGACAGACAGAATCCCATTGTGTGATTCATTTTCCATAATAGTGGACGGTCTGAGAGAAAGGCTTTCAACCTTTCCTTTCAAAGATCTTATAAAATAAAGATGACTAAATGGGATATCCTTTTCATCTCAGATTTATAAAAAAATTTGGAACAGAAGGAAATGGACCAGGGCAATTCAATGGACCTTGCGGCATCACAATCGATGGCAATGACCGTGTCATAGTAACTGACTGGAATAACCATAGAATCCAAGTGTTCAACCATGATGGCAAATTTCTCTTCAAATTTGGCGACAGGGGAAGTGAAAGGCTTGTCCACCCAAGAGCTGCCATTTATCATGATTTTGAGAGCTGTTTCATTGTTTCTGACACTGGAAACAATGTCCTCAAAGTATTTGACCAGAATGGAAAGTTCTCTCACGTGATTGGTCAACCAGGTATTAGACGGGGTGAACTGTGTGGCCCTCGAGGGCTTGCAATTGACAAGAATAATAATGTAGTAGTGTGTGACTTTGAGAACCATAGGCTACAGTTCTTTAAAATTGATGGAACAGTCTTAAATTCTTTTGGAACAAGTGGTAAAGGTATTGGTCAGTTTGCCTTTCCTCTGAGCATATCAATTGTTGGAGGTTCAAAGGTCATTGTTAGTGACTGGGGCAACAACAGAGTTCAAATTTTTAAATGTCGAGATGAAACAGAATCTCCTTCCAACTACAGTGCATCAAATTTGAGTAGAAGGGAAAGCTATAAATAGATACCACACAATCCTCATTGAGACGTTTTTGCATATTTTACATATATGTATATGATATACGGCATCCCATGGAACTTCTCGGCTTAGATGTTTGGTCTAGTTAAAAACTTAACTAGAACACTAGCTGATATAATTTGAAATAGTATTAATGGTAAACTGAAGTGCTAGGTAAGATTATTCTTGCCTTTTGCTTGGGAGACCTTAGAGAAAGTTAATTTTGATGAGCTCTGTGACCTTAATGAGATTTGAGCCTTGAAAACTGATAAACATTAATACTGAACTCAACTGCAATAAGACAACATTATAGTACTGGGCTTATAACTATTGATATATAGCACAAGTAAAGTATAATTTCTTAAAAGTTAATAAATTAGCTAGTATTAAATTTGAAATATTTCTTTGAAATAAACTGCTTTGAGCTTATCATTCAATACACACACGATTCCAAATGGTTAATTATTAATGGCCACATTTTATAAATCTCAATCATGCATGCACACTAGCTGGAGCTTTTACATTTTTCTTTTGGAAGTAGTATATATACATATTGTTTTTAGAGTCTGAATTTTTATTATTCAAAGATTAGAAGTATTAATATCCATATTATTTCAATATCTCTGGAAAATTGGGAAGGAAAATTGTGCACTACACCTTATAAAGACATTTTTAATATTAAAACTCAAGTCAAACAGAATTTGTCATTAACTAGAGATTTATCCCCCCCCCCCCTGCAACACTTATTGCACTGTCTTGACTACTGCCCCAATGGTAGCCCATGTAAAGAGTTAGTGGGCTGTGATGTCATCAGTTTTAACAAGTGAACAATGTGGTTTGAAAATGTGCCTCCAGAACTACTTAAATTGCTATATGATTTAAAAAAATGTTGTTTGGTATAGCTGAAGAATATTTTGACATGAAATTTCAATCTTTTACTTGTTAAAAGGTTTTAGAGATACACAGTGTGTTAACAGTAAATCTGTAAAGAAGTACCAAGACTAAGAATTGTGCAAAAGCCTTTGTTTTCAAATATTTTGTAACTTATTGTATGCACTCCTTGTTAAGAAATTATAAAATTTACCTACAACATTGTATGCGGTATTTGTAATAATTATATAGAGCTAGCAGTTGGGTAAATCATTCAATACCACATATTATGTTTTTTTTAAATTTCCAAGTTTAAAATAGACTTTAACTAGTTAAGTTTATAGGATTTTCATAGTGGTTTTTATAGTTTCTTAACTTGGTATTCATCACATGCATAGCACTAAAAGAAATTACTGACGTGAGAATGCCGATGTGATAATTAAGTCAAAGGACTCACCTTCTATTAATCTTGTCCATAGTGATCAATAGTTTATTAATAACTAGTTCACGTAAAAAAAATCTTCAAACAAAGACTGGAAACTCTTCTGGATTTATCGCCTTTGACCCATATAATACTTAGAATAACCACGTGCTTATGCGACAATTTTATCCCGTCTTCTCCCCCCACGTTTTATGATCCTGGAGATCTAGATCGATAGCCGTCGAGAGTTATGGCGCTAAAAATCGTGTAACGTTATAATATTCTTTACTCAAACCATAGTTAATAAATCTATTAACTATGCTCAAACGAAGAACAAGCAGCTCAACGTGAGTATTCCTATATTTAAAAATTCATCCCAACTTTATTCCTTAACAGAGTGATGTTTATTTTTCCTTTGTTTCCAAACTTTCAGTAAAGCTAATGTCAAAGTCGGTTTCGTGGGTGTGAAAGTATCACAAAGAGATCAAACAATCAAAATATTAAAAAACTCTCGATTCACTTGAAGATCAATTCTTTAATCTTACTAGTAATCTGCGTTCTACATCTTACAGCAGTTTTAGGAACATGAACATCGATAGTCTACTTTTCAAGGCAAATACACACGACAACTTCAGTCAAACGCCTTAGCAGTAGAATTGCCTTAATTTTAAGAAAACGAGGCTCTTAGCTTTACTGTCTGTTTTAACCACTCTTTGTTTTACTTTTATCAGCAAATAACTTAGTGGCTCTCTCTTTTTCTTATATTTTTCCGTTGTTTCTTCCTCCTGCTGTGAATTTGTAGATGCATTTATGCATATACAGAATTTTTTAAATACTTTTACGTAAATTTACTTATAAGTAAATTCTTTGTGTGTGGAGCAACTACATACAGTCACGAAACAGAGTTTTTCAAGTTTAATTAATTTGGTTCCATATCTTTATAAAAAGGTAAATGAACTAGAATAAACCCCATTATCAAATCTCATGCCCGTTTGGATAATTTGGGCCTGCTTTGCAGGCTAAATATGATCAAGGAAAATCCCCCTTGCAAAACTTCGACAATATACCACAACAACAAACGCAAACGCATTTACACTTTTAGCGGTTTCAAAATCAATTATAAGTACGTCTTGATCTAGTTTGTGACTAAAACATCTTGGTGGAAGCCATCGTAGTCTTTTCTCTGCTCTTCTTCATCCCGTACTTCGATTTTTATATTATGAGCTCTACGATGCTTTTGTTCACGATGTTTCGAAAACCTGTAGGAAATAAAACCACACAGCAGAAACAATAAAATGGAGCCCACGACCAAGCCCATTGCCGTTGGGATATTTCCGGGTCCATCTTCTTTAGTCGGCTCATTAAGTGCCTGTATCTTTGGGGTGCCTGTAGCAGAAGCATTCCCCGTGGGGTGGTCGGGTGAGGCTGTGTTGTCTGCTTCTTTGGTGCAGTTTTTAAATTTTCGACACGGTTCTAATTTAGTTACTGCTTTTTCTGTTGGCTTTTTTATGCGTGGACTGTTAACATCTGCTTGAGTCTTCATGACACATCGAATATCATTAGGCGAGCAAGTCGAAGGTTTTTGCCTCTTTTTCGTAGAGTGAGTTTCTGCGGTTTTCACTCTAGGTGTTGCAGTTTTAGGAGCTTGAGTGTCTAGCCGTATAACGACCGGAGCTTTGTCTTTATTGTTGCTTCCGTTCGACACTCTCTTTCTTCCCTGGCGATTTCTTTTTCTACCTCTGAGTCTAGTACGCCTGGTTACTATGGGAACTGTTGTCACAGGAACTGTTGTCACAGGAACTGTTGTCACAGTAACTGTTGTCAAGGATACAGTGGCTGGGACTCTACATGACCAAACTTTGGTGCCTACGAAAGAAAATCTAGGATCGTTGGTTTTTAGCTTACTGATAAATTCTACGCCACCGAAGACAACTTTTCGTAGGCAGCCCTCGAACCTGTCCTGTTTTACCACTGTTCGAGAACCACCGATAAAAACCTTGCTCTGCCCTCCGTTCATGTTGAATGTACTGTGAGAAGGAGGACATATGCTTTCTTTTGTATCAACACCATCCAAGATGGCCTTGACGTTCCTCCTGAACCTTCTGACGTCAATCATATGCCAGAGGTCATCATGGAGGTTGTTTCCTATGGATAGTTCAAGTTGTCCAGACCCTAGGTTCCATTCCACGACTATTCTCCCATTGGACAGTTTGATCGTGACGTAGTCTTGGGAGAAGCTGGTTTGGAGAAGGAGACCGTCCTTTTTGGATGTCTTGAAATGAACGTTGATGTGGTCTTGATATGTGGCTTGGGGACTATCAGACATGTCATAAACGAGGTAATCTGCTGTAGACAAGTGCAAACGAAGAATTTCTGCAAGAAAAAAGATACTAGTTTAGCAAAGACATTCATGCGGAAAATGTTCCTCGTCATTGGTAAAGAAAGAAGTACTAATACTCAAGGGGATGACATACACAGGAATCATCAAACACGTGTATTTTGGTCCAACTTTGGTACAAACATCTTTTCTTCGTCATTCCTTATATGGTGTTGACCCCAAGCTAGACCACAATGCATCTTGGTTATTAAACTCTAAAACTGAAAGGTTATTATGTCAAAAAGTAACAAGTTCTAAATCGTTCCCAAAGAAAAAAAGAAATGTAACTCAAGGCAATGACAAACTTATGATCTGAAAATGCCAAACATTACGCCCCACTAACTAGGGATTCGTTTTAAGTATTTTAGTCAAAAATGACATCTTGAAATGTAAAATAATTCTAAAGAAGGCATGATTCATGTCGAGGACGCACAAAGTCCACACAAAAAGAGAAAACTCTTACGTTTACTTCGAAACAACTCACTTCGCTTTGCCGGTTTCGACACAGGTTTTTCAAATAAAAGCGAATTCTAAAATTGAATCAAATAGCTAAGAGACTGAACTATCTTTGTAGAGAACCTTCATGTAGCCATTGTTCTCTGCTTAAAATAGATTTCGATTTGACGTATTCGCCTTTTCTCAGCACAGAATACGACTCTCTCTCTCTCTCCTATTTCAAATTCAGCCGGATAATTAATCCTTTCTCCTGCCAGGCATATCCGAAGATTCCAGTGACCTCGGATAGAACGTCCGTTCATCCCGTACGTGCCGATGCAACGTGTAAAGCTTTCCCTTCTTTGCAAAAGCTCTTGCGAAATAGTTACTAAGGACTGAAAAACTAATAAAATTTTGATAGTTTAAGGAATGCAGTTTCAAGAACTGTACGAAAAATGTCGTCAAGGGGGTTGAGTAAACTATCTAAATGGTATAGATAAAACGTGGAATTTTGTAATAGTTGATCAATTCTAAGGTAAAAAACTCAAACCATTTCTGAGAATATAGCTAGGGAAAACATTTTATCTGCATCAAAGTTGAGAAATCAAACTAAAATAGATTTAGGAAAATATTTCTGAATTCTCGCGACATTATTTTGGCAACTCAAGTGACTCGTCATTTACCCTGCGAGCAGAGTCTTCTTTTAACTCCTCTTCTCTCGCTTGTAGAGGAGTTCAAAGGAGACTCTGCTCGCAGGGTACTCGTCATTAAAACACAAGCTCAAATCTTCGAGCAGAAACTGGCAATCAATTGTTTTAACCCAAGGGTTTTAGAAGTATTTTCTTCAAATTTCACAGTCTCACTCTAATTTTAACATGCTCTTTCCAGCTATGGTAAGTATTTTCCCGTCCTGTGCTTTTCGGACCTCATTTTGGAAACGGCAATTTTAAACATGAAATTTTGTCAATGTTGAAGTGGAAATGTAGAACTGGACGCTCCCAATTTTGTATTCAGGAATTAACACAGGATCATTTTAGAAACCCCAATTCTCGAGATAATAGAATCCTTTTCACATTTCGCTGAGTGTTATTTAGTTGCTATCGTCAAACTGTTTATTATGTAAGCTTTATATGACGTTACATATCTCTTGCTGAGACAAAACGTTCCGCAAGTCGGGCTGGTATCCATTGTTTTTGCTGGAAAATGCGACTGGACGTGCGCAATGCATAATTCTATCAGCGGGGTGCAAAAAGTTCCATGTTTGTGACTTTAAGATTTTTCATCTTTAAAAAGAGAAGCAAGAACCTGTAAAACAAGCACAAATCGAAGCCACAAGTGTAGTCAATAACCCCAGACAAGCAATACACTTGAGATAATGGATATTTATGTACAAAATCAATTCAAACCAACCTTTCTCGCATCGTTTGCCCTCATGTCCGGTCCCACTGCAATCGCATTTTGCCTTTGAAAACCTATTCACACATTTTCCATTATTCAAGCAAGGGTTTCTCACTCTGCATCCATTCAAACAACCACTCTTCGTGCCTTTGGACTTGATAAGAACCGCTCTTTCAAATACGCTCTCTGTATTTGTCATCATAATCTTCTTAATGCATCCAACAAATCTCTTCTTGAACGCAACTTGCGGGGAAGACAAGAACGACAAGCTTAGAGACCTTGGAAGCCCACCGATGTATAAAATGCCAGTAGAGTTTCCGAGGAGTGCTTCGTTAAGTCTTGGGATTGTGGCTCTTCGAGTTAAGTTTTGATCGAGAGTAAGAATAACTCTGTCGTTGTCTAGTTGAATCACTAATTTATGCCATAGCATGTCAGCCAAATCATGACCGATCTGCACTCGCACAGAATTCCCCGATACGCCAAACCTCAATAAAACTTTTGCGCTTAACAGCTCGACGCTTAGATAATCCCTGTTGCCATCATCTTGGTAGAGTAGAATAGAATCTCTTACATGTGTTTTGAAGAAGAACGAGATCTTCCCTTCTATACCTTGGGATGAACTTGGGGGAATCCATTTGTTATATTGGGCGAACGATGTTTTCAGGTCGTCGAACGTTGTCGCTCCCCAGACACTCGTCACACACACAGTACACAAGACAGCAGCCAAAAACGAACGCCAGGTAAGATGGTTCATATTTGGCGAAGTCGCTCGGCTTCTCTGGCTCCCGAGCAGGGAAACTTTCAGAAGTAGAAGAGAGATAATTGGTCAAGGTCACATGAGAAGTTATTTGAGATGAGATCTTGGTTTCCGGTTTAGATCTATCCTGTAAGTGTTAAAAGACAGGAGGAAAACGCCCTGTTGTTTGATGAGAATCAAACAATCCTTTGCTATTGACCAACGTACGTATTTTGGGATTTACAAACTAATTATTTGAAAATAAAGACCTAGTCAAAAACTTATTGTATAAATTAATTCAAACCTCTAGTCTATATTGAAGAACTTTTATCATTATCTCATACTCGTTATCGGGCCGGTTTTGACCTTTGATTTGATAAGAATTGTATATTTTCTCTCCAATAGGGGTTCCATACGGGGATTTATAGGTCGGCCAATCAGGCGACAGCATTTACAATGCACAATGTATTATGTTCAAACACGTTGACTGCAGAAGCTATCGCGAAAGGATAAACAAATAAGAGTTGTTTCCGATAGGGTTTTCTCACCTTGGCTTTATATTTCCTTTGCCGGCCATGACTAATTTCCTTGGAATAATATTAATGATAATTTTGCAAGACTTGAATAGGTCAGTCATATTTAACTACCGGTCGGTTTTTTTCCCGAACTGTAAACACTTCGAGTTTTTTTCAGGTTTAATATTATTTCTTAAACTAAAACTACTCTACTGTTTCAAACCTTCTAAAATGAAGCATCGAAATCAAATACACCGACTAATCAAAATAAACGTTATTTTCATTTGATTGGCTCCGTTTAGGGATGATTTACAGAATGTATTTAAAAAAAGTGACAAAAAAAAAAAAGACCCAGTACATTCGAGTGTCCCACAGGCAGCCCAATCTTTTGTTCTTAGGTATTGTGGTATTTGAATGTTAACGGTAACGTTTAAGATTAAAAACGCCTTTCTTGATCGTTTGTTGTATGTTTTGCTGATTTTGAAGCCAATTTGGTGCATTTTTACAGAGTTATCGTATTTTTCTTCCTCCTACCCAGGAGGCCGAGAGGGGTACGGAACGAGAAGCGCAATAGTGATTGCGCAGTAGTCTAATGCGCGGGTGATTCGAATCAAGATGGCGGAATACAATATTTACGACATTTGGGTATCAATTTGAACAACTTTTTCTACGTTATATACTGGAATGCCACGGAAAAAAGTAAATAGGAAAAAAAGAAAAGACCTTGGTAAGTCAATTTGCTTTAATTCTGGATCGTTTTTCTAACAAAAACACCGGTTAAAATCAATCTCAAAACTCTTACGTGGCAACTGCCAACGGCGACTTGAAGAAAGCCTGAATTTCTTCTTTGCTCTCAGCTTGAAGAGTTCCTTAGCTTATTTATATTACTTTATTCTTGCTTTTCAAAAAAGTACAAAAAACAACAACATCAAAAATCAATTTAAGCTAAAAATAATTTATTCAAACCAATTCAATACTTTATACACTTAGATACAGTTAAAATCAAACATTTCATTTGATTGGATTTTTTCTTAATTTTTGTTACATATAATAATATTGTGTTTCATCCTTAGCGTCTTACTGAAGTTTATTTCTGTTGCCCTCACTCATAGTTTTATTTTAATTTTATCTATTTGATTATCTGCCACTAATTCAGGGGGAAATTATACAAAGTTTTTGTCGTTTTATACCACAAAAAAACCTTTGGGCTGATCTAAGTCAGTGGTAATTAACTCACAGATAGAACCCTGAGACAGCCACTGGGCTGATCAAAGTCAGGGCATAGCTAATTAACTCACAGGTCGAACCCTGAAACAGCCACTGGGCTGATCAAAGTTAGGGCACAGCTAATTAAGGTGACTGCCTACTTTTGAAAATTGATTTAAACTTTTTTTTAAACTTCGATTTTCCGAATTGAAATTTAATGCTGATTCCAAATCTGGAAAGAAAAATAGGGTGTCCCAAGCTCGTTTTCGAGATAACCAGCATTTAATGGAAGCCTACGCATGAGCTTTTGGAGTAAAAATTGCGCCACCGGAAGAGATTAAAAAAAATTAAGAATCACAAGATAATAGTTATTTGCAGACTATATAATTGCACAAATGAAGGCTAGTCAATCATTTTACAATAAAACATGGATATTTTCGACAAAACGACAAAGAGATAAATTGATTTCTCATATTTTGTAGTTTTAATGCTCTTAAAAATTTCAGAAAGTCGAGCAAAAATCCCTACAAAAATCTATTTTTTCATGTGTTGCTGATTTAAACTTTTTCTAAAATGTTGATATAAAATAGATTTTTGGAAGTTTTTTCGAATGAGCTATTAAAAAATAGAGAGTCCCGTGCAAAATTTGAGGGTTTTGCCCTGTTGAAGCTCAAAACGTGTATGGTTCTTCAATAAAATCTTGTAGATTTTTCAGCGGTTTTTGAGTGCGCGCTCATCGTGGGCTCAATTCGAACGTTCAAAAGTAGGCAGCCACCTTAACTCACAGATAAAACCCTGAAACAGCCACTGGGCTAATCAAAGTTAGGGCACAGCTAATTAACTCACAGATTGAACCATGAAACAGCCACTGGGCTGATCAAAGTTATGACGCAGATGACTTTTAGATCAAATTGGATTGTAATGTGTGAGGTTTTGTGGAAGGAGGAATACTAGAGAGCTAAGAGAAAAACCCTCAAATCAAGTGAACTAAATCCTAGTCTGTGTCAGAAAATATAATGAATATAGTGTTTTTTATCACTGTTTCTCACAGATGACACAGAATCAGAGTCTGGGAAACTTTCTGAAACACAGGAAGTAGCAAAAAGACTTTCCAGGACTCGTTTGGTAAGTTGAAAAGGTCTTAACCCTTCCAAAATGATAATTGACTACATTTTGCATTTTGGTTGGATCTCCCCAAATGGTCAGCGAGTGAGTCAATTGAGAGTCAATAATTATTGTGAGTTAACCAAAATTCAAGAGAAGTTACATGTAGTTTAAAAAATAATGCATAGCCATTATTTCAAAAGCTTATAAATAGAACATGTAATAATATAACTATGCTACAGAATATTCAGATATTCAAATTAAGAGTTTTATTACAATATTTTGAATTTTGAATTTGTTTTCTTAATGACTGCTACTCTCACCTGATAACAAACTTCTTACTGAAAGTCCTGACTTTCAGAGGAGACTTACTGAATCTTTCAAACAACGATTGGGTTATAAATCTGCCTTTAATTTACAGTAGGAATTTTTGATGCAAGAGGATGCAATTAATTGCAATGAATTTACCAAGAAAAAAATCGAATATTCTGGAGCATCGTACGAAAGAAATATATGGTTGTTACACATTTTAACACACTGAGTTTCTGCATGCTTTTCCATTGATGATCCTCCCCAGATTGTGAGAAGGGGGATCTCTCTACAGTACCTCCAAAAATTATTATAACTCCTGTTAATTAATGTTCTCGTCTTTGAATTGAGTGTCATGTTTGTTAGATATATTGATATATTTTATTTTATTTCAGGGAAAGGAAAATGCTTCCCGGCCTCATCATGTCAACTTGAAAAAAACAAAGAAAGGTCCCTCAGATCCCTATGATGCTGACTCTGAAGTTGAATCAGATATTAACATCCAAACAGACACTGACAGATCACCCATGACTCCCATGATCACTGACAACATCCCTGAAACTTTGCCGTCAAATCCACGTTTAACTGCCTTAAATCCTCAACTGTCAATATTCCACCAAGATCACTCAACCCCAAGTACCATAACTCCTGGACGTTCAGATGACTCTCTCTATGGATTTGGGGCTGTTCTGAATTCTCCACTTCCATTCTCTCCCGTTAGTGCTACCCCCTCTGGCCTTCCCTCATCTCCCTCAGGTAGTGTTTTTTCTATGACATCATCAATGTCAAATACCATATCACCTGGGAAACGAAAACTTAATTTGCGGGTTTTTGATATGCCCATTGAGAAGCCTTCCAAGAAGGCAAAGAAGAAGAAAACAAAACTGGGCAAAGAGGTGAGTACATAAGTGCTATACGAACTGTATGACACTATGAATGTGACAAAACTGGTTTCTCATCCCAGTAAAGCATGTAAATGCATGCCTCCAAACTTCAACAATTCCATGCACAAACACCAAACATTGAGTCCACATTCCATTTTCTGGTTATTGTTGGGAAGAAAGTTATCAAAAAGATGCTGACACATGGAGAAAGGAAAGCAGACCAAATGTTTGATTTTTGTGAGCAGAGTCATGGCCATGATATATTTTTTCTGGCATGAAAAGCCAGTTCACTGACAACTGTAGTACTGAATGTTGCTTTTATTCTTTTATGCCTTGTCTATCCCATTTTTTGTGTTTCATTCATTTGATTTTTGAATTCTTTCTCTTTTCAAGATACCTCAAAATGAAATAAGTCAAGTTCTTGGTGATTTTGAAGAGGTAGAAATGTTTGACTTGATAATTGAGTAGATGGGTACATTGTATTCATGTATATATGCTATATTTTTTGTATAAAGACCTTGTCTTGTAAATATTTTAGCTCTTTGAAAAAATAGAAAAAAATGTGGTACAAATGCCTGCTGTGGGAATCAAAGAAATGGTTGATTCTTTATTGGGAAATGAGAATTCAACTATAGTTCAATGACCAAAAGACAAACAAACAAAACAATAAACAAACAAAAACATAAACAAAACTATGTACAAACAGATTTTGTGCAAAAGCCTATTTTCAAAATTATGCAACCTGTGTAGTTTCAGGCACTTGAAAGGTATTTCTTGTGTTTTGCATGCCGTCAATCAAACTTCGGACAATTTGTTTTCATTCAAAAAAGCCCAAAATGACCTTAAAGTTTCAACTGTTTGAATATTACAGAAAGGAAAACAAAGTTGCTTCATTTCAGAATTTACAAAGTAAGGATTTTGAAAGAGTGGGCCATTTTCATATTTGATTGACGGCAGCCAAAACACAGAAAATTAGACAAGTCGTGAGCATGCAGTGCTTGTCACTTAATTTTGAAAATAGGCATAAACCCTCTATATGAGGAAGTATTGTTATTTTCTGGAATTGGGAATCCAATTGGAAATTGGAACCCAGCCATGAAACCCTATCCTTACATAAGGGAGGCATAGATACCTTGCTTTGAGAAACTCTCTTGCTGTTTTATAAAATACTTGCTTAATATAATCAGAACACTCTAGAAGTGTCGAGAATCACTCTGCCATGCTCTGTGCTGATAAGTAGTTGCATGTCCACTTATATCTCTAAGACTTTCACCCTGTAAATTCCAACAAAGTTTGGTTAGTCAAAAGTGGTCTATAATCAATGCTGTGCTCTGATTGGATGAGATACTACTAGGCTATAAGTAATAGCTTTCTAGTAGCGAAAAGTGCCAGCTTCGAAAACCAAAACATTCCACTTAAATTCAAAACTGGTTTGCATATATTGACTCATAGCCCATTTGGGCTCAAGGATTAATTGCTAATGAGTTATTAATTGCTAATGAGTTATTAATTGCTAATAAGTTATTAATTACTTATTAGTTATTTATTGCTAATTAGTTATTAATTGCTGATTAGTTATTAATTGCTAATAAGTTATTAATTGCTGATTAGTTATTAATTGCTGATTAGTTATTAATTGCTTATTAGTTATTAATTGCTGATTAGTTATTAATTGCTAATTAGTTATTAATTGCTAATAAGTCATTAATTGCTAATAAGTTATTAATTGCTAATAAGTTATTAATTGCTAATTAGTTTTTAATTGCTAATAAGTTATTAATTGCTAATAAGTTATTAATTGCTTATTAGTTATTAATTGCTGATTAGTTATTAATTGCCGATTAGTTATTAATTGCTAATAAGTTATTAATTGCTAATTAGTTATTAATTGCTGATTCCCACATCCTTCCCTGTTTGGCCACCATTTTTAACAGGATTAAAACTACTTCCCCAAGGTAGTTTACTTAAACAAGGTTTGAACTGCTCTAGTTAAACTTGAGTGCAGTGTGATTGGCCACTAATTTAAATAAACAATTTTTAAACCTGTGTAATAAGGCTTTGGTTTTAACAGGGCATATGTATGCTACAGTACTAGGTCAGTAAAACATATTTAAAGAATATATTTTGAGTATATATATAATCATTATTTTGGTTTTAAGCTTAGTTTGAAAAGTGTTATTAATTGATTTTCTTTTAAATGAAAATTATTTATTGACATGTGTCAACTTATTACAATCCTCTTTTTGATAATAAAAAAGTATTGAAAAATAAACATTTTATTTATTCAATAATTAATTACCAAAAAGTTAGTGTTAGCAAATGCCCCCTTCCCACTCTAGTGTTATAGTTTGATTTAATATCTATATAATATAAATGTAAATAATATCTATATAATATAAATGTAAATAATATCTATATAATATAAATGTAAATAATATCTATATAATATAAATGTAAATAATATCTATATAATATAAATGTAAATAATATCTATATAATATAAATGTAAATAATATCTATATAATATAAATGTAAATAATATCTATATAATATAAATGTAAATAATATCTATATGTGCAAAGATTGGTCTATATATAGCCAGCATTTTGCTAGGATCTGTGCCAACTTAAGTACTCAGACACTGCCAATCAATCAAATATTAAACAATCAATAGTTATTGGCTGATTTCAAGCATCTAAAGCAAGAGAAATAACCTTTGTTACAAGCTCTAAGTTTAGACTGTGACGTGTGGCTGGTGATCAAAACTAAAACCAAAATTCAATTTTACTCCTCTCAGCAATGCTGTACATTTTCCTGTACGATTTTGCAACAAAAAAAAAACCGATAAAAAATAGATTTTCCGGTTTAATCAAATATCCGTTTTGTGATCACTACCAAATCCCGTAATCTGATTGGTTCAAACGACTGAGATTAATTCACAAATCGCATCCTTAGGAGCTCTTAATCGTATCCTTTTGAAAAAACTAATCACAGAACAGAAATCTTATATTCAGCCATTCCTCTCTCGTGACTCTAATTTTAGCCTGTGACGTACGTATGGCTGGTCAAAAATGAAACCAATTTCAAATCGATCGACTGTCGATCACATGGCATTACGAACAGTTCCGCTTATATTCCTAGAAGAACAAACAGTATGAGGAAGGGAAGCGTCGTATGAAAGCATGTAAATCTTATAGTAAAGGTATCTTGGTTTCTCTTCAATCAAAAATGTTCATTCTTCCAGCATTGAGAGTCGCTCTCATAGCGATATTTTTTTATACCGATGCCGTTAAGAGCTTTCCCGAGGTCGAGTATTGTCTACAACAAAGTTCAAGCCTGTCAGGAGAAAACGGATCTTCGAGCATGTCTTTTACATTTGAAGGAAACCTTTCCAAGGAGTTTGGCCATTCTATTGCTTGTCAGATGAAGAATGATGCGAATGCATCGTTCTTATACATCATTGGGCACAAAAACTCGACAGGTAATGATAACCTGGGGGAAATTACTAATTAATTTTCTCTTGTGATAACATATTTTGCTAGCATCAATATTACCAAGTTATTACTGGTTTAGTCACGAGGTCCGTTTTTTTTTTAGTTTTTAAACCAGATACTTTTCTACTTTTACGTAATATTTCGTTGGTATAACGGATTCAATGCGGAGAGACGATGGAATTCTCAAAACCGGCTATAAAGTTATAAAAAACAGGCAGGTCTTAGGAAACTCTATGATCTTTGCTCCCTTCTCACCCCCTAAATAAGAGAAAAGTAAAACATATATCTTTTTTACACTCAAAAGCACGTACCATCCAAAAACATGTACCATGGTGTATACATGTAGATTTCGTGACTGCGTGACATGTTTCAGTACGAAAGGTTTTGGTTCCGGTTTAATTATGACATCCACATCGGAAACTCGAAAGCCTCTCTGAAAGCGTAATCTTGGACCGCTCTCCGAAACTAAAAGTAAAAGCGCAGTAATGAGAGTACAATCTGTTTGCAATGTGAGAATAAAAACCTTTGGTTTACCCCTCGTAACCTCTTCCTGAAGGGCGCTTAAATGCGAGGCCACTCAGGGGAAATCTAAGGTCAATAGCTGGGGGGGGGGGGGTTAAACTGATATATGGCTAGATAAATGACAACCATTTACTAAATTTACTAAAGTTTTTTTACTTAATCTATAAAGGATCTCTTCAAGTGACAGTATTCAATTCTGAGATGGCACAGACTATAGCACGTTTGGAAGTGACTAGGGACGACAACAGTAGCCACTCCCTCGTCTGCCTGGACACTACCAGCCAACAAGGCAAAGGAAACAAGTATGTCGTGATTTCAGGCACGCCAAAGTTGGAATTCAAAGTTAAAATACAGTTCATAACCAATGAACTGATGATTAATAACACCGGGGCAAGCTTTCAAGGGCCAAAAATATTTCAGTTTTGGCCAGGAAAGCAAAAGCAAAGCTCAAGAAGGGAGGCACAACTCGACATAACTGTTCAATCAGATACCCTTACCAAAGGAATCTTGACTGTCTCTCATTACTGTAGCCAAACAGAGAAGCTAGACAAAAATATAATCGACTTCTCAAAGCCGTCAATATTTTTAACGTTTTCCAAAAGGGGCAGGATCACACTTTCCCGAGTTTCAACGCCAAACTTTAATCGTAATGTTGAAGAACCATATTTTATAAGTGTCTTACCAACCCCGGATACAAACTTTGCCAAATACGACAAGCTTGTTAATATCAAGTTAGGATACTCATTCGACTATGATTACTCGCAACCCATTTGTTTCATTATATTCGTCTCGTTTTTCGGAGGAATATTTATTTCGTTTTGGGCACTGAAATGTTTTAAGGAGCCCTTAGTGTTGGTAAGTTTGAATACTTCTAAGCATTCTCTTGGTAACGTAAGCACTAGTGGAAACGGAGCGTCAGTGTCTTTTAAGAGCCGCAAGTTTTTTGATTGCTGCGGCGGAGAGTCTGAAGACAACGAACTAAGGCCTCTCCTACACCCCGAGGCAGATATCCCAAGTACGTACAAGCAGCTCTTAAGAGCAATGCTGACGGTTATGAGATACCATTGGGTGGGAAAGGGAAGAAAGACATTTTCCTACATCACATGCATCGTTGGGTTCGTTCTCATTGTTGGTGCTTTTCAGTTCGTCTACGTGAACTGGTCCGTCATGGTTGACAGTGGCGACAGAGACAAATGCTTCTATAATGATTGGTGCTACCGTGTCGGTGTCAATGATATTCCATTTAACCTAATGATCAGTAATCTATCCTACATGATTCATGGTATTATCCTTGCTTGGTCGATTTGGGTCATGGAGGCTGAACTTTACATCCAGGCACGAAAGAAAGCACTGGTTGAGTACAAGAAGCCTTCCAAAAAACCAGACGAAGGGGAGCAGTTACCTCGACATACTCTGATATGCTCTAACCTTCACGTCCACCTCCCCGAGTTGTCCGTTCCAGAATTCAACTGTGACGAGGATAAAACCCTTGAGATTTTCACTCGAGCCTACAAGAAGAAATACAGCTTCTCAATTGGTTACGCGTTCGCTTGGGCCTTGATATTCGAAGGTCTGTTTTCTCTGACCTATCATCTCTGTCCCTCGAGACTAACTTTCCAGTTTGATAGTGCATTCATGTTTGTTATCGCTGGATTGATTGTCGTTTCGCTGTTCAATGGGTTGTCGGTGAAGGAGTGTCAGAAAGAGACAGGAAATCCAAGGCCAGTTGAAGACACCACGTTCTTTCTTTTCATCATAGTTCCTCTTTACATTCTGAACTATCTTGGCTCATTATATAACAAGTATGGAAATGGAAAGAACTTGCACATCTCCGTGTACGTGATCTTTTGTGTCGCCATGGTTCTTTGGTATGTCATGACATTCCTCTGGTCTTGCAACAAGCTTTTCCACAGCTCCATCAAGAATGGTTTCCACACGTTTGAAAGCAAAGTCAAGGCTGTTTTATTCGTCCTTACAGTTGTCACAAATTGTATCATCCTTCCTTCTTTCCTAAACCGAGATATCTCTAACCTCTTGCTCTTCAGTACTATTGTTGCTGCTTTGGCTAGTAGCATAGGGAAAGTCACAATCAACGCTTACAAGGCAACAACAGGAACGGTGTATAAGATGTCTTTCAGTACTATTGCTCTAAGGATCTTCCAAGGTTCCTATATCATCAGTGCGATCGTCATTATGTCAGTTGCCATTTATTTGTTCGAGGGTATCCCAACCTCACAGAAAACTGCCCCTCCTGACGTCTCAAGAAACCTGAACAAAGAATGTTTGTTGCTGCACTTTTACGACGCTCATGATGTGTGGCACATCTTGTCTTCATTTGGATTGCTTATGGGAGCTTTCCTTGTCATGTACATTAGTGAATAATCTCTGTAGATGAGATAAATTTTTAACTCACTTAAGGACGTTCATGCGCAAAACATCCCATCGTCATGTTTTTTTTAGAACTTCGCACGATGAAAGAACATACTAGAAGTAAAATAAGCAAATAAAAAAAGGGGATCCCTGACTTCGTTTAGCTGTCAGGATACATGGAAGTTCACCTTTTTACGGTAAAAACAAAGTAAACATGAAAAGCTGTCAAAAATAAATCATATTTCATTGAAAAAATAAATGGTTCGTCCCCATTTTACGCAGAAGAGACTAGAAAATAACCAAATAACTAGTTAGCATTTGAAATTTGTGTTAAAAATTAGAAATATAAAATGCTATTGTACTACAAGTGTGGACTTGAAGCCTTCGCGTTACGTGAAATTCTATTCCAATTATACAAAATTTATGCAATTTCGATTTGATCCCATAAAATTCTTTCTCTAAATTTAGGAATTACCGAGTACTTTCAAAAAAACAAAATAAGAAAGGGGGTGGCCGACTTCGTTTTAGAGCTAAAGAGATTAAAGACTTTTATAATATTTTCATTATGAAAACATTTTAATTACGTCACCACGATGAGCGCGCGCTCACTAAATTCATGCGTAGAAAGGATGCGCACGAACAATGCCTTTGAACGTCCTTAAACTAAACTTGTTTTTGTGAAGTTTGCTTTACGATAACAAGCTGCCTTGCCAACGCATGTTAATCTTATGTTGCTTTGCTTTAAAATCAAGTTACTTAAAAAGGACTCTCCCATGGTGAAGGGAATAATTAGGTTTCTTGGGGGTTGTGGGAAGGGGAGAGGAGTTACAAGACTGTAGTCCGGAGATATGTGAAAGTGAACTAAAAAGGCGTTAAGTTTTTTCACTGGGATTTTATTGGAATTAAGACTTTACAGGTCTTGAGATTTAACAATCGCTTTATTTTGCATGGATTTAAACTAATATTTCAAGATGTAATATCCCTGTTGGAAAAGATAAAGACATGTTAGAATTCAAGAAATTGTTATCGCTCTTGTTACCTAACTTTCATCACTATTTCCAACCATTATCACCTGCAGCAGCACCAGAAGATCATCACCACCGGCAACATCAACAATTATTCACTAGCATTATGGATATCATCGTCGCCATTATTATTATCATTATCCAATATTGTCATCACCAAGATCATCTAACTTCATCATCATCATTATAATCAGCTTAATATCATCACCATCATCATCCAATATATCACCATCACCAACATCATCTTACAGCATCATCATAATCATTATCATCAGTATCATAATCATCATCAGTATCATCACCATCATCATCCAATATATCTTACATCATCATTATCATCATAATCATCACTATCATAATCATCATCAGTATCATCACCATCATCATCCAATATATCACCAACATCTTACATCATCATCATAATCATCACTATCATCATCCAATATATCACCATCACCAACATCTTACATCATCATCATCATCATAATCATCACTATCATAATCATCATCAGTATCATCACCATCATCATCCAATATATCACCAACATCTTACATCATCATCATAATCATCACTATCATCATCATTATCAGTATCATCACCATCATCATCCAATATATCACCAACATCTTACATCATCATCATAATCATCACTATCATAATCATCATCAGTATCATCACCATCATCATCCAATATATCACCATCACCAACATCATCATCACTATCATAATCATCATCAGTATCATCACCATCATCATTCAATATATCATCATCACCAACATCATCTAACATCATAATCGTCACTATCATCATCAGTGTCATCACCATCATCATCTATCATCATCATCCTCATAATATGTTACTTCTGCCATCTTTAACCATCTATTGCAATATCTAATATTTGTTACCTGTTGTACTGAATGGGCCGGCCAAAAGCCTAGCGAACCGATTCGGCAATGTCTTCCCAGACTACAATTCAAAATAGCACCTTTTATTCTAGTGACCAGGGGTGGGGTTAAGAGTTAAATTCAAAATGGAATTCAAGCAGTCGATGTTTACTACTGTGTGAAATTGGGCGGGGGGCGACTAAGATGGGAAAATATATGACACAATAGTATAGAAGAAAAAAAGGAAAACGTGGGTGGCACCGTCTCTACGGCCCCTGTGATTAAGTACTAGGTTTAGGTCAACTTTCTTAAGAGTGTGAAACCTCTCGCTTTGATCAAGTTAGTAACCTATCTCAGCTAGCGGAGCAAGCTAAGCTTTTAATTTAATCATTTCAGTATAATGAAAGAAATTCATTATACTGAACCCGACCACTCTCCTTCGTTTGATATGTGCCCCCAGATCATCTTTTATTTATACTCTAGTTCCAAATTACCGCTGTGTTCCTTGATTACAGACTCATCAGTACTCAGGGTTAGAATCGAATCGATGTCTAAATATCCACAAATATCAACAGAACTGTAAAGAATGCACAACTTAAACGCTTTGAAATTACACGGACCTTCACACTGGAACACATGAATATTCCGCATAACATCGAGGCTAACTCTGAACAACAGAGAACTCTTCTAAACTGAAGTATTATTGTCATCATAGACCTGTCCAATCAACTTACGCGATTTCATTTTCGTCGGACCAGCACTTGTAGCTTGAGTTGTGGGTGCTGCTGCTCTCCGTCTTCTACGGCTTGTTTTAACTTATTTAAAGTAAGATAATGATAAACAAATAATTAGCTGAAAATTTCAGTGCTTTTTTTGGTCTTCCTGCTCATA
The DNA here is from genome assembly GCA_011057435.1 of Actinia equina. Taxonomy (NCBI): domain Eukaryota; kingdom Metazoa; phylum Cnidaria; class Anthozoa; order Actiniaria; family Actiniidae; genus Actinia; species Actinia equina. The sequence continues at coordinate 105,904 of WHPX01001337.1, forward strand.
TATGTCTGCCTTCCCCTCAAACAGCATTATCAAAACACTCCACCCCCCCCCCCCTGGGGACATACTGAAGAGCGACATTTTTTGTGTTCTATATGGCTTACACCATATTTATAGTATCAATTTCGTTATTATCATTCTTAATTCCAAAGTGAAAAAAAGAAACCACAACTTTATAACTTCTGGACTTAGTTAAGGATTTTAGGTGAAAAACGATAACATATTCCTATATATATACTTCATCCTTCCGTTTGTTTTTGCTTTCATCACAGCCTGCGGTCCTCTAGGCCAGAAGAAATGGTGCTGACCATTAGGCTCAAAAGTATGTTTAAAAAAAAAGATATACTCACAAAAAAGGCCATCAACAGAAGACTGACTCAGCATCAACAATGACACCAAAAGAAGCACCAAAATAATACTCTTGTTCATAATGGCGACCAGTTTCGATTCTTGTAGTTGATATTGATTCTATTATAAGATGAAAAGTGCAGCTTATGATCAAATCTCGTGAAATCAGTACATGATTTCACCTCAGTTTTTGTCTTCGTGTTAAAATTGACAAATTCTATTTAGTTGTCTTCTATAAAAAAAAAAACGTCAGTTTTCACAAAAAGAAAGAAGAAGAAGAAGGCATTAATTTAATCCGTGTTCGGCATTCTGTAGCCAGAAAAAAATTGAAATCTATCAATCAGAAGAGAATCGCTTGAATTGAGAGTTTCTGTACAAACTAGAATACTTTAAATAAAGTTTAAAATTTGCTTTTGTTGAGAAATCGTCGAAAATTTAAGTCAAGCTCCTCTAGAACTGAGTCGCAATCAGCTTATCGTTTAACATTCAGCGCTCGTTTTCTAATTTGCAGCAATTGGTTTAAACTTCTAATTTTTTTTAGTACCCCTTATGTGCTACCTTATTTATCGATCAGAATGTAAAAATATTACGTCAGTGCAAATTTTCAAAATTAGGGGGATAACAATTAACTAAACGACGACATAAATGTGCGCAAAATCGTATTCGAAAAAGCGTGTAAACACTGAAACTTCACCTTATTTTTCTATATCACTGAGGTGAAATACCGCTCGGCTAAATGTGGCAATTTTTATGTGGTATTGATATTGAGTCAGCACCAAACAAGGCCTGATGACAAAATATAACGAAAACGTATTTCGGTAAAGCATAATTAAGCCTAAATCTTCCTCAAATAAGCAAGAATTGTTCCAAAAAATACACAAAATATTAGAAAAGTTTTTTCATCTTTTCACGGTGTAAAATTTACCTTTTTATCATTGCTGTTTCATTAGAAACACCTACGCAGCTCACACTAGTTTTTAGCTAGTTATATCTTCAAAAAGTATTTGGTTTATTTATGTTTAAACAACGCTTACCTGAGGTTTTGAGACAGTTAACGTAGATGCGTTTGCAAAATATCATTTCAAAATCACACGTTCTTATATACATGAACGAAAACAAACTCTCTGTATGTGGTCAACTTTTAAGTAATTATTTGTCTTTGACAAAATAAATCACCTTTTAAAGCAAATAAAAGATTTTTTAAAAGTGTAGATGAGTTACCTTGAAATAATTGAAGCTAGTAGTATAATTGGAACAATACGAAATTTGATTGAAAGTGAAATTTGGTCAAATTCTTCTCGCGGTATGAGAAGTTAACTGAGTTCTCTTGCTGGGAGTCAAATTATTATTACTTTTTCAAAACAGTACACTGATGATAACTAATGGGTTTTGCTATTCTTTCGCTATTCCGTATCAGAAAGACCTTCAGCTTGAAACAAATTTAATAAGATTGAAACAAATGACTAATCTTAAAGCTTTTACTGGACTTTAAAATTAATATTTTTGTTTAGTTTTAAAAAACCATATATTCTTTAATTAATTTTGATTCTTAAAATCACCTGTCGAAAAATGTGTAGAGAACAGTTGAACTAGTTTTTGGTAATGGGTCACCTAACAATTTATCTTGATATGGCAACGATATTTTAAGATAATATAGAAGTATTTCACCATCGAAATTGCCTGAACTAAAATCACGATATTTTGCAAAGACTTGAAATAGTTTTAGGAATAATTAAAGGATTAGAGCGTGCATACCATCCGTAAAAATCTTAAAAATGTGTAGTTTATTGGTATAAATAAAAATATCACAATTAAATTCGTTTCAAAAACGTATTTCTCTAGAAATTTAAGAAAATTTAGCACAAGTTGTGACGTCATTTTGTTTACACGTCTCCAGATTTAGTTGAAAATATACGAAATATGTTTTAACGTAGAATCTTAATTTCAGGTAGTACACTTTTCAGTTTTCCAACATTTGGAGAGTACTACGTAAGCTATCAAATGAAGCTGAATAGAATATGCAATTTGTTGTTATTTTACACGAATTACAATTTATATTTAGTGCATTACTACCTAATCTAGAGTACGTGTCAACAAGATGACGTCACAAATTGGGATTAATTTTCTCAAATATCTCAAGAAATATGCTTTTGAAACAAATTTCATTACAATATATTTTTTATTACTAACAAACTGTACATTTTAAACGATGAATTTTTATCGTGTAATATACACTTTAAGGGTTTAGGGTATGCATTCTATATTTAAAAAAAACAAATATAACAAGTATTGAAAATAGGAACCGTTTAGGAACATTACTGTATGTTGGATACGATGAATGTACACCTCAGAATTAAAGGGGAAAAGAGTGACCAAAAAACTAAAAATACCAGGGTGTAGTGTTCTATATATTCTGAATGTTCGAGAACTGGTTTTGTCCATCTGTTTCTGCCCAGCTGTCCGTCACCTGATCAAGCACCGTACACCCGTCCCTAGTTAGTCAAGAAACCCACTCTTGACCCCAGAGCTTTGCATGTGCGTGATTCTCACGTGCATCCAGCTGCATGATCTGATAATTTTTTTAGCCAAACAGAACCGAGAAAATTTGCAAAACTGAGGTGTCACTTTTACTATCGAAATTATGGATTTGCGGGTTTATTTGCAAAGAGTGACAACGTTTCAAATCAAGGGACAGAAATAACATATAAAAACCTGAATAGATTGATTCCATAAGTTGTTGCTTTCGCCTCTGATCTGTTCCTGGTGTTCGCTCCACTAGGGACCCGTGAGCGACAAAAAACAAACTAAACAAAAAAAAAAGGAAAACAAATAAATAAAAAATCGACCGAGACCCGACCATGGAATCATTCTAAAACATGAAGTGTCGTTAAACAAGTATAAACAACGAGAAGAGAAGTGAAACCCTTACCATTTCAATTGCTTACTCCTTCATTACTTATTTAACTTATATATAAATTCTGTGACTGAGTAAAAGAATCAAGATTTTCTTTTTGCGATGACACAAAAACCGAGCTTGGGCTTCCTTTATTTCATTGCTTGCAAGGGTTTTTGGGTATTATCCAAAATGGCGGACGAAGTGACTTGAATTTTCATGTTTTGAGACGTACTTTTTTCACAATAGAATTTTATAACCCAAAAATAACTCTCCAAGAGATATTTCCGTGAAAATGAAGTCTCGCTTTAGTACACTTGATCTTTGTGCATCGGTTACTGAGTTAAATCAAAGGTAAACTTATATTTTGCAAATATTTTCAACACGTATTAAAATTCACAAATTGAGTTTTTTTTGTTATTTGTAAACTTAATTATTGTCATATAATTGTCTAAAGTCTAATATGTTTAATATAAGATTGTTTCTGTTGTGAAGTATGTTTATAAAATTAAAACAAATTCGATTGCAATATATATTTCACTATATCTTCTTTACTCCATTTAACAGTTGCGTTCATTGACCACGAATAATAGTTCCAAGTCGAGTTTGGAGTTTCGTAGCAAAACTATAGTTTTTATCACAGGCGGCAACTCCAACCTCAGCGTGGAATTATTATTCATAGTCACTTAACAGAAGAGTAAAATGGAATATTAAGCTTATTATTATTTTCTTTATCTTTCGTTAAAGACTCGTTGGGATGCGTGTCATTAACATCTATGACATCGACAACAAGACTTATCTTATAAAACTACAAAAGTAAGTAAGGTCAAACGTCAAACCTCACATGTTTAGAACCTAATGACATCAAAGAAGAGCGCCTTGCTATCCATTGTTTCAATTAGGTTCGGCTCATGTGAAGTTCAGTGCTTGCCGTGACCTAACCCCTAGGGACAATTATTATGGGCAAATATGTCAAAACAGGCCTAATATTTTCCCATTCCATGCCACATGTCTTTCCCTAGAGTATCATTTCTTTATTTAATGGTTCTGCATGTGTATAACATATTTTTACAGCCCATTGCATAAAAAACAAATCAGATTCATTTTTGCAGTATCGTTTAATGACTTGAACAATATTTATTATAATTTTGTTTTTAAAATGCATTTTTCCAGGCCGGATGAAAAGGCAATGCTGTTAATAGAGTCTGGGAATAGAATGCACACTACAGAGTTTGAATGGCCAAAGAATACATTCCCATCAGGATTTGCAATAAAAGTAAGGACTCTCAAAAAAGTACAGCATATTTTTTCATTAAATCTTAAGAAAAATGATTTGATGCCCAACTAATATAATATAATTAGGTATCTATAAAACAAGAGGTCTACTGTTTTTTTGCTTCCTGTTTCAAATTTTGTCTAAGAGTAAGCATTTAGCAATGAAAAGAGTGGTACTTATCTGTAAATAATTTATTAAAATGATCAAGATGAAAAAGTTTTGAAAAATATTGTTTTATTTTTTTCCCTAGTTGAGGAAACACTTGAAGCAAAAACGTCTTGTAGCTTTGACTCAGTTGGGCATTGACAGAATAGTTGACCTGCAGTTTGGCTCTGAAGATTTTGCTCATCATTTGATTGTTGAGTTCTATGACAGAGTATGTAGTACATGATATATATCATGAGCTTGTATTTCTTAAATTGATATATATTGTTTTTGGGTATTTCTTATCTGGCCGTACAATGATGATGATGATTGATGATGATATTGATGATGATGATGATAATGATGATTGATGATGATGGTGATGATATTGATTGATGATGGTGATGATGATAGTGATGTTGATGATAATGATGACTGATGATGATGATGATAAATGATGATGGTGATGATAAATGGTGATGCTGATGATGATAAATTATGATTTTGATGATGATGATGATAAATGATGGTGATTATAATGTCATGATTAAATAATGATGGTATGATCATGTGATGTTGATGATGATGATGATGATGATTATGATAGAGACGATGATAATTTTGATATTTCTGATTATCACAGGGTAACATTGTACTAACGGATGGAAGCTACAAAATTCTAAACCTTTTGCGAAGAAGAATTGAAAAGACTAGTGGAGAAAACAAAACAGAAATCAAAGGAACGGATGGTAATATGACTCTAGATGCCCTTCAACCATTAATTTTGATTTCTAATGTTTCTATACAAAATATTGAATGGTAAATTATATGAAGTGTCCCAACTATTCTGATGACACTATATCCATGTGGGCCCAGTTGTACAAAGGGTGGATAGCGCTATCCGGTGGAATCGAACCCACCACCTTTGGAATTGTACTACTGATGCTCTACCCGATGCTCTACCAGGAATACCCTCGTTCCCAAGCACTATAACTTATCTATATCTTCATGTATAACATAAGTGCTAAGCGGTGCACATATTCTCATCTTTGCATCATAATTACCGCGACCTAACATCTATTTCACCCCGGCCTGCTCTCAGTCTGACCTCTAGCTCAGCTGGTAGAGCATCGGTAGTACAATTCCGAAGGACTTGGGTTCGATTCCCAGCGAGGTCGGAAATTAATTTTTCCGAATTAAAGGGTCTTTCGTATTTCTATATCTTGTGCTACATGGTCCACATATTGTCTAGTTTTTATCTAGTTATCTCTTTTAAATTTATACTGTATTTTTATACACTGGTATTTATAATCCAGAAACATCTAAAGAAGAAAGTCAAGACACACAAGAGAAGCAGGATAGCAATAAAGAAAACAAAAGAAGTAAAGGAAAAACTGATGGTGTAGCCAACGATGATGTGCAATTCTCTGTCGGACAAATTTACCCTTTGGAACTGGCAAAGAAGAGAGAACCATTAGTCTTGATAGACAAGTAGGAATTTATCAAATGCCACACATTACATTACTCATAATACACTCAACATTCTACATTCTGATTGGACAAGAGGAGTACAATTAGATCCCAAATTGTGCGAAGTAGAGTCCCAATTAAGTTGCTTGATTTTGTTAAACCTATTATAAATACAATCTTCTTGTACAATTTTGGAATTCATAGATACTAACTTGTAATCTTTTGAAAGTTCTCAAATTGGACTCGCCTAAATGGGCTAGTCCAATTTTGAAAACTTTCAAAACACCACTCTTCCCTATTAATTATTCTAGATTGTACTCAAGATCCTGTGTTTTACTATAGAAATTGTTTTAAAAAACTGCAAATTTAGTGCCCAAAAATATTGTAAGAATATAATGAAGGCATTTGAAGAAAGTATATCACGTATTGGATGTTGTCTCTTTGTGACTACAGCGAATATGGATATTCTATCCCAACTAGCCCTCATTATAAATCTCTGTTGTGTACTCAGAAATTATCCATCACCTTCACCCCCCACAGAGTAATTTGGAATTTCTGAGGGGTGGGTGGGTGGGTCAGAACATAGTACAAAATTACCGAGTTCGTATGGAAGAATATTTGAATTTTAGGGGGTAGCAGGAGGGTCTTTAAAAAACATTTCTCCATGATTTTTGGAATTACTGGATACACATTGGTGGCTCATAATCACAATCACACTTTAAAATATAAGTATTGCTTACCAGGTCTTCACAAATACTTCCTTCAGCATTCAACTTGACATCATTTCCTCTCTCATGTGGGATGTTCTTGATGTTCAATTATTATGATCTTTTTCAACAGGTTAAAAGAGATTCTAACAGAAATCATGACTAGTAAAAAAGGAGAACCATTGAAGAAGGCTTTGAATCCTTATTTTAGTAAGTCTATTATACAGGTACATACATATGTATATACAGATCATGCTACACACGTCTTCGTGTAGACAGCATTTTCTTCCACTCTATAACACTCTATAACAGAAGTCTCCATACATATACTCAAACATATATTTCAAGACATCACTTCTCATAAGGAGCTCTTTTGTGAGGTTTGTTGTGAGATTTGTTCTGTGATAATAATAATATTAAATATTGGCTCTTTTTTGAGGTTTGTTCTGTAAAATGTATTCTGTGATAAATAACATTAATTGGTAAAAATGCACAGGTGATTATTAAAAATCTAGCGTTCTGATTGGTCGAGAAACTCACACTATCACACGATAATCACCTCCAGTGATAATCCAAAATGGCGGCCAGCCATTGTTGCTGTTACCGGGAAAAAATGTATTTTATCTTCTTTTGTAAATGATATTAAATTATCTTTCCTGTAACCATTTTTTTGTTATTTCAGTTTATGGGCACGTGCTGCTGGAGCACTGTCTAAATGCAGTTGGTTTTCCTTCTGCTATTAAAGTTGATGACAAATTTGACAGTGAACAAGGTAATTCCATGGACCGTTCATCCTCAATCAATCAGTCATTGTTTGAGCCAAGAGATATTACTGAGCATCTCACATATAACAATGTTTATCAATTCTGCAATGAATACTTACCATACATGCAATTAAATTCAAATATCCTCCCCATTTTTCCAGAACTTGCTAAAGTAATGGATGCTCTTGTAATGGCAGACTTGTTTATTGATCAAGCACAGGCACAAGTTTGTAAGGTAAAATAATATGACTCAATCAATCATGCTTGTTTAATCAGGCTAACAAACCTGTGGCCCTCGTTGCATAATTGAATGTGAAAGTTGATAATAATAATAATAATAATTTATTGAATTTGTATATTGCAAATCTCAATTGGGGTATTTTTATTTGCGCTGACTTGATTTTTGTGGAGGTGTGAGAACCAAAGAATCGAGAGAAAAACCCCTTGAAGCATGGGAGAGAACAAACAGAACAACAAGCAATTCCACTCACATTTGACAATGAGGCCCAGTCCACACTATGCCAGATAAATTTGAATCCGCAACTTTCACACCGAAACCAAAAAATGTTTTCCGCCCAAACATGAAAACGAATAAAATGTTTCGCGTCCACACTAGTATGATAAGAGGCGGCAAAAACGCTTCATTGCAGATCTGGGCATGTGCATTGAAGCTGAAATTGAGAGCCTGCAGTGAATTTTTAGCCTTCCTGCCATGTTCCAATGACAATCATGATGTCATCGTATTCCAAAAATTTCATGTGCTACCACTTTTATGGTTTCCAAAGTGCATACATTACCACTTTGGTATGCACTGATTGAGACAGAGTCAAATGGTCTTTGAATTTGGATTCTTTAAGGGCTACATTATACAGAAGAAAGAGAGAAAACCTAGTACAATGCTAGTTGGCTCTACAAGTGAAGTGACTGAAATAATCACGTAAGTCTGACTGTCCATCTATTTTCTGTGTCATTCCATACATAGGTACATCCCATCCCATTCTCTTCCATTTTATTCCATCCCATCCCATTCCATCTCATCCAATCCCATCCCATTCCATCTCATCTATCTATTTGTCCTCTCCCATCCCATCTTACTATCCTTCCCATCCGTTCATATAATATTCACAGCAATACTTATTTCAATTATTCACTATTCAATTTTCGATATTTACCATTCCAGTTTTCAAGAGTTCCATCCATTTCTTCTAAGTCAACATGCATCCGGTTCATACAGCGAGTTCCCTTCATTTGATAAGGTATGTAAACATATCTGCAGTTAAGAAAATGTTTGTACATTATGTCAGTCATGGTCATGTTGGTAGTACTTGTACTTCATGAAACTGGTCTTGATCACTTGCCTTCCTTTCCCTATAAGTGGGTATACAATGACAACATTTGTTTTGGTTAATTTTTATTTAAACTGCCAATCAGAAATCTATTTATTTAGAATGGACAATCCAATAAAGTTAAGTATATTTGTTACAATGACAATGTCTATTCACCATTTTCCTTTCATCGGTTCACAGGTCATACACAAAGCATTCAGTCGAGGTTGCAAGGTTCAAATTTGAATAATCCTTTGAAAGTACCTTGGTGTTGCGCTTGAACGCTTTGTGTTTGACCAGTGAACCAATGTATGAAAAATGGCGATTAAATATTTTATCTGCCTGTTACAGTCAACTTTTGTTGAAGCAGACACCCTCAGGACTGTCACTTGTCCGTAATAGCAAGCATCTACAATAGCGAGAGCTTGTTACAGTATATTTTTGCAGGGGGTTTTGCTCCAGTCCATAAAGTCAAAGTGTCCATAATTTTGGGGTGTCTGCTGTTACGAGAATTGACTGTATTTTGTTTTCCAAATGTTGCAGGCTGTGGATGAGTTTTTCTCCAACATTGAAAGCCAGAAGATTGACGTCAAAGCCTTAAACCAAGAGAAAGTAGCTCTGAAGAAAGTAGAAAATGTTAAACTTGACCATGAAAAGAGGCTCAAAGAGTTGAGATCTGTACAGGTTAGATTTAGATCAAGAAAATAGGGGGAAGGGAGGGGTGGGGGAGGGGGGGAGGGGTGGGGGATCAACATTAATCTCAACATCAAACTAAAAGAGAATATAGCATCATTCTTGTAAAAAGTGGGGAGGCTAACCCCCCACCCCCCACCCCCCACCCCACCCCCCCGATCCCCCAGCCCTCCCTCCTGGCTCTGGCATCCTTGTGTAGCTCCTTTTATATGACTGCATTGGAGTTAATGTTGAGGTTTTTACCTTTTTAGGATTATGATGTTAAAAAAGCTGAATTAATTGAAGTAAATTTACCACTTGTAAGTATGATGGAACTGACATGTGTCGTTTTGCATCCCTTCCTCTATCCATCCACATACCAACTATTGATGACGAGATATTTTCATTTATATATAGCTCTTATTAACCGAGTGCCAGATCCGTACCGTAAGATATGGACTGCAAATTGACCAATCATAGCGTGTGAAATTATCTTGCCTTATAATAAATCTGTTTATTTGTTGGATGTGAACATTTACTTTTGCTTTTCCATATTTCGTTTTATTAACATAGATAACTTTATTTATGCTGCATGGAATGTCATCAGTCAAATATCATAATAAAAACGAAGTTACTATTTTACAAGATTAAAATAGCAGTGCCCAGACTATGGAATCGTTTACCACCAGATATAAAAACATCGCAGTCCTTGAAAATATTCAAGAGAAAACTAAAAACATTTTTGTTCAATTTCATCGTAATATCTATCACTTAACAATTTCATCGTAATATTTGTAAAGCGCATTGAGAATCTATAATGTGCTATATAAGAGCATATTTATTATTATTATTATTAAGATTGCTTTGTGCGAATCCAAAGAATATAATGAAGCATGGCTCAGTTTGCTCTTAAATTCAGCTATTGAACCAGCTCTTCTTACATATTCCATGTTTCTCTTCTATTATCTTTCTCAAATGTATTATCTTTCTCTTTGCTGCACAGGATTGATCAGGCCATACAAATCGTCAACAGTGCTATTGCTAACCAAATTGACTGGACCGAAATCAAGAATATTGTTAAAGAAGCCCAGATGCAGGAAAATCCAGTGGCATGTGCCATTAAAGAACTCAAGCTGGAGACAAACCACATCACATTAATGTTGAGGTAAGTCAGGCTAGGTCGATTTTCTATTGATTCTAAGGTCAAAAGAATCGTTATTTCTTTGGGACCAGTTTTAGAGAGGGGGAGTAGGTGGGGCTAACAAGTACCCACCATCCATGGATGGCAAGTTAAGTCTGGGAATTTGTCGTCAAATATCTTAAAGTCTGAGATTGAAAAACGAATGTGTGCAGCTCAACAGGGTTGAACTGAAAGCAATGTGGAGGTGCCTTTGGCAGCCGCCTATATAATCAATGTATGACCCCAGAGCACAGCTCTGACCAGTTTGAATTCATGTTGGTTTGAGATGAATTTTAGACATTTTATAATCTTATAGAAATCCCTTTGATGAGTCAGATTCTGAAGAGGAAGACGAAAGGGAAGAAAATGAAAAAAAGAAGGCAAAGAAAAAGGTGATGATTGATTACACACTTCAACCATGAGTAGCGTGCGAGCCCTTGTAGTGATGTTGAAGCCTAGCACAACCTTTATTCACTGTAGATAATCACACCGCTTATGGAGTAAGCACGTACCCTACCCCCTCACCCCCCCCCCCCCCCCACAACACACACACATTTTGATTGTGTTTTATTGTTCATCTTTAATCTTGTAGGGAAATAAGGGCTGGAAAATCGACATAAATTTGGCTCTTTCAGCTTATGCAAATGCTCAAAGGTAGGAAAAGATGCTTACATTTCCCCCTGATTTTTTTTTAATAGACCTCTTTACCTTGGGTGTAATGTTTTCCCATTTTAGACCATGTGTCATTCTCTTGAGAATAAGATTCTTTGTTTGAGTTGTATTCATGCTCATGTGTCTTCTCGCGCACAACCACTAAACAAAGAAATGACACTCTAGGGAATGACACTTGGTCTTGAGAATAAGATTCTTTGTTTGAGTTGTATCCATATTCATGTGTCTTCTCGTGCACAACCACTAAACAAAGAAATCATGGGAATCTAGGGAATGACACATGGTCTTGAGAATAAGATTCTTTGTTTGATTTGTATCCATATTCATGTGTCTTCTCATGCGTCACCATTAAACAAGGAAATGATACTCTAGGGAATGATACGTGGTCTGAAATGAGAGGTCTATTTAGAGTCAAGGAAGACAATCACATTGCTAAAAGCCGTCATAATTGTGTAAAATGTTTTTCTGCAGTTTTTACAAAAAGAAAAAACAATCGGCTGTGAAGGAGCAGAGGACTCTTGATCAATCACAACAGGTAAGGACAGGGAAACTCCTGGGGTCCCCTGTGGGGAATAAAGGTTACTCCCTCCCCATTGGCAGTTTAATTGGACGCGCTTTGGGGGAGGGAAGGGAGGGGGTGTTTGAGGTTAGTTGGGAGTCATCCCAAATGAAAAGCGAGTAATGCGGAAAAAAGCAAACATAGGAAGGACTAATGGCCGTAAAAAATTAGTTGTCCGTTATTGTTCTTATTAGGCTTTGAAGTCAGCGCACAAAAAAGCTCAACAGACAATAAAAGAAGTAGCAACGACAACAAGTATTCGTAAAGCCAGGAAAACATATTGGTTAGTCTTACTTTTTTTTTAAAAAATAGAATATTCTTTAGGATGATATTTTCTTTAGTTTTCGCAGTCTTACATGATTCCTTCGGTTATAACTTGCTACAATTCCAAAACCCATGCTTAACAGGAAATCTTTCTTGTTCCAAATGAAGGTTTGAAAAGTTCCGTTGGTTCATCAGTTCAGAGAACTATTTGGTTATCGGCGGACGAGACCAGCAACAGAATGAATTGATAGTCAAACGACATCTTACACCAGGTATGGAATATCTCAGGATCAATTCCTGGACTCGTCATTACATTTGAGTAGCTTTTTGGGAGAGGGGGGGGGGGGGGGGGGGAGGGAGGGAGAAGAGGCTTTCTATCTACGTAATTAAAGCTTCCCAAGCGCCACTGTTAAAGAAAAGAACAATAATCAAGAGAACAACGCATGCTTTATTTTTTAACGTGAAAACATTCCACCAAAGCTAATTATAAAATAGCTGTTTTGAATCTCGCATTCTGATTGGCTGGGAACACGTGTTTTGTGAGAGCATACAGCACGCACGTGCACTTGTGTTGTGTGGAGTTATAAAGCATTTGGGGATTGGTAGAATAGCAGAATACTCGAGAAGTGTCCAGTAGCTTCAATCCGCTACGCATTGTGCTTCTCCTAACACTTCTCTCGTGTTCTGCTACTGATGCCCGCGTGCGTTCTTCAATAGCACAAAGACTCTGATATCGTTCCATTGATCAGGTGATATTTACGTCCATGCTGATCTACACGGAGCAAGCAGTGTTATAGTGAAAAACAAACCCGATAAACAACCCATCCCACCCAAGACACTCCAGGAAGCAGGCGCCATGGCTGTATGTAACAGCGCGGCTTGGGATAGTAAGATTGTCACGTCTGCGTGGTGGGTCTACCATGAGCAGGTAAGGCAGGAAGATGGTGGTTTTCGTTTGTACTTTTTATCAAACTAGTTTCTTTCGTTATCGTCGTGATTTTTGATTGTCTGCTGTTGTTTAAAAGTGTCTGTTTTTATACTTTTTAAGTTGTCACTGTTAATATGGGTCATTTTCCTCCGGTTTCTACTGTTTTTCCTCCCTCCCTTCCACAAAAATCAACTCAAATCAACTGTTTTACCTCTCATCCTCAGGTGTCCAAGACAGCACCCACAGGCGAGTACCTGACAACTGGTAGCTTCATGGTTCGAGGCAAGAAGAACTTCCTTCCCCCGACGCATCTAATCATGGGTTTTGGCTTCCTTCTTCGCCTGGATGAATCGTGTATTGAGAATCACTTGAACGAAAGAAGAGTTCGTGGAGTGGAAGAGGACAGTGAATCCATTGATGATTCGAACGCTGTATGTATATGAGGGATTATTTTTGTCCCTTTGCTTTCTCATTTCTTATTCAATGTCGTTCTTTCTTTTTTTCTCTTCATCATCTACCCTTTCTCCTCTCTTCTCGTTTCTGCTGTGCTGCGCTGCGCTGCTCTGCTCTGCTCTGCTCTGCGCCGCGCTGCTCTGCTCTGCTCTGCGCTGCGCTGTGCTGTGCTGTGCTGTGCTGTACTGTGCTGCGCTGTGCTGTGCTGTGCTGTGCTGTGCTGTGCTGTGCTGTGCTGTGCTGTGCTGTGCTGTGCTGTGCTGTGCTGTGCTGTGCTGTGCTGTGCTGTGCTGTGCTGTGCTGTGCTGTGCTGTGCTGTGCTGTGCTGTGCTGTGCTGTGCTGTGCTGTAATCTGGTAATACAGTCTTGATTGTCACATCTGTAGGATACCGAACTAGATGAAGAACTACCCCTGGATAACATAGACAGTGACACCGAATCTACGAACCAAGAAACCCGCGAAGCCCAAAACAAAGCAGAGACCTCAGGGAAAGATATCGATGATGAAGAGGAAGGAGAATCGCTTTATCCCGACACCAGTATTGGACTGAAGATTGTTAGTGGAAAGTAAGTATGATTGTTAGTAGAGTAAGCTCAAAACAGTGGCACAATAAAGGGGCCCAGCCAATAGACCGTTTACTCAAGGATGCGTGCGCATCCAACTTGACGGGCCACAAAACTGAAAAAAGACAGTATTTATATTTAAAGTGAAGAATAATTGATTTTATGAATTCTTATCGAAAAACAATTTCATAGCAATGCATGATAATACTCGTCACAAAGCTCGTGTTCTCGTATCGTGGCCAGTCAAGTTCCTTAAATTGAATGCGCACGCGCACGTAACCTTGAGAAAACAGGTAACTCCCATTTCGAGTCCTCTGTTGCTCAGGATTAACCTCGATTTTGTGTAGAATATGCACGTGTTGAAGTGAAGGTACGTGGAATTGTTGAAGTTGTGCATTCTTTAATTTACCATTGGTATTTGTTAATATTTAAAAAACACTGATACGAGGCTAATCCTGAGTAAATGAGTCTGTTATCAAGGAACACAGCGGTAATTTGGAACTCGACATTTTGTTTGATCTACGTGGTGAGCACCAATGACGTAGCAAAGTGGGATATTGGTAATGGTTTTCTTGTTCGAAGGATAAAGTTGAATCGAGAAACGAGCACGTCAAGTAGCGTACAGGAAGATGACGAACACGAGATCTTTCTTGGTGATGACAGAAAACTGAACCTCCGAGAAAACAGAGAAAAGGTAGGACGACAAATGTGGCACCCTGCTTTGTGAATGAGAAAATCGATTTCTAGTTGGACCATTACACTGCATTACATTGATCTTAAGGCCTCCTATCTCTTTAGTCTTTCCGAGGTTGAGGGGAACTGGGTCGGGTTGGCAGTGTAGTGCATTGTGGGACCTGTTTGCGGAGACGAAACATTCTTGTTCCAAGATCCTCCTAGGTTGTCGTTCCTCCCTCGTCAGAGGAATATTGCGACCACTTCCTTCACGGCGCATGCTGGATCTCTTTCAAAGACAAGCCAAGACAAGGATGGACAGGCCTTTGGCTTTGTCAAAATCTACAAATTGCGAACAAAAACATCTATTTGTCTTTGATAATCCAACCAAAAAGTAAATCTATTGTTCTTCTTAAAATTGCGAGAATTTGCAGGCTTTCCCAGGACCTCTGACGGGGAGGAATGACAACTGAAGAGGGTCTGGGAACGAGGTATGGGACTTTTATCCGCCAAAACATGCCCACAATGCACTACAATGTCGGCTCGACCCATTTTTTCCTCAACCCTTTAATGGCTGATAGAACTGTCAGTTGATATTAGTTATATTACTTGATATAGATTTCATCATTTAATAAGTAGTAACAAGTAATGATAATATCCAATTAAACTTTCAGGCGTCTCTTGTTGCCCAGCAACGGATGTCCAAGACAAAACCGTAAGTGTGGTTAATCTACTGTTTAATTTATGTTGTGTGTTAACAACTTTATGAAGCTTGCTTGAGTTTCAACTTTCTAAGAGTACGGAATAGTGTGAGTAGAATTGTTATTTTGAGGGATATCTTCATGTTTCTCGTAGAGAAGAAAAGGGAAAATCAAAGAAAAAGAAACAACAGCAAGAAGAAAAAGTTGAAGACGAACAGGCAAAACAAATAGCACAGTCTCAGGTATGTACAGCATATCACCATGGCAACTGTCTTTGAGATACATACAATACATACATACAATAGTTTATTTTAACACAGTAACTGATCATCAGTACATAACAAGAATAGAAACTGTTTTCCATGAATGCAGTGTGAGTCTGCATAATTAGAAATAGTCATTAAGTTTACGCCTAAACAATGGAAAGGAATCAGCACTTCTTACGTCAGACGGAAGGCTGTAGCTGCTCCATAGTAACTGAAACTACGTTTCAAGTAGTTTGTGCGCGGTTTCTAAGTTCATATACTGGGTCGCAGAAAACAAACATATTTTGAAGATAAGAGGGAAAGATACCATGTATTGATTTAAACATGGATGTTGCTAACTGTTTTTTCTCCGTGTACCTAGATCATCATCGTCATCTAACCATGACGTCATTATCATCACTAGTAACATGATTAGTCATCAGAATCATTCATGATTACTTTCTTTGATCATTTCTGAAATTAAAACTATTTCAGATCACATTCACTAAACACGATAACTTGAATGTGTTTCGTTATAGCTATTTCACATTACATTTTCTTTACAGAAAAAAGAGCAGCCACAACAACAGAAGAGAGGACAAAAGGTACCTACACGTTTCCCATGAGCAGTACTGCAGGATTCAAAATTAGACATAGAACTTATAAACCTATTTTTTTTACATTTTAGGCAAAGCTGAATAAAGTGAAAGAAAAGTATGGCGATCAGGATGAGGATGAAAGAAGAGTGAGAATGGAAATCTTGGCTGTGAGTATTACTGCAATTTTCATCAACATGTAGACTCTGTGTCTGCGAGCTGCACGCTAAAATTTGTAGTTTTTTCAATGCTGTCCAGTCAATTAATCAGTTAGTACCTTTAACAATTTTTGACTGGCAGCACCGAAAAAACAAATTTCAACGTGTAGCTTGCAAGCTATCGAGTTCGCATGTTAATGAAAACTGCAGTAAATGAAATATCTTAGATACCTTATTTCGTACCTATCTTCACGATGAATTTTACAATTTCGGAGGGCGGATATTTCTCGACGCGGTTTTGTGGGGGTAGTCTCCCTCACATCCGTTTTTAGTGTCGGCCGGTCTAAAACGGATGCGAAGAAAACTAGGGGGATTCTAAGCCACTTTAATTTCGTAAACCATTTCGCACTCATTCTTAGTAGGGAGAGGTGGAGAGGTCAGAGGAATTAATAGGAGAGCCATTAAAGTTTTGACACAGCCAAGGAAGGTTCGTCAGTATTTTCATTTCAATCCAAAGTTCAGTCATCGAAGAAGACTGGCAATCAATGGTTAGGGTCACGATAGTTATTGCTAAGAAAGGGAGAGTTGTTAATTTTTCTATGATATATCACGTAGATTCTTCATGCCCCTCCCTCTCCCCTTCCCCCTCCCCTCCCCGTTCTCCATCCCCTTTCTCCCTCCCCTTTCTCCCTCCATCCTTCTATAAGAGAAGAATGTTCCTTGCGAGAGTAGCAGACATCCATTTTTGACCCCAAAATGGTTTGTTTTCGCATTTCATGCCTCAAAATGTTTTTTATACACATTTTTTCATAACTGTTTTCGTTTTTTCCCAATAGTCTGCTGGTGAGAAGAAGGAAACAAAAGCTGATAAAAGACGACAGAAAAAGCAGAACAAAGCAGACAGATGTTCACGTCCTGCCAGCAGCAATAAGAAGAACCCTAGACAACCAAACATTACTCCATTACCATGGGAACAAGACCAGCTTCAAACCGAAGGTGTGGAAGGAACTGGGACGAGTGGGCAAGACGCTGAAACGACAAAAGTTGAATCCGAAAGAGCTGAGGGAAAAGACAACAAACCAATCGAGATAATGGTAGTTAAAGCCGGCATATTGGTGAAATTTTGTTTTTTTCTTTCGCTGTATCTGCAAACGAGGCGGAATAGATCTCTTTAGCTTGGGCGTAATGTTTTCCCATTTCAGCCCACGTGTCATTCCCTAGAGTAACATTTCTTTGTTTAACGGTTGTGCATGAGAAGACACGTGAATATGGATGCAACTTAAAATAAGAATCTTATTCTCAAGAGAATGACACGTGATATTGATATTTACTTTATTATTGTTATTCCAATTTCTTTATATGTAAATTATTAATTATACAGTAGTTATTAATGAATTGTTATTTTTTTATTTTTTTATTTATATTCAATATTTGAACAGGAACATCTAGTTTAGCTAGGCTAGTTTAAATAGAGTCCTGTATAAAATAAATTTAATTTCAAGAATATTATAGAGAAAAAAGAAAAGAAGAAAAATAATAATGCGCGAAAGGATATTAGTTAGCGCTTGAAATGGCGTTTTGCCTTGGTTTTAAAAAGTAAATTATATTTACTAGGTTCCAAATATGTCACTGAATTTTTTTTATTTATATAGTTTGAATAAACAAGATATTATTAGGATATTAATAAATATTATTATGTATTTGCTTACAGGCTGCAGTAGGTGTTGATGACGACGAAGATGAGGAAGAGGACATGGAATCGAAGGAAACCAAGGTACTTCATAACCCTGCTTTGCATTGTGGTCTAGCTTGGGTACAATCAGGTTTTGTTCACCACGCCTTATATGGTTGTTTGTACCCCAATGTGTACCACAATGCAACTTGTTCATCGAACTCAGAATAGGTTTTTGCTCTTGTTAGGATATTATAAGAATTAACAAAAATCTTCTGAAGCAATCTATTCGTAATTCAAATTTTTTCTATGACACCTGCAATAACGCTTAAATTTGAACAAGGAAAAATTACACTGAGACTTAAATTAACTTTTGTTTTGCTATGGTTATCTATGATAATGATCCTTACAAAAGTAAAATAGTCAAGTCTTAAAGATATTGCCCATAATTGGTTGTGTCGTGCCAGAATGAAGCTTGCTTTTTGATGATTTATGGGATGATCCATGTTCGAAATGAAGGATGAATCATTTTTGCGAGTTGTTCAACCTCTAGCAATTAATCACACTTGATTTAGAGAATAATTCGTACCACTGAAAATAGGCTTATTTTGTCTGAGAGCGGAAGTCGTGAAAATTTGAAAAATTGTGGCATTTGATCAATTTCGAATTTGTACGTTTTGTTCCTTGATCACAGACTCCTTTTTCAGGCTTAGGCTCATGTTCAGAAGATTCACAAATACCAACGGTATTTGGAAGCCCACTCCACGGACCTTCACTTGAATACATCAGTATGTTCTGCACAAAATCGAAGCTAACCTAAGCAAACAAAATTTTAGACTTGTGTATCTCAATTTGTATGGCATGTCGTACCGTGTACGTGTTTTAAGTCAGTACTGTATGTTTCCCACTCATGCGATAACCATTCTTATGGGAAGCTATTTCAGTGTTACGGCATGTCGTACCGTGTACGTGCTGTAAGTCAGTTCTGTATGTTTCCCATTCATGCGATAACCATTCTTATGGGAAGCTATTTAAGTGTTACGGCATGTCGTACCGTGTACGTGTTTTAAGTCAGTACTGTATGTTTCCCACTCATGCGATAACCATTCTTATGGGAAGCTATTTCAGTGTTACGGCATGTCTTACCGTGTACGTGCTGTAAGTCAGTACTGTATGTTTCCCACTCATGCGATAACCATTCTTATGGGAAGCTATTTAAGTGTTACGGCATGGGCATGTCTTACCGTGTACGTGCTGTAAGTCAGTTCTGTATGTTTCCCATTCATGCGATAACCATTCTTATGGGAAGCTATTTAAGTGTTACGGCATGGGCATGTCTTACCGTGTACGTGCTGTAAGTCAGTTCTGTATGTTTCCCATTCATGCGATAACCATTCTTATGGGAAGCTATTTCAGTGTTACGGCATGTCGTACCGTGTACGTGCTGTAAGTCAGTTCTGTATGTTTCCCATTCATGCGATAACCATTCTTATGGGAAGCTATTTAAGTGTTACGGCATGTCGTACCGTGTACGTGTTTTAAGTCAGTACTGTATGTTTCCCACTCATGCGATAACCATTCTTATGGGAAGCTATTTCAGTGTTACGGCATGTCGTACCGTGTACGTGTTGTAAGTCAGTACTGTATGTTTCCCACTCATACGATAACCATTCTTTTGGGAAGCTATTTCAGTGTTACGGCATGTCGTACCGTGTACGTGTTGTAAGTCAGTACTGAATAATTTCCACTCAAACGAAAACCCCTCTGAAATTTATCAAGACTTGACGAAGTATTTTCTTTTTTAGGAGAGTGTATCTTTGCTTGATACCTTGACTGGGTGCCCTTTACCAGACGATACTTTATTGTTCGCTGTACCCGTGTGTGCGCCGTACTCGGCCATGACTAATTACAAGTATGTTAATCATATTTATGTATATATTGGTTACAGCAATGCACCTTTAGTGAAAATTGGCGGCCACAATGTTGTTTATTATAAGAGCTCTGATGAAGATGATAAGAATGATGATGATGAGGAGGATAGTGATGATGATGGTGATGACGATGATGATGACGATGATGATGAAGGTGATGATCACGATGATGGTGATGATGACGATGATGGATAGATGGATGTTGATGGTGTTGATGATAGTGATAGTGTTGGGGATGATCACGATGATGATGACGATGATGGATGGATGTTGATGGTGTTGATGATAGTGATAGTGTTGGTGATGATCACGATGATGATGACGATGATGGATGGATGTTGATGGTTATAAAGACTATGTACATGATGTTGATGGTGTTGATGATAGTGATAGTGTTGGTGATGGTGATAATGGTCAAGATGACGGTGTCAAGAATAATGGTGGCGATGACGAAGATGTTGCCTATGATGATGAGGATGAGTACTGAGGCTGAATTGTGTTGGTGATTGTAATGATAATGATGATGCAGTCCAATGTGAAAATTCATGCTAATACTCTTTTTCACTATTGCTAAACGTTTCGAATTATATTCTTTGCTCTAGATTTAAAGTAAAAATGACACCAGGACAAACGAAAAAGGGAAAAGGTAAAACTGAAAAACACTAAGAATGACCAAAAAGTTCCTTAAACGAGATGCATTCTGGTCTTGCTTGGGTACTACCTACATCATACAAGGCATAGTGAACAAAATATGTTTGTACCCAAGCTAAACCACAATGCATTTGCTATTTCAAAAAAAAAAGCGCTTGCTCATTTACATTGAGGAAATTCGAATTGTGACACGAGTTTATTCAGATTATTATTTCCTGATCTTTGTACAGTTTCAAACCCTGTAAAATAAGACATTGAGTTCAAATACGCCAAGTATATCAAAATATATCTTATTTCCAATCGATTGACTATAGGGATGATTAACAGTACTAGATGGGTATTTTAAGGAAGGGACAAAATAAAAAATCAAAGATTCGCGTTTCGAGTGTCCTCACTGTAAAGTATTTTATTTGTGATTTTCTGTTTGTCTCACACACTCGTGATATTGCGAAAGGAGCATGCCCTTTTCAAAAACGTCGATCTTCGCATGCGACGAACCTAATGACATCAAAGAGGACCGCCTTGATATCCATGATTTCAATTAGGTTCGGCTAATGTGAAGTTCGACGTTTGATCTTAGCCTTACTATAGTCTTAATGATATCTGAATATTTCTTTTATCCAAAGCGGCCAAGATAGCCTTAAATGCTTTTATCCAATCAAAAGAGGCCAATCAGCGCGAAAAGGACTTGCTTAAGAGCGTCAAGGTAAGGTGTATGATATACACCGTAAGGAATCATAGGGACCAATTTGAATAACTCTTGTTCTGCACTGACTAGCGACCGACTAGTCTCGTGTTCAAGTGGAAATGTTATATTTGTTGTGGTTTGAATTTCGACTGGGTTCAAAATCTGCAAACCAGTTTAATTTTTAAAAACTGCTTAATAATTTTAAGTAATATTTCAAAGCCGACAATGAGTACTGGCCGGTTTTTAAATATAAGCAATTAGCGAGGCTGGAACTAATTGCGCGAACTTGAAATCCCGTCCAGTCCGATACTGGAGGCTTTGAGATGACCTCTCATGGTCATTAATTATTCGACTTGGAGTAGCTGGAACAATTCAATTCAGTCCTAGGACTCAAAATGTGACCCAAAATAGCCCATTGGTTGGCTGGTTCCCTCATGAATTATTAATGAGTATGAGAACTGGTTTCTAAATTGTTTCTAAGGAATGAAGCCTCAGAGGGTTCAGACTGACTGACTAGCCTCGTGTTCACGTGGAAACATAAAAGTATTTTCGCATGTATGAGAGTCTAGTCACTTGCTAGTCTGTGCAGAACAATAGTTATTCAAATAGTTGTTCAAGTCCGGTCTATACTAGTAATATTTCTCGTCAGAAACGAGTTTGAATGTTGGACACATATTTATCGCAACGGGAGCAGGCATAGGTTTTTGAACATTCACAAAAAAAGGAAAAGAAAGAATTAAATCCTTCTCCCCTTGGGTGCACGAATTACGCAAGAAAATGTTCTAGCCGGAGCATCAGGGGAGAGACCAGCCGGCCCCCAGACCATATCGGCTAATCCCTTGCATCTCTGCCACGCACGGAATCGGTTGCTTAAAAAGTCTCTATCTGGTGAAATGGTTTTCACGGCTATTGTTGTGCTAATTTCTTGAAACCGTGGCCTAGTTGAAAAATCTTGGATATTGGATGGGTGACTTAAACATTATACCTACTCAAGCTCTTGTCCCCCACCCCTTCCCCCTTTTTACAATTTGAAAGTTGATATTAGAAACTTGATACAACTTTGTTATTTTCATCGGTTAAGATCCCTTTCTTTCACAGTTCCTGGCGCCATCTTAAAAGGTAGTCGTGGCGCCTTTGCATCAAAGTCCCTTTTTTTAACACCTTGGACAATCATTCACATGTTTCAAAGTATCCTGTGAAAATTATAAACATAATTCCCTCCAAAAGTTCACCATTTCAGAAAAAGCGGCTTTCTATGTGAATACCTAATTTATATATTTACATACATATTTACCTTTCAGTAATTGAGCTTATTCATTTTTGAAATGCTTAAAAGATCAATGCAGATACCGCGCAGCAGAGCAGAGATTTGACTGGGGGGGGGGGGGGGTGGTAAGAAGGGGATGGACTAGCTTCTCTGACTTAAAGAAAAAAGAGCTGAAATGCTGTCCCAAAGAGTCTATACATCTTTTTACCTTAGGCATAATGTTTCCAACTACCACGTATCATTCCCTTGAGTATAATTTCTTTGTTTAACGGTTGCTTACGAGAAGACACGTGACTATGAATACAACTCAAACCAAAGAATGTTATTCTCATGCATGAGAATAACTAAAATGGGAAAATATTAAGCCCAAAGTAAAGAGATTTATATAAATATAGCTTTGAAAACTTAAAGGATCTTAAACATCTTGGTGTTAATCATTCATAATCCTCTTTCAAATAAAAGGATGTTCAATTACCCCGGTAACTTTTGTACAAAGTAACAGTATCGCAGCTTGTTTAATTGTTTAACGTGGGTGGAATGTAAACATATTTTATCAAATAGTCTTTTAAGCCGTCTCAACTGCGAGTTTTTTTAAAAGTAACGATTTAATTGATATGCTTCCTTCTGTGTTCTAGGATGTCGATTTGTCGAAATTTATTCCTGGGAAGGTCAAAGTGTCGGCGCCAAATCTCTCGAAACTCAAGAAGAAATAGGTAATTAAAGTAAACCTGTCGACATGATGAGTCATAATCAGGAGGAAAATTTATTTGAAGCTTTGGATCAAGAAAAGATATTTTAAATAAAATCGAATATCAAATCAATACCTAATAATGTTTTTTCGATTTTCTTTTATTTATTTATACACTTTTATACTTGAAAAATGGTTAGCTTTTATTTTAGTTTATTTATTTTCTTTCTTTCTTCAAATGACACGTCATTGTTACATCATCAAGTTTGAATTATTTTTTGAATAAGACTTGATAAAACTAAGTTTTGCTTACAACAATGCATTGTGCGCCTACAATTCCAAATCACGTCATAATTTTTAGATATCAAGATCACGTGACGTCTCCAGATATCAAAAATATTTAATATCTCTTGTCGACTTTTTCTATCTCATTTCCGTTTTGCAGTATTATTATCAGTTCTTCCCTTCTTCCTTATCACAAATACTGAGTGTTTTAAAGCCCTAAAAAAATTACATTTGTGTGTATTCAATCTGTTGATAATGCGATAATTCCTGGCTGATTTGTCAGTAGATATTTATTTTATTTTACGTTTGCCTGTCGAGAGTTTAATTTCTAAACCTTATCTCTAATTCTAAATGATTTGCTCCACATTGGTCCGGATGTACGTCTGAGTTTTTAATGTACAAATCACCGGTTCTCGAAAGCGCGTGAATTAATCCAAAGCCGTTCAAGCTTACTTCAGACTGGGGTAATAAGACCAAAAAAAGCGAACAAACAACGAAGAAACAGCCCTCTTTATTGCTGCGTTTTCTTTTCGATTTTGTCCATAATAAATAATGGTAACGAATTTACTTGTAAAGTTTTATTCAGGATAAATTTTCCTAGACGAATGTCTCTTTTGAAGGATGAGACAAAAGTTATCATCTTTCCGAAAATTGCCGCAAAAATCGCAGCAAAAATCGCCGCAAAATCGCCAGTGTAAACGCCGGAGCTTAAGAGACCGCGGAGTAGAGTTTGACTTGGGCGTGGAGCAAAGGGGAGGAAACCTTTCTTAGCCATGCATCAAGCATGAAATGACAAACATCGTACATCTGACTCAAGACTTTAAAATCCTTTCTTCCGAAGGAATCAAACGAACAAGGAAGCCGCGAAAATGACTGAATTCGAAAACCTTTAAGGCACTGAGAATCAAAAAGAAGATATGTAGAATTTCATCTATTCGTTGGATTACCATGTCAATTTTGTAAAAATGAATGTAAACAAATTCTTTCCTCAAAGGAATTTCTTTCAAGTTTTACTGACTCAATCTCAGTTCCCGAGAATTTATTGCTTACTGCGCATGTTCAACGAAATAATTTCTTCGATCATGCGCAGTAGACAAATTTGCCAATGCAAGAGATTTACAGTCAAAATGAACAAACGAGCGCCTTCGCTAATATTGAGTTATTTTTTTATCCAAGTTAATCCTTGAAAAATCGTTTAACTCAGGTTTTAAGTAACAATTCATTTAAAAAAAACGTAACGTCCTTTTTTTTCACGAGGGTAGCACTTAAATGCCGGTGGCTAACAAACCAGTGGCCCTCGTTCCGTGATCGAATTGGAATTTAGGAGTTGACGTCGATCTCCAATTGATATCAGGCCAATTTTTCATTCACCTCCCACAAAACATCCTAGTTACATAAATCAGAGCTAATAAACGTCGGAAAACCGTTTTACTGTTTATTGAATATTTCGAGGTTATTGCTTACGTGGAAAGCGTTACAATTTAGTCGATTGTAAGATGGTGTGTGGGAGGTAAATACCTAGTAAAACATCCGATTTTAGCACCGAAAGCCTTACTGTCAAAGATAATGGGACCGAAAAATAATTAACTTCAATGTAATACTTCTCGTAATCTAGTTGTTATCTGTAACGTGTTTAATTGCCCACCTTAATTGCTCACCTTATTTTCATTACTTGATAAGTAAGTGTTTTTACATATCACGTCTGTCTAAACTTGGGAATTACTTTTCTATAAATCACTAAAACAGTCGATTTATTCGTAGCGGTACTGCCAAAGGGCAATGCAACTCATCAGTAAATCAAAATGGCGGCCGCCTAACATGTTCAAAAAAGGGTTTATATACTTGAACTTAAAAGCTACCCTAGAAAAACTAAAGCCAATTATTCACTTGGATGAATAACCTTAAAAAGCGCCGTTTTTTTTGTATTATTTTTATCTTGTTTTTAGTTCTAAGTTCGAGTTTGCAAGGGCTAACAAGGCATTAACGTGTGAGAAAAATCTGTACTAAAAGATTTATTGCGCTTAAAATAGATCATTGCTAAACGTGGATTTTTTCAACTGTAATTTGCCTAGTCTAATTGAAAGCTTATGGTAAGAGAATGATAGTGATATTTTTGTTTCAGTGGTAGTTTATTTCACTTCATAACGTGCAATCCCATACAAAATATTTCCTGTTTTACTTAGTTTCATTATACCCTTACTAGATGCAAATTTACTTCTGCGTTCAAAATGTATGGCTGGGGGGAGGGGGAGGGAGAGGGGAGGGGTGGGGGGTGGGGGCAGGTGAAAATTTGAAATGTCCAGAATAATTCTTAACACCCCCCTAAAGTCATGCAAAAAAATACGGTCCCCCTAAGCAATGCTCGTAGCTTCTTCCAAAAATCGTGCATCCCCCATGTTTCTGATAACAATTTGCCCATCCCCCCCTTTTTCCTACCAAAATTTTCCCGAATCCCCCTCAATTTCACATGTTCCCACCTCCCTGTGCCATACATTATGAACTTATGGCTTTAAGTAACTAAAATTATGATAATTTTTTTCTCCCTGCCTTCGTTGATTGACGCCATCTTTGCTGTTCAGTTTTAAGGGCGAGGAATCTAAATTTTGAACAACAATACTTTCGAGTGACCTTGACAAATAACATCGATTTTTTGAACCCCATTTATTACTTTTTCATTTGGGTTTAAACTTGATATTAGTCAGTTATTTCTTGTGAGTGTTGCCTGAGAAGTACCTTCGAATAAGGTGTTTTGAAAAAAAAAAAAAAAAAATATTTCTAGACCTAGTATTGACGTATAAAACAACCAAAAATATACACCTTATTAACGATGTGAACTTTTTCCTTGACTTTCATTTACTCTGTTGTACCACAGCCGTGTCAGTTGCGTTAAAATATTTAAATTAGCCATAGAAATTCGTTCGTTTATTTGTCCAAGTTGACTGGCAAATACTGTACAAACATTGTCTTATTTATAATATTCCAAAATTTCAAAGAAAAGAAAACAGAAAATAAACACAAAAAATTAACGCTAATCAAACTTTATCTACTTTCTACAAAGAGAGAAAAACCGCTTTATTTATTAATTGTTGGTTATTTTGATTCAAAATGGCGGAGATTCTGTTTTCGCGCCAAGAAACGAAAACATCAGACGCGCGTGCCGAACATTTCGCGCCATTTTAATGCAAACTTAAAACTTGGACAACAATCTGGGCCGTCATATCCGCCGATGCATAAATACTAAATTAAAAATATATGATTTGATTTTTTTTTGTGTGTGTAAGGTGTATTTACTTCTTGTACACCGGAAAATTTTTTTGATCAAATAACCAACTTAAGATTGTAGGGGATCAAAATATGTTTTTTCATTGTTTCTTTGTTCTACAGACCGCTACATCAACATGTTTTGACAGAATGGATGAATTTCGAAAATGTTCAAAAGATAGCGTCAGTGACAGCGCTATGCGATTAAAATAAAATAAAAAATGTTAGTGAAAAATGTAAGCTTAAAGTTGGCTAAAAATGAAAATGAAAAATACTTCAAATAACCTCTTAATCACCTTACTTTTCTTGTCGTAAGATGGCTTAAAAAAACAAAATCTGTTTTATTTTCTGTAATATCCTCAATCAGTGTAACACAGCGCTTAATAGCGATGAAACGTTCCGTCTTTTTGGATTTATTTGGACGGAAGCTTACTTGAAAACAAACAGTTTTGGTCGACGGAAAGTCTCGCTTGAGCAAGTTCGAAATCAAATATAATATTTTAATCTCAGATGAATTTAATCTTGCGGAAATTGTAAGAACTTAGCGGTCGGAGGTGTACTGCAGAGTTGATTTTGGAATAAACAATTTTTGATTTTACAGCGTTTTAAAGGTTTTTTGATAATTTTCTGATTAAGATTTAGAGGGAGTTTTCTGCTGAAAATTGCGAGCAGTTTAGCATTGTCAAGGATAATAACAATACTGATAACATTGGCAAATGGTTTGCAGATAAACAATAAATCCAGTAGACCATTATTATGTATATTTTTTAAATACTGGGATTTGTCAGGATGCCTGTGGACCATAGCTCGAGAAATTAAAGAAACATTTGACTCAAAAATGTCTTGAAAATTCCAGTAGTATGATTGGATAGCGTGCTTTGTTTTCGTGACTTCTAATTCGTTAAGAGCGAAAGTCATTTTAAACGTACATTTTAAAGACTTCTCTTGTTTAAATATATTTTAACTCCTTAATTCACCTCCTTCGAAACGAAAGGGGAAAGGGGAAAAAAGAAAAAGAAAGAAAGGGAAAGATAAAAAAAGAAAGAAAGAAAGAAGAAAAAAAGGGGGAAGGAAGAAAGAAAGGACTATATGGAACCAAAATTCTATCCCACTCTCCCCTCCCTCAGAGAAACATACCTCGATGCTAGCACATCAGAATTTAAGGAAATGAAAGACAGTTTCTAAAGATCTATATTGTTTTGTGGTTTTGATATGAATATCCTTTGGTCTTGTAAGGGGATTTACTTGGGTCATTTTGGACCACAAGTAGTGTCATTAAGCAGAACAGAATCTTCTGAACCAATAAAACGTTCACGATAAAGAACATATTTGTATGTATGCCTTGAATGATTTACTGATAAGGTATGTCCGTTTTATTTTTTTATAAACTATATACTTCATTTCTCAAGAAGAAGGAAATCCAAAACAAAAAAACAACAAAAACAACAAAAAAAACAAAAAAAACAACAACAACAACAAACAAAACAAATCAAAACAATAAAAAAGCAGAATGTTCAAAACCTACATAAAACATGATAAACTTCTTTATGTGTATGGGATGAGTTGCTAATAATTTTTTATACTCTTGGTTTTATTTCTCAACCACAAGGGGAAAAAATAAAAATAAATTAAAAGTAAATAAATAAATAAAATAAATAAATGGAATTACTAATCCGGCGAAGAAAAATAAATAGGTCAAATTCGAAGTGAAATCGTTTCCGAACATGCTTTCATTTCAGATCAATAAGGAGAACGAAAGAAAGTCAATCAAAAACACCCGAAACCCTATTGATGATTATAGTTTCCACATAGTGATAATGGTGGCGATAAGGATGATCACTCATATATTTCTTAACAAAGAAAAGAAAAACGGCCGCCCATGAAAAGAATCTGTTATAAGGAAAGAAAGAAAGAAAGAATGAATGAAAGAAAGAAAGAAAGAAAGATAGAAAGATAGATAGATAGGAAGACGTGAAGAATTCATTGGGGGATAAATGAAAGGTATATGGAATAAACATTAGGTGAATACATTAATGATTTATAAGGGAGTGAGGGAGACTGAATAAATAGAAGGGACAAAACTTTCAAATAAACTCTTTCTTAAATATATAATTTTTTAAGCATCAAAACCCAAACTAATAACAAGAACACCTTCGTTAAGGCCAACACTGCGAGAAACTGCGCGAGGTTAATGCATGGAACCTCTTACCAATACCACTTATAATTATTTCTATAATTAGAAAAGTCTTTATTCCTGTTTAACGATCATTTATTGCTGACGTTGGAAATTACTTTCTCGACTTCATAGTTCTAACACACGTTAATGATCCAAACCTTTTCTATTTTTAACCTGTGATTATACAGCCTAAAATTTGTATTGAAGTCCTCATGCTGACAAACAGTCGTGTTCTGAATTTTATCAATAGATCAGCTTGGGTTGTCTTAAAAATACATTAACAGTCTTTAATTGAATGTGCCCGCATATGAAGCCAGCCCACTGTTTTACCGTCTACAAGTTTAGGCCAATTTTTTTTATTTTTTTTCTCCTGCATAAAAGAGCACAAAAGTGGGCCAAGGAAAAAAGTGGAAGTCTGAATACAGAACTTGATATTTCCAAAAGCCCACACTAGCACTTCATTACATGAATTTTATTATAAATACATAAGCGCTCAGAGAAGTTTGGTGTCAGGTTTGAGTATAGAAATACAAATTTGGATATGTCGAAAGGTGCTTTTTTTTTTACAGAATTGTTAAAGTAAGCAAAAATAGAAAAATTGCCGATTTTTTCGCTTAATTTTAAAAAAATGGGTCATTGCTCTGGATTTCAGATTTCAGGATTTTGAAAAGAGGGCTTCGGTTACGAAAATAAACAAAAGACTGATTAATGGCCGATGTTTTCCATAATTCTGAAAATTAATATCTTCTTCGTGTGATGTCAGGATTCAGTAAAAGGAGTTCGTCGGCAGCAATCAATTCTTTATTACTACCGGCCCTAGACAAGCAATGCTGTCATTCTCTTCATAGTTTTCGTCTCTTTAAATACTCTTTTCGATAATTATTACCGGAATCACGACATCCTCGGTCACCGAGGTAACACGGGTCTGTTATAAAAACCTAAGCAGGCCAAGTGACTTCTCAAATGATTGGGTAGACGAAAGGCGAGTGCATGAAAACTGGGATAAGCCGCTCACACTAGTAAGTCGCCTGTGGGTGAATTTCAAGAGCGAAATTTAACAATTAGGAGAAATACAAGACAGTTCTCAGTGAATTGATGGGTCGTGCGTAGTAATATGCACTATTTAAAATCGAGTAATTCAGCGCGATAAACTCGTGGATCAATGAGCCGTAGGGCAATGAACAAAGAAAGATAGAAGAGCAACATAGGAAGCCCTAATAAATTTGCTCACTTTTTGGGCGGTTTGACGGTGTATCGCCGAAGGCTGCCAGTTTGCTCTCATTTTAACGACCAGATTGAGTCATTAACAAACTAGCTTGCTGTTGTTCGTATATAGATTGGATGCTACAAAAAACGCTCCAGAGGTGAACGCTTCTGTATATAGTTTACTCCATTCACCATGGACAAGCTTATAGTTGCAACACGTCAACACTACCACTTCCTATAAAGTAGAAGACGTTTTTCTGTCTCCTTTAAAGAGATTTCACTTCAATTTGAAACACAATAGCGCCTGAATTAATGGATGACAGCAATTCTACTTCGGGAAATCGCCGAGTTATTCTCATTGTTGGCGTGTTTTTTGGAGTTCTGTCCTTGGTTGTGATTTTCTTTCTGATTTGTTGCCTGTGCTGGAGAAGAAAACTTAAAGAAGAAATTAGAGATGCTCGATTTGGGGATTTAGGAAGGGAGATATCTGCCGGTGCTACAGTGTCTAGTCGAGCTGATTTTGGATAATTACCTTGAAAATGTATATGTTTAAAAAAAAAAGCCATTTGGGAACAACTTCCATCGACCTTTGACAATATAACATTATGACAATGAATGGAAAAAATTGACAGGAAAACATTGCCGCCATTGAATGGCTTCTTAAGTAAACAACAAAGATGTTAGCCAAGAATTGTATTTCAACTAATCTTGAAGTTTCATTTCACCGAATTAAAATAATTAATGAAATTTCGAAACTAAATAATAGTTTAAGCCTTCTACGAACCGATTTAGCACTGACTGATTCTCAAGAATGCTGGCAGGACGACAAAGGCTTTAAACTGAACTCGTAGAAAAGTTGTTGACAATTATCAGTGGCAACTTTAAATAAAAAAATAATCTACTAGTTACATGGATATATATGGAAAATCTCAAACAGATATTCGATCTTCGACAAAGTAACTAAACATTCTCGATTATGTTTCCTTTTTTTATATAATTTTTATATAAATCATATAATGATTTTCGTTCTAAGAAAATAATTAATTACAAGGGCTACAACGTACCACTGATAACTGCCGAAAAAGATTGCAAGCGATGATAAGTTTAACCTTTATTGTTTTGTAAATAGAAAATTAGAAATAGAGATGAATAAGGATTACAAAAAATATGATAAGTAACAATGAATCAAGGTGGATTTTTAATGGATTAAATAATCCTGCAAACCGCTAGGGTGAGATCTCAAATATTCAACACTGCAATGCCAGGCGGCGGAAAGCGGAAAAATTAAATAAACACTTTGTCGCCATTATTTCGCTTTTTTCCCCGTTTCTTTTTTCCTTCTATTGACGTAGCTGATGCCTATTCATTGAAAAACCCAAGCTGTAGAACTTAAACCGCATTTGATGACTAATTGGCAAAATTTGATTTGAATGAATGTCGAGTGAAAATAACGTCAGTTTGGCAAAGATGAGAAATTCTATAAGCTGTTTTCTCTGCCCTCAAGGAGAATTTCCTTAAGCTTCATCAAAACACTGCAAAAGCACTGGTGACGTATACGCTGGTGACGTATAAGAGAAGAAAACAAAAGGTCTGATATGGAGTTAAGTAGTATCACTGTAGTGAAATAAATGTACTCTGTTGCGAAGAAAGTTCGATAGAAATACTTCAGATTTTCTTCATTACTAATTTGAGTTTCTCTCACTCTCAGTCGCTGCCTAAAAATTAACCTGTTGTCTAGTGGCTCACATCTAGCATTGTCAAAATGCCTAAATATTGTATTAATAAAATAACAAGACTTCAAAAATTAATCAATAAGGCTACTCAACATTAAAAGCATTTTCCTTTCATTTGCTCTTCTTTTATTTCCTTCAAAATTGGTAAGCAATATCTAAATGGCTTTTCTACATTAATAGGCTGCATAATATTTTCTCCAAGCGCCTCAAATAAGCCTGCCGCTTATCGTGGGACCCTGAAGCAGCACATAATATCCCACGTCGACTCAAATAAGCGTATGGTTTTGAGGTTTACTTGGTTAATAGCAAAAAATATTTACTTAAAAAGATAAGGGAAAACTTTTGTTGTAATTTTTCTAGCATTTTTTTGACGATGGCATTCTAGTTCCCTGTGCTCTCGCACATGTCAGTTTTCATTTTACATCAAAAAGCGACACAGATTTTAAATTATCACGTGACAGTTATTTTCTGCCCTTTTACATGGCATTCAGTCGGGTACATCGGAGCGTACGACCCAAGCTAATGAAAAAAGGAAAATGAACTTTTTTCTAAATCCTTTTGATTTTTTTTTAGATTTTTGGACAAAAATAGGAATCGTGAAAGAATAAACTATAAATGATCTCCGTTTTCCGTTTAAACAAATAACATATGTGTTTTTTCCTACAAACATCTTAGTGTTTGCGTTAAGATTACATTCAGCTTTTGGCCATTTTAACCTTTTTACCTGAAGTCAGGCGGGAAGGCTGAACAAAGCGAAAAGAAATCCCATACCTGCTTTTTTCTTTTTTCTTTCTTCTTCTTTTTTTTCTTTTTCTTTTTTCTTTTCTTTCTTTCCTTTTTTTTGGATTTTTTTTGATTGGTTTTGTTTTGTCTAGAACCTACTCATTCGGTGTCTTTTGTTACTGATCGCTCGAACTAGCGAAATCATTGACTAATGCCAAAAGAATTTTTAAATAAAGCCGTTTATATCTATACAGAGGAAAAATATGAGAATATATATACAGTACATGTACGATTTGTCTTGTCTAGTTTCTTAAAGGTTTCCGGCTAATGAAATTCATAGCGATCGTATGAATATTGATCCATGGCCATATGTAATTGCTTGACAATATGGCTGTACTAAATACAATATATGTAAAAAGATGCTTGTCAAAATAAGAAAAGCGATATCATCTTGCTGAACTAAAAGAACATTTGTAAGTAAAGATAGGGTTGATTTATACTGGAAGAAGTAAAGTGCAATGGATATACTCAAAAATAAAAGTAAATTAGAATAGCTCTCGAGAATGTAAGAGTGTTTTTCTTTTTTCTTTTACTTTTTCTGCGCCTTTTATTGTATTTAGGAGGACGTCTATTTCAATATAAACAAATGGTAGCTGCTATACTCTTATTTCCTTTCTTTCCTATGATCATGAGCGACACTTATGGTGTGTTTTAACTTTTTTTCCAGAAAATCTGGCAAAATTCTCAGTGTCGTTTTCGTCTTGGATAGTTAATGGTGCTAACAGTGCTAACACTCCATTGTTTTCGGGCGCTTATTCAACTAAACATATAGATGTAATGGTTAAAAAAACGTTTTCAGAAAATCTTGAAAATTCTCTACGTAGTTTTCGTCTTGGGTAGTAAATGGTGTTGATTCTCCTTTGTTTTGGCGCGTATTGAACTAATCCTGTTTTATAAATAAACTTTGTAAATTTTCCCCCAAGAAAATCTGGAAAATTCTCTACGTAGTTTTCGTCTTGGGTAGTTAAAGGTGCTGACCGATTCTTTTGGCTTTTGGTCATCTAACCATATGTTATGCATTGCTTTTTATTCTACTGAAAATCTAGAAAATTCTCTGTGTAATTGTCGTCTTTGTTAGTACCTACATGAGTTTATTTAAAATCCGCATCAGCAAATATATTTTGGCACTTGTTCAACTAATCTTATGTTTTGTTATTGTCTTTGTTAAGTCGATTTTAGTTTTCTGTATTTATTCATTTATTTATTCGTTTTCCCACTTTCTTTTTCATTCGTCTATTTATTCATCTATTCATTATTTTTTTATTCATTTATTTATCCATCTATTCCATCCATCCCAGCCATTATCCAATTGTTGATTCATCTAATGCATGTCTCCATCAATCTATCCATTTTTTATTTCTTTCATTTTCTTATTTCATTCATTCATTCTTTTCCACTTTCTTTTATAACGCTTCTATTTATTTATCCATTCATTCATCCCATCCATCCATTCATCAATTTTTCATCATCCATCCATTTATCTTCTTCATTTTTTTATGTAATATGAAACACTTACCCACGAAAAAGTTAAAAGCCATAGTACATCCGTGAGCGAGTTTTTTTTACTCTTATATATCGATCGATGTGCCTATGGTGCTATGTGATCTTTATCACTCTCGATTCCTTATGTTTTACGTCGAGTGGTTGTCTAGAAACATCTTCTAACTTCCCCTCAAGCCCTAGAATCAAAAGCCACGAACCATTCTATATTAGAGATCATTCTATACTCCATCAACTTGAAATCTTTTCCTAACCACAGGCGTTCATCTGAGATTTTTCCAGATATATCTATTATTACATTAGTCTATTTTCTACTTCGCTATCAACTTCTAAACGAATTAATCAAGACAATCTAATAGTGAAATAATGAGTCTCTTAGCGTCAAATAATCAGACTATGGACCACGGTCTCCTAGTGCTAATGTATCTCATAATGACACAGTAACAGTTTCCTAGGATTAGGACTCTTCACAAGTTGTATCATCACACTTGTCCTGTTGCTCGCTGACGTCAATGTGCAGTTATTTGACGGACATTACAAACGCGTTATCTAGCAAATGAACAAGTACCCGGAAAACCAAGATCCGCTCCGATTTCTCGCCAATTTTCTTTCTCACGTACATAAATCTTTCTTGAAGAGGATTGAGAGCTACGATGTTAATGGACGCGACTTCCAGCCCCCAATAATCTTGAAGCGAGATGACGTTTTACCCCCGACTATAGTAGTTTTTAAAATTCTTTCATATTAAAATTTTTGATTCCTTGGAGAATACTGGAACAATAGTCATAATTAAAGAACAAAAGCAATGTGAAAAGGATTATGGTCTAGAGACGGGGGTAAAACGTCATCTCGCTTCAGGCTTATTTGCTGTGTATTGGCGCAAAAATTCCATTAGAGAGATCGTAGCATTCATGTTTTATTAAAGATAAAATGTTTTTCATTTCATTTTCAAATATATGTTTTAAAAGACATTATTATTCCGTTAACTCCATGTACAAATAAAATGGCTTTATGATAAAAAATAAACTATCAATTTGTATTTGGTTTAATTTAAAAAAAATTTTTTTCATTGCAATGATAAATTTGTGTAAACCAAGGATCATATTAGTTATTCTCACGATTTGCGCGCGCGTGCGCCAATATGAGCATGCAGTTTCAATAACCAGCGGATTTTATGCGCGCGAACTTCAAATACGATGACGCAAAAATTTGTAAAAAACGTATGAACCAAGTTTTGCTCAAAAAAATCTTCAATTTATTTCCTTTTAAGCTTCAAAAACTAAATTAATGTAACTATTTGTCACATCAAGCTGTTCTTTAATTATTCAAGATGGATTTTGGCGTAAAATTAGTCCATTTTGTTTTGTTTTTCGTGGTTTTTGCTTTAAGTTTTAAGAGTGTCGTGTCAGATGTTATAGCAAAAAGTAGTTTACAAATTTGTGAAAATACTGGCGATAGTGAAGATCCTTTTAACGTGGTGGATCAGAAAGCTTGTGAGAAGAAACTCATTGTGACTTTATCTGTCAGAAGTGGGCAGGTAAGTAAATCTTAACATTATTTTATTATTCTTTCTATAAAAATATAAGCTTATTTTAAAATTCTGAGAGAAGTTTAAGCCCACATGCTAAAGTGAAACTTTATTTGAGCTTTTATGAAGTGATTTCTAAGGTCTTCAAAACTCCTAAAAACTCAAAGGATTCAAAAGTTATTACCATAGCTGGAAAGAGCATGTTAAATTAGAAAAACTGTGTGGATTGAAGGAAGTAAGTTCAAAACTCACCAAGTTTTCCTTACAAAGTTCAGACTTGATATCTTCGCGAGTTTTGAAATTAAAAAATGTAACCGTTTGAATAAATTTCCCTTGCTCTAGCCAGCTGTGGTTATTATTTTTTCTGTTTTCCTGATTTAAAATACCTGAAACGTGTTCATTGAACCTCGAATAGACCAAGAGTTATTAGTAATTTGCTATTTTTCTACTTCCTTCCTTCCTGTCTTATGTAGAATGGAACAGAGTTCCTCAAGACAGTTACCAACGTCAGCAAGGTTTATGATCAAACTGAGAATGAGATGGCTAGACTGTACAATCCATTTGTCATTACTCTAGCCAAAACTCCCGTGACTCTAACATATCCATACTATTACCTTGGGGTAAGTAATGAAATAATGATAACCTTCAGTGTATAATCAATCCAGTAGACTATTACTATTCCAGCTGAGCGGTTGCCGCCGGCTACCGTGTCAGAGTTAGCCGTGCCATAACCTTGATCATCCCAGAGGTTGTTTCAGGGTTCGATCTGTGATTTAGCCATGCTCTGACTTTGATCATCCCAGAGGTTGTTTCAGGGTTCGATTTGTGAGTTAGCCATGCTCTGACTTAGATCAGCTCAGAGGTTGTTTCAGGCAGGGTTCGTCAAAGTTGATATTTCTAATATCTATTTGTTTAGACCGTAAACAATAAACCAAAAGAGGAGGTGGTCATCCCTGAAGACAAAAATTGGCACGCTGCTGGATCCTACCACGCCTGCAGTGATGCCTGGGACGATGACGACGCAGCGTGTGGTTTCGCAAAAGACCAACAAGATAAACCGATCTGGGATAGTCAGGTTCGTATTTTGAATACGAGAAAGTGGATTGTAGAAGGTTAGACCCCTACTCCCCTCCCCAAATAAAATTTAGTCTATAACGACAAGACTAAAACTGTTATAGCGCCCCCTCCCACTCGGAGGGCGTGGTCGTACCACCACTCCCCAAACGATATTTTACAACAATAAGACACTAATATTGTAACAGCGCTTAGGTCCGCCTCCCTTTCCTCAGGGTACACGGGTCAGCCCTTTACTTCCCGTTGCTTAAAGTGCGTTTCAAAGTAAAGGTGATTTTATTTTTATTTTTTCCTGTTCCTAGGGTTTTTGCTGCCGATGTACCGAGCAAGAGAAATGGAGAGGATCATTTGATGATAAGAACCCTTATTCTCGTAGTGGTATCGACTGTAAACTCTTTGGTAAACAAGCGGGTGCTCACTGTATGAAGTATGACGATCTCTGGTAAGCATTGGTACTTCGCCATCAATACCTTTTTTCCTTGCCACCCTTTTCATCCCATTTATCTATTACCTTTCTATTTCTCCTTTCCATTATCTCACCTTCCCTCTTTTCTTCCACTCTCTCGTCCCTTCTCCATGCCATTTTTTTCTCCTGCCTGTGTTCGACATTCTACTGCTCTACATTCCTTCCACTGCCCGTTCAGGTACACCGTGAACGAGATCGGCTTGTGGCAGATGGATTTCAGTATCCACGTGTACGCGTATGACCAAGTCATCAAAAAAGTAGGGAACAAGACCATTACCGAGTGGGTGGAAGGTGGGGAGATCGTGATTGGTCCTAGCGTTAGGACTGGTAGAGGAAAATACGGACGGGTAAGAACACTTTGTTAAACTTAGAGCACTTTCCGTATGACTTTGAAAAGCTCACAGCACAGCTTACGCCCGCCCAGTCACATTGCACGGGAATTTACTCCAATCGAATGCCCGAAAAACAGCACGAACAAAGCGTGGACACGGTCACCCCAAGGTCACGTCACTGCCTGACCAATCACATTGCGCGAGCAAAAAATCTCCCAATCAAAATTCTAGAAAACATCACGGTCTCGGCGAGCCACTCATACGGCACCGACGTTTTCGCAGTCAAACGAAAACTTTTCTATCACAAGCAGATGATCTTTGCGTAGGTGCTTGATAGGTGGGAGTTGTTTTTCTTGGTCGACTGCGTAACCATGGCTGCCCTGTCGAGTCGCACTGAGCATTAAAACACTGACAAGTCAGTGGAATCGGCTTATTGATGGATTCTACTTGACATCATTTCCTGTCTCGTAATGTTCATCAGCTGAATCACAAGTTTTCAATAGAATTCTCTCAGGCTGACGGCACATGGTGGGCAGCATTTGACCACCATTTGGAGCAGATAATGAGATTAAAAGACTGTTATCAGCTGATTGAAACTCATTTATAAAATACTAATATCAATGATTTTTCAACCACTTAGATTTATTAAGCAAAGAATCTTTCAAATCACTTCGCGATTATGAGTCTTTAAGCTTTTATCGTAATCAAACTGAAGACAGAAACCTTACCTTTTCCATTTTTTTTGCACTAGATATACGCTTCATTCATTGGTGAATTCCAATCCCATAAACAGTTTCCAGTTCTATCGACAAGATATTTGTTGGTACCATATGCGAGTGATAAGATCGACCCCAAAACTCATCCACAGTTTCGGGTAAGTCGACTTTGCGTATATATTTTTTAACTTTAAGGTTTTGCACTTGCGTCGAAACCGAATGCTGAAGACGTCCATTTGCTTTATTCTTGTTTCATAGTCATTTTAATTCTCATCAAGTTTCCTTCTGTTATTGTCTTACCAATGTTGAAGTGATATCTGCCAGTAATGATGAATTGTGGAGAAACGGGACCACCATTTTGAAAGTGGTCATACGAGCCATTTGAAAGTCTAACCATATGTAGACGGATTAATAGAACGCCTTTCATACAAGGGTCTTTTATGACTGTTTCAGAACGGTGCCCATGACTACATGATCATTGACAAGCACCAGGTGAATTACAAATCGTCAGGACCACATCAATGCGATAAAATTGGCGTGACATACTCCGCCTTCCGTGCGCAGGCGCCGATGGGGTGTAGCCAGAAACAACAGTCGTAAGAACTTCAAGTTATTGATTAATTATCAACCATCAAATCGATTTATTCATTCTTGGGGTGCAGCCACATGACTAAAAAATCCCTTGAGATATAAATAACAATGAAACAGCCGCAATGTTGGTTGATCTAACAAGAGAAGCTATTAAGGAATGCTTTGTTATCGTCAACCAAGATGGCAGCTATGATGTAGCATGCAGCCCAAAAATTGACTACTTTTTATTTTCCTTTTCCTTCACTTTCATTCACTTCCCTTTTCTTTCCTTCCCTTCATTTTTTCTTTGCTTTCTTTTCATTTTTTCCTTCCCTTCCTTCCCTTTTCCTCTTTCATTTCCTTCGTCCTTTTTGTTCCATCTGTTCCATGCCTTCTTGTATAAATGCATCTACCCATCTCGCCTATCAAATAATACTTTCATTCCTTCTTATTTTTTTGGTTTTACCTTTATCATTAATTGTACATATATAGGTGTCTCAACAATCAACCAAAGGACTACTTCGAAGAGGACACAGTAAGTATCACGTCCACCAATACCCTCTCTCTCCTCTAGTTTTTAATTTAACCTCTCTGAATTTACTCTAAAGCAGTTTCTTTGCCCAAGAAAATTTTTAAGAAACCTGGCGGCCATTGTGGTGCCGTTAACAATGGATGCTAATAAGATAAATTGCACCAACATGGCCGCCGTGAAGTAACGTGCAGTCGAAGAATTGTTCCCCTCTTGTAATTTCTTATTTAACAGAAACGTCGAGAAAAGGGCCAAACACCACATTACTTTCCTGAAAAGTTTGGTAAACTTCTAGGAGTTCGCAAGATGTCGAACCTTAACAACTATGTGCTGACATACGAGGTGGACGAAGTGATGACGAGCATGGTGACGTTACAGATTAGTGCTGATGACATCATACTTATATATAACAGGTAAGAGCATAACTGTCTGGGCCAGGAATAAATAATGATAACGATAATTAATGCAGAGTCCCTCAAGAATAATTGGTCTATATATTCAAGGGCAACTGGTAGAATACTCCGAGCTTATGCGCAGGACTTTCA
This sequence comes from Actinia equina, assembly GCA_011057435.1. NCBI lineage: Eukaryota > Metazoa > Cnidaria > Anthozoa > Actiniaria > Actiniidae > Actinia > Actinia equina. The sequence continues at coordinate 146,093 of WHPX01001337.1, forward strand.
AGCATTGTCACGTGATGGTAATCTGTATGTTATTGTTCAAAACACCGGGTTGGTTACAGCCGACTTCTATGTAAGTATAGCTTTGCATCTCTCCTCTCCTCTCCTCTCCTCTCCTCTCCTCCCCTCCCCTCTCTTCTCTTCTCTTCTCTTCTCTTCTCTTCTCTTCTCTTCTCTTCTCTTCTCTTCCCTTCTCTCTTTCCTTTTTCCAAACCTGATTTGTCTTAATTGTGTTGCCCATTTCAGGTAGTAGTCAAAGACTGCTCAGTTGGAATCCTGAATCTTCTCGAGAAAGCTGCCTCCATCAACCCACAGCAAACACACACATTCACTTTCAATGTTAAAGCACAGCAGTGGAAAGGAGGAATCAATTATTGCATCAGTAAGCATTTTATTTTGACGTTCAAGGCATTGTGCAGCTTACTCTCGGCTACACTGGTTTGCATTGACTGACTCTAAAACAAGGTGGATACACGTTTAGTGTGAATTGATTTAATTTGTCACATAAATTTCATATTATACATTTTAACATCATAATTAAAAGTATCCATTGAAAAGCATTATGACAATCTCTGGACATGCGAACTTTAACCGACGCACTTAATCTAACACAGCATTAAGCACGTGACATACAGGGGATCCTCTGCCTTTAGCCAATCCGAATACAGCATCTTTTAACCATACATAATAAGTACTTATCGTAAGTTTGTTTGTTGACTTAGCTCAGCTTTTTGACGCACGAAGAAAATTAATCGATTCGTCCAACGTAACATTCAAGACGACAGAACCATGTGTTTGTGCAACGAGTTGTGGCTGTAGTGTAAGTACGAATATCATCAACATTATCACAACACTAGACTTCTTATTGCTGTAAAAAAAGTACCGAGTCCGAGGGTGCGGCCACCTTATAATACAAAGACCCTGTATTGATCTGGGCAGTGACTTGGTCCCGGCTGGACTTATTGCCTTAAGAATAAACTTCTGTTATTCGGACAACTCTCTAATGCGGCCACTTGTCTTCATGAGCGTGTTCTTAAACACTCATATAAACTCTGGTCCTATACTCAGTTTTTTATTAACTAGTATTGCGTGATGTTATTAGCCAATAAGATTTAATTATTTAGTTACCTTCTCTTTTCATAGTGCTTCAAGGAAGGTTTCAAGTGCGTAGAGCGTGACATCAAAGGCGCCACAAAAGTCAAACCCAAAGACTCTGGTCTCGACCTAGGCTTCTTTCCCAAACTGTGGAACAATATCAAGAATATTTGGGAGACTATCGTGTCTGTCTTTGACCTGTTTGCAGGTGCACAGACCTTGATAATCCTTATCATTAGCTTGCTGTCTTTGGGCGGTTTGAAGGCCTTCCTGGGTATGAGAAAGATTGCGGTCTCTCGATTTGGGATGGGAGGAGCTGTGGGAGGAAGGAAGAAGCGCAACGCCGCTGGACAGATTGTCGTTGTGGAATATAACGAAAATGGAGATGGAATTGACCCACACACGTGAGTAGACTAGTTGAGTACATTGCGCGCGCAAGCTACCTCCCTCAATTCATTCATTCCGATCTATCCACTCATCCATCCATCCATCTGATTCACACGACTCATCCATCCATCCAATACTATCAATTTATCCAACCAATAAATACATCCATCTATACAGTTTCATCCGTCCATTCGTGCAATGGGTTAATCAACCCATCCACCGCTTCATCCATCCACCCATCCATCCATCCATCCATCCATCCATCCATCCATCCATCCATCCATCCATCCATCCATCCATCCATCCATCCATCCATCCATCCATCCATCCATCCATCCATCCATCCATCCATCCATCCATCCATCCATCCATATCCATCCATCTCATCTCCCCAGTCATTCATACTTTTATTCATTCAATAATTCTTTTCATTGTTTTCTTTCTTTGATCCGATAGGAAAGAGGTCGTTGAACCCAGAAACAAGAAAAAAGAAATCCTATTCAATCTATTTTTCTTTTTCATTCTTCCATTCCTATTAATTCGTTATCTTGTCCAATACGTGCGTACGCGCATACGTAAACAAACTGACGGTAAAGAGGAAGCTAAGCTTGAAGAGGAAGCCAAACTTAAAGAAGACACTGGCGAGGTATTGTGTGCATATTAGCCTTTCTGTATTTATAGAGATGCGCTGCATTATAGGGCTGTTTTGAAGGACGCTTCATAACTAATTCGACCTCTTTATGGTGTAACCTGTTTAAAATGAAATAAATTTTGGAAATTTAAATGTTTCTTTAGTGGGACAAGCTATTTTATATTTCTTCTTTTTTATACTTTGAAGGAATCCGAAAATACCCTGCAACCTTCTGAAGATGCCGATGAGGAGGTATATAAAACACACGATTTGTATGATTTAAAAGATGCCAAAACGCATTTATCAGTATATCAATTGTATGAATGTTCGGAGGAATGAATGAACGAATGGATTTAAAATGAATGGTTGGGTGGATAATTGAAGAAGAATTATTAGTAATCATTCCTAACTAAAGTGAATATATGTTTACACAGCCATGTCTTCCTGTAATTACACAACCGTCACTTGATTATAATTTGATTTCAGGTTTATGACGTCGAAATGTTTACTGCTCCTACTACAATCGTCTATCACAAATACTCTCTAGACGACTACGTGTCCCAGTTCTTAATCGTAAGTTATCAGTTAGTGTAGCCTTTTGGTTGCTTTGCCCCTCTCCACTATGTTACTATATCACTGTATCACCTATCTACCAACCTCTCCACTTTATCATAGGTACCTACTATGCACCTCCCCACCCACCAACTATTAATCTACTACCAACCTTTCCACTTGTCAATCTATGTACTGTATTTCCAACCTATCTACTGCCTACTGCCTACTACCCACAACTACCTATCTATTACCTCATCCATTTTACCTAACCCAGTTAAAGACCGACAAACTAACCAACCGACCTACTACCTAACCACCTACCCTCATTGCCCAGTTACCAATCTACTTACCCAGCTACCAATACACCAACCCACCTACCCAGTTATCTATCTATGCTGTATAGCCAGTTATACCTACCGACCGATAAACCGACCTACGACCAACGACCTACCCTACCTACGCTTGGTGGGCAAGGTGCCATCCACCATACATTCTTTGTAAAAATACTCAACTTTGATCGTCTGTAATTTCATCCGTATTTACTGGATTGACCCCATAATTTCCAAATTCCCTAATTTTAGGCTGTTCTTTTTTAAACATGATATTATTAAGGGGGTCAATTATTTTAAATGTCACGCAATGCCTGCCAAGAGCCCATTACCTACCGACCGACCGACAAACCGACCGACCTACTGCCTGCCTACATGTCCGTAGTCAATCCTGTCTTGTCATACTTTATCTTAATATAGCGTCAAAGTCACCTTCATTTACGAATTCCATTTTCCCTTTAGGAACCTGGTGATCAATTCTGTTTGGCAGGGAGAGTTACCACTCTCCCTGGTCCGTCACCCAGTCAATACAGGTTTGACTTGCTTCAGGCTACCCAGGTAAGACAGATGCCCTATCTTTGCTCTGCATTCATATGAACACTGAATAACTTTCTGTGGTACGTACTTGTTGAAGGGTTCGTACTGTCCCTGAAATCTGAAAATCCTGACGTTTATTCCCTCTCAGTAGTATATCCCCTGTGTGTGACATTGATCGTTTTTCCCCTCACAGATTTTTCAAGTTCACAATGGAAGACGAAGAAGCCTCCGTCCGACTCAGTCTCTGGATCCACAATACTTTTCTGAGATTATGACCCTTGACAGCATGAGAGACGTTTTGACCCTGGAACCAGTATATCCTTGCTTGAATCTTAAATAGTTGTCTTTTTAATAGAACATATTGATAAGGATTCTTAACTTTGCAGTATAAAGCTTATTACAGCGCAAAATAACTTCTCGTAGGAAAGAGCGCGCGGAACGCAGGAGCACAGGAACCCCATCAGTAGGATCCCCTCGTATCTACTCCCTACGCCACTAGCCCAGTCCCTACAAGACTTGAAAATGTAAAACGTTTTGTTTAACTTCTAGAGTTGTCGTTCCTAAGGATCCATACATTTTCATCCAAATATAGACCAGGTTTCTCCAGTCTCTTATCATCATCAGAGCCCTTATAATCCCTTGCTTCTTTCAGTAGTATCTCTATTTTATCTTTTTCTTCCTCCATTCGGAGTCTTCTCAGGTATCTTAAGATCAGAATACTCGCAGTTATTCCAACACTTGGCCACACAAAACTGTTAATGATAATCAATTCGTAACAGTGTCTGTTGAGAATGATATCTTGGGAGTTGTGCGGGCTGTAGTAGCACAGAAAGTAGTGACGGTGCTCGTGTAATTCCTTTTGTTTAGCTTCTATGGCATCTTTGTTATTTTCTTTGCTGTCGCAGCAAGAAGGTGGTTGAAAGAAGCACTGACGAAAAAATTATAGTTTTAGGATCTTTTATGTAGTGCAAGGATTCAAGACGGAGAATAAAGTTAAATTGGAAGCCCATTGCTGACACTTTCATCTGGAAGGGGCCTTTCATGATCACAAACTCTTTTTACAGTTGGTGAAGAAATTCACTGTGAATACTACAATAGATTTCATTTTGACCAACTTTTACTTTCACACACTATCATTAGCTTCAGTATCCTATGGCGGCATGCAGCTCTCAGCTCACCTCGATATTTTTACGGTAGGAGAAGATAATAAGCAATTATTGGATGAGGTTGAGCATGATATCCTAAATTATCAAGACCGAGGCTGTGTTATCTGACGAAGCCGAAGGCCAAACTTTAAGCCAAACTTAAAGAAGACACTGGCGAGGTATTGTGTGCATATTAGCCTTTCTGTATTTATTGAAATGCGATGCATTATAGGGCTGTTTTGAAGGACGCTTCATAACTAATTCGACCTCTTTATGGTGTACCCTGTTAATGAAATAAATTTTGGAAATTCTAGAAATTTCAGTTTGAGATGGAGATTGCATATCTACCTCGTGCGCATGCTCATTCTGTCGTAATAATTGTTGGACGAATTGAAGAACCGCCGAATTCTATAACGTCATATATAAAACACGTTTTTATTATTTACGTATTGGTGAAAATTTCATCTTACCTTTTGACGTAGAAGGTACAAATTCTCGTACAGATATGCCACCTTTCTTCCCTGGAAATCTGTACTTCCGTCGCTTCTAGAGACGTGGAGAAAAACCGCCACTCTTAAACAAGGATAGCAAGCAGCCATAGTATACGCTCCACAGTTACAAGGAACATATTCTCTGACCTCGGTCTTATTTATTGAACAAGTTGCCTGAATGAAATGTAGGCCCTCGATTGCTGGTTGTACTTCAGTTAAACACAGATACAGTAGAAGTGCTGAAAACCCAACTGTGGTGAAAACGGCAAAGCGTTTCCATATTGAACGAGAGATGGTCCCGCTACAACACACTCTGTAAAATTGAGCACAGGCACCTTCCCAACAATACGCTATTCTACCACACATGGACAAAACAAAACAAAAAACTAGATTGCAAAGCTATTATTTAGTACGTTTACATGAGCAAGTTATGAGCCAAAAACACTGACTTCAGTTTCACTTACGAAAGCACATTACTAAATTCGAGGATCCTTATATTTCGTCATCGACTCATGAGTGTTTTCTTTGTTTTGGTTAGAATCGTGTTTCCCCTTCCTTCAAATCGGGCCGTCATAAAAGATTGTAGCGTCGATACCATTCGCAAAAATAAAAAAATAAATAAAATGACCTGATCTGTCTGAATTATCTCGCTTTAGAAACCTTTTAAAAATGTCAAGGAAAGCCTAAAAATCTAACTGGGTGAAGACATTGATTATGGCATGAATTAGGCGATTGATTGGCTTAGGAAATATACTAAATAACGAGTCATAAATGTGACAGAAGTAGAATGAAGGTCAGGTTCGAACTCGTAAACATGGAAGAGCCCTCTTGGCATCTGAAGCCCTCGCCTACTCGTCTCTTCAATCTTTTGTTTTTATTTGTTGTTATCTCGTTAATTAACGGGTGAAAACAAAACTCTTGGTACCTAACAAAAATTCCATCGAAAAGTCTTCTAGACGGTGAATACGATTAATTCCTAATCCGAGAAGCTCAGGTGGCCTGGACAATAATAGTTCATTCGAAATTAGAATATTAATTGCCCTAATTCACTATGACGTCACGTCAAAACAATCTTCAACGATATATTGTTTAAACCAAAATGATCATGGTCGTCGGATGGGGTCAAATCAACGCAAATTCACCGAAAATGGTTCTAAAACCCGTATGAATCCACGAAGAGAATAAAAAATAGCCAGCAAACTCTCAGAATATTTTTAGTACATATCAACCCATATTATATCTGAAAACCAGGCCATTTTCGATTCAGCTGTTTCGCTATGAGCAAATTTTGTTGAATTTTCTATTGGATTTGGCGATTCTATGTCCCACATAAACAAGCAGTGACGTCATAGTGAATTAGGCCAATTGTATTGAATGGAAGAAATGAAAGTATTGATGGTTCCTGTCTGAGAAGTCTACTTCAATTTTATTTGATTGCTCAAGACAGCTTCATTATACGACCTGCCAGACTAGAGCATTGTCTTTATGGGTTTCCTGTGGTAGATAACAGAGGAAGCACGTGACTGACAAAAGTGTGCACACCAAAAAAGGGAGAGAAAATGAAGGCAGAAAAATAAGTGTGGTATTTTTCGATTTTTTAAATTTCTCGCTTACTTATTTTTCGTTTACTGTGAAAAAAGCAATCACTCGATACATTTTAAACGGATTTGCATTAAATCACAGACGACAGTGCAGTACTTTAATATTGTTCCCTGCACTATCTTGAGAGGTAGCCGTACCTTTGCATCGAAGCGAGACGAACGGTAAGCTTGCAATGATGGAGACCTTTTTTAAACCCCTTGAACAAATATTCACATGTCTCTATCATTGCAAGCCCACCGTTTGTCTCTCTTCGATGAAAACGCACGGATAAGCCGGGGTCTCCAGATTTTGGACTGTATCTCCCGGTCTCCAGATTATGGTCTGAAATCTCCCGGATAATCGCCGAAACTGACTATTTCTTGTGAGACTCGACTTTCACAACCATAAAATTCCAATTATTTTTGTGTTGCTTTTGTTATTTTACATCGCTAACAAAATCAAAACATTCCTCATAAACTGCTATCGCAAGCAGGCCATTGTAATATAAGCGATAAGCTGATTGGTCATTGGCACTGCTTTCAAGATGGCGCCGGGAACTGTGAAAGGGTCTATTCTAAAATCCAAAGCTTATAGCAATAAAGGAAAATCTATACTAATTAATTATGGTGTCTATATCAGAAAACATCGTATAAGTTTTAACGTCTTGCAAGCGTTTTTGTTTTTCAATTTTAGATTCTGTGCTCCAGATGAGAGTATGTTTTATGTCTGTCTGTCTCTGTGATAACAGGTACTACTCTTCTCAGTAGACCGAGGCAGTTGTGCTTTTTTTATCGCGTTCGTAGCTTCTTTTATGTGATCCAGAAGTACAATTTTCAAGTCGGCCAAGTGATGCCAATGTTGTACCACGTGGACAAGTTTTTTTACACCACGTGATTTTAATCACGTGGTTTTAAAAAACTTGACTGAAATTTGATCACGTGGTGTAAAAAAACTTGTCCAAGTGGTACAACATTGGCATCACGTAGCCGATTTGAAATGTACTTCTGAATAACATAACAGACGCTACGAAGGTCATTAAAATTCCAGCTGCCTCGGTCTACTGAGAAGAGTAGTACCTGTTATCACAAATCATTCGCTTGATTTCTACGTAGTTCTAATTCTTGAAGTTGCTTCCGTCTTTGTGTTTGATGTGCTGGGGATTTTAAGATACAACTGCAAAACCATTATTATTTACTCGTTATTAGCTTTCATTTGTAATGCTAATTTTGAGGTCGCATGTCATGTTTACATTATTCAAAAACAACCACGTTTCAGTAACCAAGAACTGAAAATCAGCGTCAAAAGCTGAGTAAATGCGCTTGGAAAAATGGCTCTAAAATGTAAAAACAGGTAAGATATTTGAGTAAAATATAGACTAATCACTAGGCAGTTTATATACGGAAGGGAATTAGCGAAAAATAATTCTAAAATCTTTTTATAACGTCTCACAAAAAAATGTACAATCAATCTTTCAATTTAATTTTGGACCTAAAGAATTCAAAATATTAGTCGTGGAAATTCGTTGGATTGGTGTTTAATTTTTCTATATTTTGTGCTTCAGGTACTTTAATTATTATTGTTGTGAACGAGAACGTTATTTATAGTTTGAAGTTGGTTGTGGGACGCCTTCATAAATTCAGAATGTTACGGTGAAACGGGTCTTTTTCGCTAAGAACGTTTTGCATGGCTAGCACAATCACACTCATAATAACAGGCTATGGTTGACAAAGAAAAGAGACTGATTTTATATTTCACGCTTCTATACGATTCTTAAAACTACTGGAGTGATAGGAGATGCATGCATCACGTCCGTATTCTTTGATTTGAGAACTGTATCGTAAGTAACATCGAAATCACGAAGATTATTATCAGATATCAGTAAAACTGATATTAGAATTTGTTAAAAATTTTCAATTTGCAAAGAAATGCATTGTCCTGTGGCAAGACTTCCCACACGACAATTTTTTTGTGTGTTACTGTAGTAGTTTCAAAAACATTTTACCCTCAAAATATTAAACATTTTACTCTCAAATCTTAAGTAGTTACTAAATAAGACATTCTCTTTCGATTTCTTGAGTCGGTTTGCTTATAGCTTGAATTTTTTTAATGCTAATGAGGAAAAAACGTTTAAAAAAATCGGCCTATACATGTGCAAACAAAGGCAAGGTGACATGTCACGCGACGACTTGTACAGAGAACCTGTAAAGCAATTTTATTGAATGGATTATCGGCTTTGTAAATGAAACACGCTGGATAATCCGTTCAATTCTTTGCATGCATCTTTATATATGTTTGAAAACTTTACAAGACCAAGGTATCGTATTACATTACACCAGTGTTTTAGGGTCGTGTCGATATCAGTGTGCATGTTAAAGCAGCGAATAAAAACCATATCAGTGAGATGATACGACATCACTACACTGTGAACTAAAACTGTAATTTTTGTCATTTTATCGACCCTAAATGTGTAATAAGCAAATCATCACATTTTTAGAACGTTTTTCACACGTTTCCCATAGCATATTGCTCACTCGCTGGCGGACTCGCTCGTTCGCGATATGCGGATATGAAAACTCGTGAATAAAAACGATATCAAGCTATTAAGATATGATAGTCTTCATACATTCATTTAAATTAATCCCAATCCTTATCCAAGCTTACTTATAGGGTATTACACCGTCGAGAAATACAAGGGATTTTTATCCCCTCTTAGCAAACACCACTCCCCGCCCCTGCTGACAAAGTAGAAACATTTTATAGAGTATGGTGCTCAAAACTCCCATTTCGAGTTCTCTGATCTTTGCTCAGTCTTAGCCTTGATTATATACTAATGAGTTCCTTTCTCTCATTACGGTCCATTGTATACTAAGGAATATACTTGGGTACACGGGCTTTAGTTGAATAGCTGAATATTACAACGTACGACCAAGACTAAGGCTGAGCTAAGACAACTTGGAAATGGAGAATTAGAAAACCCAACTCACTTACTCATCCTCCCCTTAAATTCTCTGTTTCTCATGGAATCTTGTTTAATTATTTATCATTCTTACAGGGAATATCCAATGGACAGTTTTTGGTCATGGCTTAACTGTATGTCGGGTAGCCTGTGTGTCGCCCTTGCTCTTGGCTTTTCGTACAGTTTTGGTGTATTGTTGCCTGTAATGATGAAGTATTTCAAGTCAAGCACCGGAGAAACAGGTAACTAAATTTGAAACTTAAATTTGGGGTTCATATGGGAATTTCAGTACCAGGAATCCAAAAGTCGGGATTGAATGGCGGGTAGGCATTTCATTATTATGGGACTTCCATTTTTGACAGGAAAGCACTGCCCGTCATGTGCTATCGATGATGCCGAGTATTCTATTGCTTGACACAGTTCATATCATGCAGCTGAATGAATCTCATTACCAGGTTACAATGATCGGCAAACACTGTCCGTCATGTGCTATCAATGATGCCGAGTATTCTAATGCTTGATATCATGCAGCTGAATGAATGTCATTACTAGGTTAAGGCCCTGTTACACGTTGCAACTTTTAGGTGAAACTTGTGTGCAACTGCACAGCGGTGTTACACGGCGCAATTTCGTCCTGAAACCGGTTTGCGATACAAGTTTCGGTTGCAGAAGAAGAAAGCAGTTCTACCTTTCTTGAAACTTTCTCGCGACGAAAGTTTCACAAAACTGGGGTGTTACACTTCTGATTTAAACTTGTCCGGCTCGCAACGCTGTTGCACACAAGTTTCACCTAAAGGTTTCAACGTTTAACAGGGCCTTTACAATGACCGGCAAACACTGCCCGTCATGTTCAATCATCCATGCCTGGTATTCTATTGCTTGATATCATGCAGTCAAATGAATCTCATTACCAAGTTACAACGATATCGACAGGCAATTGCAAACACTGCCCGTCATGTGCCATCAACCATGCAGACTATTGTATTGGTCGGTGTCAATCATTTGAATGATTGTCATTACCAGCCTACAATGATAGGCAATGATAATGACAACGACAGGCAAACACTGCCCGTCATGTACTGTCATCCAGAGAGGGAAATGGTTCTTACGTTCTAATTCACTTCGTTGAAACGAACGTCAATTATTTATCCTTTATATTAAGAATAGAACAGAGTCCGCGAGCGTTGAGCACCAAACAATGAAGTGAAAAACTGCCTAACATATTCTGCATACCCACGGAAAATACATTTTTGTCAGGCATCAATCAGCTGAAGAATGGAAGCCAAAAATTTTATTACCAACCTTCAGTTTCCCAGTTAGTTCCCAGAAAACTTACAATTCCACTCAAAATTCCACCCAAGACTGGAAATGACGTCATAAAAACAAGCACTACACAAATTATTCTCTCCATTGATACTGATTTTAGAATTTTCTTATTTCAGCCTTGCTTGCCTCCCTTACCATGTCTTTCGCCTTCCTTTTTGGTCCAATTTCTGGTTATTTCTGTCATCGATTCAGTTGCACAAAAACGCTGATTGTAGGAGGTTTTCTCTGCGCTGTGTCGCTTCTTTCGTCTTCATTCGTCGATTTGTTTGGACTTCTTTTCTTCACGTACTGTTTTCTATTCGGCGTTGGGTCGAGTTTTATTTTCACCGCTGCAATCATCGCCGTCCCGTTAAACTTTGAAAAGCACAGTGCTCTAGCAACTGGTTTGATTTCCGCTGGTCAAGGAATGGGAATACTTTGCTTCGCTCCATTCCTGCAATTCCTGCTCGATCGCTTCTCGTGGCATACGACATTCCGAATTTCCAGCGGTATTCTTATTATAATATGCGTGTTGGGGATGTTTACTGGGACAAGTACTAGTAACCATGGAAACGCCCCTCAAGTGGTACGGAAGAGTAGTGATAGGCTTGGGCAAGGAGTGATTGTTCGTACAACTCCCGTTGATCAACCTTTTTGGAGGAACGTTTTCTTCGTCATAATGACCGTGGGCTCATCGGTGGAGTTTTTTGCACAGTATATCCCAAATGTTCATATTGTAAGCAGAAATCACAGGAAATGTTTATTATTTCTTTTGACATTTTGTTAAGAAAATTTGAAAACAAGAGGTGTCACCTTTCTTCTTGAAATTACTGTTTTGTCTAGGCCAGCAAAAGAAAATCAAACCTTAATTTGTTGCTTATAAGCGTTTGACAATAATAATTGAGTTTTATATTTCGTAATGGGCCGGCATGTACACATGTCATCTTCTTGACACTATTTCAGATCAGCTGGAATTAGGAATCCTTGCTATTCAATTTTTAAAAACCCTAAGAAAATCTGAATCTTGTTGGGTTCTCGCGAAATAAGTTTTGACTTCCATGTTGTGGGAATTATAATATTACGTTTTTCATCTTTCGTTGGTTGCCATGATTAGAAGCTTTTTACATCTATATCTTTAGTATTCTTACTTTTAATTGTAAGTTTTACATTAACATTTAATTTAGGTTCGATATTGTGAGGGCATTGGTATTTCAGGACAAGATGCATCTTCGTTATTCATATTTTACGGTATCACGTCTTCGTTCGGCCGCGTTGCTGCTGGTTTCCTCAGTAAGTTTCAACAAGTCAGCCCGAAACTCTTGTGTCAGTTGGCAGGATACGGAACAGCTATAACAATACTAGCACTTCCATTTGCGAGAACGTTACTCTTGTTGCAGACATCTTTTTTCTTTTATGGCTTGTTTGATGGGTTTTTCATCACTACGTCGAACTACACGAGACTTAATTGCCTCTCTCCGAAGGAGCGTGCTGTAGCGTTTGGTCTATCTGTGGGGTGTACTGCTGTCTTTTCTGCTGGAGGCCCACCCCTTGCGGGTAAGTGTCGGTTCTTATACCCTAGTCTAAGTATATTTATTGATTCAGTTCTGTCATCTTGATTGGGAATAACATTTATTACCTCCACCACCAATGATACCACTGAACGCCACTACTCTCATCACTATCATTATTATCGTCATCATCATCAACATCATTATCATCATAAATCACTATAACATCACAACCATCGTCTTCATCGCCAACATCAGCATTACTAATATTCATTATCACTATCGATATCATCATCTCGATTATCATCTCTCATATAATTAGCATCAAGTCATCATCGCAGTCTCCATCACCATTGTTCATTATCACCAACTTTATATCATTATGCTTGAATTACTGTCATAATCACTGTCCTGTTCCTCATCATCACATTAACATCATCGCCACCGTAACGATCATTATTAATTAACTATTAGCTTCTTTTTCTGAATCTAAATAGGTAAGATGGCAGACACGTTTTCGTCTTACAACCCAACCTTCTTCATGGCAGCCTCCGTAGTGTTTTTAGGTGCTACAATTCCATTCTTTCAACAGTGCGTCCCTTCTTCTTGGGGCAAATCTGAAGAAAGACTTCTGGTGCAAAATTCACTCGAGGACAATGACACTCTAGTTGTTGAGTACCTTACTGTTTTGTAGAGATTTTTAGATTTTTTATTGCGAGTTTTATAGAGTTTTATGCACAATATTTTCTTCAATCTTTGTATACTCCTATTTAAAAAGAAAATACAAAATATAATTTTTTTTAGCTTTACGGTATAGTTTTCAAAAATGCAGTAAATCTGAATAAACAGTCCCAGTACTTGCTTTCAAATCTCAAAACTTTCATGTGGGTCTCCTGTGTTTTCCGCAATACTTTAAAAACTTCAAATTCTCAAAAACTTCGGAATGATAGCAATAAAAAGGTATAACTAGCTAAAACTAGAATGATAGCAATGTTATTATCATGACGCTTCGATGATTCTAATCAATATTCTAAAATAAAAAAAAAGAAAAAAAAAATAAAAAAAAATAAAAAGGTATAACTAGCTAAAACTAGAATGATAGCAATGTTATTATCATGACGCTTCGATGATTCTAATCAATATTCTAGATTAAAATATGAATGAATTTTTGGATCGCAAACAATGAATAGTATTTCGTTTCTTTATAGCATTTTTTCTAGAAATTTCGTGTAAACATGTTGTCTTGTAAGATAAGACGCTTAGGTACTCGGGCATTTTGATAATGAACTTAAGAACTCTTGATAACAGGTTAATAAGTTACGTGTTCGTGCATGAAGTCATCGCATATTATTGTCAGTGAGGAAGCATTGCACTCGAAGCCAACGGATCAAGACAATTTAAGGCAACATATGTTAGAAAAACAAGTTCTTGGAGTACTATATACTTCAAGTTGGTCAAGGAATTGTCTGTCACAATTGGACCGGATTCTTATATTTGATTTCTATTCGCAACATTTATCCTACGGACTCGTTTGATTACTTCTCGCCGCTTGGATGAACGTACAAACTACTCGATAAGTTTATATTTAATTCCCTGTCAAGGCTACGACGGTTCTTTTAATCTATTACTTGGATACGCAGAGCAAAGAAGCGAGAAAACACCTCTTCAATATTAGTACGAACTCAACCAAGTAATTGTTGGAATCAGTTAATTAAAATAGACTGGAATTTATACAGGAGGCGACACAGAGCTTCGAAGAGAATCTATTTTATGGTGATCGATTTTGTAGGAATTACTTAAGCTATTTTTCCTGAGCCGGGTTAACTTCCAGAATAACAGACGCTAGAATTCGTCCAAACTCGTTAAAACCATAGGTTAACTATATATGTCACGATTGACCTAAAATTTATCGAGGTTAAGAAATCCGTGTATTAAGTGGCAAGAGGTCTTAGAAAATAAGAAGAGTGTAAGATTTCCTGATAATTTTTCAGGATAATTCTCTTCGAAAGTTTTAAAATTTGTTTCCCGGATGACAGATGTCAACGTCTGTGTAAATAGAGGACTGCGAGAACCAAAGTGAATGAGATAGCCAATTTACATAAAGATACAGATAAAAAACACTTAAGACTTACGTGAATATATTGGCAGGAATCCAGAAGGACACACGACATAACATTTACGATCAATGAAAATGAAAATTTTTTCGTTAATCCTTCGAGCAGTTTTATCGCTGTTCAATATCCTGGCTTTCGGATTTTTCATCTGCTTATCATATTTTATCGATGAAGAAAACAAGTATTTTTTCAAATGGTTTTTAGGAAACGAAACTAGTCGGTTGGTTCATGATCGCTACAGGGTATCAATCTTCCCAGCATGGTGGATAAAGTACCTAGTCTTTACGCTCTTCGCTTGGCAAGGGCTTTGGATGATCTTTGCTGTTGCAATACTCTTCAAAAAGAAATTCCCTGATGCATTAAACGTTCTATTCTACGTACTATTCATCTCTTCCAATGGTCTGGAAATCGCTTTTATAATCTTTCTCAGCCGGAATATGATACTTCCAGCGTGTGTAGCGAGTTTTTCTGCGGTGTCCCTCAAGGTTTTCGCCTTGGTCCTCTCGTACGTAAAGTTTGAATATGAATACGAACATGAGGAGCACAGCCTTGGCGATTTCTGGGGATTTCAGCTTCTAATATTGAATGGACTAGCCGGGTATGTAGTAGTCTTATGGTTCAACAGCTTAATGTGGTTATCAATCGTACTAAACCACAGAAATGGCGTCCCAGAACTAACCACGACCACAGTTTCCCTAACTTTGGCCATCACATCGGCAATAATATGGTTCATTCTTGAAAATCTCGTTTTCCTGTGGATAACTCGGTTTACGTTCAGCATTTATCCTGTCTCGATAGTTACTTTAACAGCCAGCTTACTGGAAAACTGGAACCCTTCGTCCAGAAACTCTATAATCCTGGCAGTTCTCTTGAGTATCGTGTGCTTGTTCTTTGTACTTCATGTTATTCGCGTAACGTTCAGACTAGTACGGGCGAGAAGGTCGTACGCTACGCGCAACGCAAAGAACCAAAAATTTCTCAATAGCATTGAATTCATGACCACTAGATTTTAAATGTTTTTATTTTAGCAGTTGAGTTTTACATATAGCCTTATTTTATTTTGGGCATCATGACTTCATGATTACTCATTCCCTTGAGAATATTTCTTTTATATATTTAGAGTCCAATAAGCCTGAAGCGAGATGACGTTTTACCCCCGTCTCTAGACCATAATCCTTTTCACACTGCTTTTGTTCTTTAATTATGAGTATTGTTCTTGTATTCTCTAAAGATTTAAAGATTTTAATATGAAAGAATTTTAAAAACTATTATGGTCTAGAGTCGGGGGTAAAACGTCATCTCGCTTCAGGCTTATTTAGCCAGACGTAATCAGGTTCTTAAAAAGGGGTAACATGGAAAAATGATTATACTTTGGGCATTCCCTAATGTTTTATTTCTTTTTTTAAGATTTGTAACCTTGATATTTGATAAGATTTGAGTAAGGGATAGTGGAAATGAAAGTATTACTCTCAAAGATTCTTCTTTACAAAGAGAAAAAATCTCTTAGCCATTTAGTGCATTGATGACGTTGTAGCCATGGAAAAGATACTTGCCCACGTTTCCGAAAATACGTAACAATTTTTTTGAGATTTTGTAAAGCATTGGAAATATCTAAGGGGGAGGGGGATCTAGTTTTGAATCGTACCTGCTTTATTAACCATGGTTAATACACAGTTCCTTATTTCGGAAATACAACATTGAGAATTTAACTATAACATTTTATTAAATTTTATCGTATTAACTACTATGTTGGGGAATATGGATTTTGGACTTCTCCTTGAACCAATTTTTTTTTTAAATTTAATTTTTTAAATTTTTATTAGAAAACTTTTGGGTCGTTGATGGAGTACAAAAATTATTGTGCATCATGTTATAAACTTTAGTTAAGAATATTTTATAGGGCTGTGCCCATCATGGAACATTTCTTCACATGGCACCCACCAGTTGCCTCCCTTCCCTCCCTCTGATGGGGGAGGTCCTGTCCAATCAAACGACTCCTGGCAAGGTTCACACTCCTTCCACCAGTCTATAGTAATGGGATCTGCTGCAATGGCTGCCATATCAGCTTCAAAGTTATCACCTAGGAACATTTATCACAGTGTATTTTAATAGCTACAGTATGTAACGACAAATAGCAGATATCAGAGTTTCACTATTGCCTTCAAACAATCGTTACATTTGGGTTAATCTTTGTTCATTCAGTTTTCATTTTATGGACCCAAATGGGACGCAAAACAATATTGTTTCCAATGCAATAGGGTGTAACTTTGATATCCCCTATTGATATGATATCATAAATATTTAGATTTTTTTATGCAAAATAAATGTGAAATGTCAGTATGTCCTATTGTTTGTGATATTTCATTTCTTAGTGGCATAGTGGTGAGATAGCAAAGTGACTTGGTGTCACAAGGGAGCAGGTTAGGGAAGGCTCATAATTTATGTGTGGGGGGCTATGGGGATTTGGAGTGGGACTATCAAAAATGTTTTTCATATTTATGACACTTGAGTGTACTTAAAGTATGCATATAGTTTGAGCAGAAGGGAGTGTCATTGAAGTTATTTATGATATTTGATTGGATAACCCCACCTCATAGTTTTTAGTAGGTGACATTGCTATTGCACAAGAGCATAATCCCCAACAAAATACAGACAAAGAAATGTAATTAGCTACTGTTACTGCTCCGAATCTTTAACTCCAACAAAGGACTAGTGTCCGAAACCTCTGTAAGTTTTTTCATCTTTTCACAGTGTAAAATTTACCCTTTTATCATTACTGTTTCATTGGAAACACCGACGCAGCTTACACTAGTTTTTAGCTAGTTATCTCTACTGTTACTACTAATGACTATTATCATTTCGGACAGACTTACCAATGTATTCAAAATGTGAAAACAAGACTTGAGTATTCTTATCATGGTATATGGTGTAGTTTCTTATATTGCTCTTGTAAATCCTTTCAAGAACCTGCAGTTCAGTTAGGTACAAGGTACTAATCAGTGGATTATCAAATTCAAAGGTTTACAAATCCCCTTCCATCGGGGAGCTATGGATATTTTCTACATGATATACTAACTTCAAACCCTCCTTACGGCCTGGGAATAGCAATCCCCCTCCGTAAGGAAGGCATGGATATTACTATGAAACTACACAATATACCCTCCTCAGACCCTCCATGGGGGAGGTATGGATATTTTCTGGTACTACACAATATACCATCCTCAGACCCTCCCCACCCCTTGGAAAATCCAATCCCTCTCCATGGGGGAGGTATGGATATTTTCTGGTACTACACAATATACCCTCCCCACCCCTTGGAAAATCCAATCCCTCTCCATCTGGGAGGTATGGATATTTTCTGGAGCTACACAAAATACCCTCCTCAGACCCTTCCCATCCCTTGAAAATTCCAATCCCCACTATGGGGGAGGTACGGATATTTTGTGGTACTACAAAACGAATGAATGAAAGTAAAAGAATTCATCATTTTTCAGCGTTTACAGAAGCTTTTTAGTTCTTCTTTGGGCTAACCTTAGGCCAGACTGTAGCATGCAGCTCTTTATACCGTTCATACATTCCTGGCTTCAGTTTTATAACTGATCCGTATCTCTTTGGAGTCTTTTTGTCTTTACAGTCACATTCCGTCATTTTTCTACGAGATCTAAGAAAAAAGCCTAACACACCGCTGACCAAAGCTTGCTCTACCACAGGTAGACCAATTATTTATTCGTTCCTTTAGTTTTCTATACGTTTGTCACTATAGATATAAATAAAATAAAATTAGAAATATGTATAAAACTAAAACTCACAAGGACTCTCTATTTATTATTTCGTATTTTTGCTTAAATTAAAATTGTCTTGTCCTGTTAAAAACGCAAATATTTTTAAAGAATCTGGGTTTCCTGTGGTACTACGGGCTCATGTTTTTCATTTAATCCAAGATGGCGGGTACGATAGCAGACTGGTTGACCGTCTTGTCTGTTTTTATTATCGTTTTAGGGTTTCTTTCTTTAGGCCTCTTCGTCTCGAGACTCGGGGTAATGGAAGCAAGGGCTTTTGTTGGCCCTGTCGTACGTAGCGCGATGGATGTTCCCGCTAAATATTTGGTCGAAGTTCGAAACCCTTTCGCTGTGAAGATGATCAAGGATCGTCCTGTCCAAAGAGGTAGATGTGGTGGCACCGGAGAGGGGGAGATGGCTGGCTTTGGTGGCATCGGGGGGAGGGGGGGATGGGTACTCCTGACACCTAGATCATGTAAGGGTGATAAAGGGGGAAAAAATGAATAAAAATGGAAATAGGAATTTTGATGTCTTTTTATTAGAAGAAAAAAAGTGGGATTTGATGATTTTGGACTGTGATTTAGGCCACCGGAAATAGGAAATAGAATGGGATTAGTATAAATCTATTTGCCAAGTTTTTCAAATTCATGAAGTTTGAGATGGTAAGAAAGTGCAGTTATTGTAAGGTTGGTTAGTTGTCGAAGGGAGGGGGCTGTAGAAAATGGAGAATCAAGAAACTTGAATTCCTTTTTCCCCCCTGTTTTTGATATCTCTAAATAAATAAGCTTTCATTCTTTTATTGGAATATTGACAAGTCGAAACCCTTAAATAAATTCTATTTTTTCTTTCTTTCTCAGGAAAATTATCATTTCTTTTCAACAGTACAGTGCCTTGCTATGTGACAACATACTGGGGTGTCTCTGTCTTGAGTATTGAAAATGCAGTAGCCAAAGAACAAAGTACTACTCAGAATTCTGACAGAGATGATGATGATGATGACAATTATGATGATGATGAAGATAACCGAGATGTTGATGAAGAAGAATTCACCCAAATAATTCCATTTGAAAGAATCTTATCAGGATCATATGAAAGCAAAGGTCCAATGGAATAGTATCCTTGGTTATCTTGGTTATCTTTTTTATACAATTTTTTATTCCCTTGTGAGGGTAGTTATTAAAGCAATTACTGCTAATTAATTATACAGCTTCCAATTAATCCCATATAGGTAACTGTCCAATTATTTTCTTAATTGGACAGGTCTTGTTGATATGGGATTATTTTAGGCAGCTATATAATTAATAGGTAATGGGATTTCATGCTCCCCAATCAAAAAAATAATTAGACTCGAAAAATTCCTCTGACTGCCAAATTGGACTCAACCTACGGCCTCATCCAATTTTGAAAGTCCTCGGAATTTTCCTCATACGATTATTTCTTAATTGGACAGCATGGAGTCCTATTACATGTACAAACTGAAGGAAATAAAAGCGTGCAAGAGATTCTGGTAGCCTTAGTAAATGATACTATAATTTCAGGGTTTTACAGCAAGCTTGTTAGAAAGAAAACAGAAATCATTGGACAAATATACATGTTTTTTTCCAAAACTTTTTCAAAGCATACATGTTGTAGATAATTTAGAGGTGGGTGTTTTTGCAAATTTACTTGACTGTGTTTCTTCTACTTGAAGCTGTTTTTTTCCCTTGATGTTCTATAAGCTATAACCCAGGAAAAGAACATGTAGCAGACGTACAAATACCGCCAGAGTTTGAATCACAATTAGTGACATCATCCACCCAACAAGGAAACCAAACATTTCCACTGGTATTAGTTATTGAGAGGTCAAGAAATTTGAGTCATGAGGAAATGAAGGAAGTGAAATCTTGTGACATTGTAAGTATAATAAGATCAAAAGCCAGTGTGAATGTTTAGTGGTTTTTGTTTCATCAGGGTTCCAAACACGGAGAAGCTGATGAAAACAAAAGGCCACAATATCATTAATTTGATATAGACAGTATATTATGTATAATGACTGCTTTAAGAAATGCTTAAAAATTGTTTTTAAATTGCTCTTCCACAACAAATTAATTCATAATGTAGTGGTGAGGAAAGAGGATATACTGTATAGTGAGTGAGGTCCAACTCCTGAAGAACTTATATGTTTTAAATGAATTCAATCTTTTATTCTATTAAAAAATTTTTAAATCTGTTACCTTAAGGTAAAGGTGTAAAATGAAGATATGAAAATTTCACATTCTGTCATTCTCTGGAAAGGGTCTTGATTGTTGACTTAATCATTGTATTATAAATCAGTGTCTTGATCAGAGTCTAGACCAAATAATCTGATTCCTTGTTGACTCAATCAATTATTAATGCATCCGAGAATGTTCATATTGTGAGCAAAATTAAATTGCATGTGCGATTTTACAGTATGCTTTTAAATCTTTTTTTCCTTTCTTAATTTATTTATTCTTAATTTTGGTGTTTGTCATGTAATTCTACTTCCAGGTTGCACTCATTACCATCTTATGCTGCTCCAAATCAAGTTTACATAATAAAACATTTACTGTTGCTTCACAATACATACAAACAGCTAATGGAAACATCTTTCCTTTGAAGGTAAGTTACATGCGAGAACAATAGACCATTCAATTTTCGTATGGGTATAAGATGGATATTACTCAAAGAATCTTATTCCCAAGAGAATGAAACTCGTTTTAAAATAGGAAAACAATTACACCTCTTTACCAAATCTCAATCTAACTCCCTGTTTTTTCTGTCATCAGAAACTCTTTGTCTCAGACAGCCAAGCAAGTCAGAGTGATACAACATCCTCCAATAACGGAAAGGGTTCTTCACTAGCATCTGATACATCACTCAGCAGCGCTACCTGTGTTATCTGTCATAGCATGGCCGTCAGTAGGGTGTTACTACCCTGTCGACATGCCTGTGTTTGTGGATTATGCTTTAGTAAACTAGAGGCCAAGTGTCCAATGTGCCGTCAATGGATACAATCATATTTTGTTACATTAGAGGAGCCTGAATTGACAAGTGTTGAGCTTGCAACTAGCAGAGAGCTCAATCAAATGTCAACAAGAGAGATACTAGGGGGAATATTCAGAGCTAGTTAAAGTCTAACTGGAATAATAGTTTAATATAATAGTATTGGATTAAACCATATTCTTTTTAACCATATTGAAAACTATGTTACCATTTTTTTCAAATGACAACACAAAATTCCATAAGCTGGAATATCCCTTAGATATTAATTAGACATGAGTTTAAAACATGAGCATATCTCAAATTATTTATTAATAAATAGTTCTAATAGAATAATATTACATCATTCAATCTTAATTGTTACAAACCTCTGGAATTGCATTCATTCAAAAGGTGCAGCAAAACCATAGGTAAGCCCATGCTTTTTGCCTGAAAATGGCCAAAAATGACATATTTAGCATCCTTCATAAGTAATGCACCTTTTTTGAAAAATTGTTAAAATGGTCCAAAATCTATCAAAACCATGGGCTATACTCCATGCTTTTTGCCCAAAATTGGCAAAAAAGGACCTATTTTGCATCCTTCGTTAATAATGTATATCTTTTGAAAATGTGTGAAAATGACCCAAAATCGATCAAAACCATGGGCTATAGTCCATGCTTTTTGCCCAAAAATGACCTATTTGCATCCTTCATAACAGTAGTGTGCATTTTCTCAAAAGGTGTGAAAATGGTCCAAAATCGGTCAAAACCATGGACTATAGTCCATGCCGATTTTGTCAAAAAATGACCTATTTTGCATTGCTAATAAATAATGCTTATCTTTTGAAAAGGTGTGAAAATGACCCAAAATCGATCAAAACCATGGGCTATAGTCCATGCTTTTTGTCAAAAAATGACCTATTTTGCATCCTTCGTTAATAATGCTTATCTCTTGAAAAGGTGTGAAAATGACCCAAAACCGGTCAAAACTATGGGTTATAGTCCATGCTTTTTGCCCAAAAATGACCTATTTGCATCCTTCGTTAATAATGCTTATCTCTTGAAAAGGTGTGAAAATGACCCAAAATCGGTCAAAACCATGGGTTATAGTCCATGCTTTTTGCCCAAAAATGCCCTATTTTGTATCCTTCATAAAAAATGCGCATTTTCGCAAAAAGTTTGAAAATGGTCCAAAATCCAAAATCGGTCAAAACCATGGGCTATACTCCATGCTTTTTGCTCCAAATTGGCAAAAAAGGACCTATTTTGCATCCTTCGTTGATAATGTATATCTTTTGAAAAGGTGTGAAAATGACCCAAAATCGATCAAACCATTGGCTATATATAGTCCATGCTTTTTGCCCAAAAATGACCCATTTTGCATACTTCATAAATAATGCACTTTTTCTCAAAAAGTGTGAAAATGGTCCAAAATCAGTCAAACCATTTTTATGGGGCAAAACAAAACAAAGAAAAAATATATTTTCTTGTGTTTGTCTTTCTTTATGGGTAAAGGTGATTGATGTGCCATCTTAATTAATCTTTTGTTATATTCTCTTTTGAAGAGCTATTTATATCAATCGACATCATTACTGTAACAAAGCTTTATTTGTTCCCGGGATGCCCCATAATGCCTTGCGATACAAGATGGCTGCTGCATCGTCGAAGTAATCCTTTATATACATTCTATCAATAAGGAAACTGTAAATGGTTTGAGTTATAGATTTTTTATTTACTGCCATGTTATTGTTTTGCTTGCTATGAGCTGAAAATGGGTGAGTAGTGTTACGAGACAAGCCCGTGTTAATTTTGGGCTTCCTGTGGTTATGTCGGGCTTCCTGTGGTCTTGTCGGGCTTTCTGTTGTCGTGTCGGGCTTCCTGTGTGATTCAAAATGGCGTCGCAAAAGTTTATTTCTTTACCAAGAAATGAAGTTTGAAGACTTAAATCAATTTAAATGGGACACAAATGGAACGTAAATAAGAGGTAAGAAGTTTAAAGTGCTTACAATTACGTAAAAGGTACGTTATCATATTGAGTATGATATGTATTTAAAATGATACTGTATTTCATTTTTTTGTTTGCTTTGCCCATAGTTAACTATGGTTTGCTCAAAAACACAAAAAACAAAAAGCAAAATCAAAAACAAACACCAACATTAGGAAAAACACATTTTTTTGTCAAGGAAATATTAGTTCTAGCCTCATTCTTCGTTTGCATAGTGGCCGTCATAGCCGCCATGTTCGAAGAATTTGACAAAAGATTTTTCAATGAATTCTTTTGCTATATCTTCCAACATGGCGGACATCCATTTAATCATTGTGGTCTCTTGGGATTGATTGAAAACCAAGAATAGATTATATACAGTATATCTTGCTATACTAGATTTATAAACGTGCTTGCCCATAGTATAGCTTATAAACTTATATGTGTTATTTGAGTTACATACGTATTTACACATATTATTCATTTTTCTTATTTATGCATGATTTGTTCTTAATCATGTGAATAAAGAAAACTATAATTAGCATTATTATTATATAGTTAGTCACAAGCAATAATTATTTAAAGCGAAAACATTTAACAACTTAAATCTAGACAAGGGTAATTCTCACTAACAACAAAACATTAAAAAAAAAACTGTTTTGCCCAGTTTAAAAAAATTGTAAGATTGACCACTAGTGATTTGTTTTCAAAATCTACTGGAACCTTTCACTAGTTTGAAGTACTCTCCTATATCTAATACTATTATCATTTATTATTAGTACGTATTATTTTGCTAAAGGCTGATGAGACAATGTTGAAAATACCTTGTTTTTTGGTATTCAAAACTAAAATGAAGAAGTAAAAAAAGAAAAAAGATAGAAGCTTGAAGATATTTAAGGTAAATTTGAATATTTTTTCGTAAGTCAATCATTTTCTGTAAGACCAAATCTCTTCATGATATGCACACCCAAAAATAAACTGATAATCAGTATAGTACAGATCAAAGCAGGTGTAGTATAATTTGAATTAACAAAAACCTTTCAATTTGGGATAGTTTTTTTGATTGGTTACCCCCCAAAGAAGCAAGGCATTATGGGAATGTGAAAGTCAAGAATGGGTTCTTTCTGGAATTCCACCATGATAAAAAATTTAATTGAATTAAATTAACAGTTCAAGCCTCAATGCGCTTACAAGATTAAAGAAAAATTTGTACAAAACAGAATATGAAGAAAAAATATATGGTCATTGATATTACCCATAAGGTCCTTAGCTCCTGTCTCGATCGGGATCACCACCTTATCGTGGTGAGGCAGTTTGCGTGTCCCAATGACCCCAAGAGCTATGCCGGCGGGAGTCATGTACTCCTGTTAGGGTCACCCATGCCGGACAGGTCGAAGGGTAGGGACCAGACGAAGAGTGATCCCACAAGGCCCTATCAGTGCTAACCGAAGTTGCCCTACCAGGCTAGGTATCATCGTCAGACAGTGCCAAAAATTGCCGATTAACCTGACAGAGTCTAACCTTGTTGCCATTTATCAGTTGGTTGTTCTCTTGCTGAAGGTTGTGGGTAAGGATATTAGGTGATGGCTCTTTGCAGATTTTATGGGAGTGCGCTGATGGCGTAAATGACAGTCACTGTGAAGGTTAGTGTGAGTAGCAGTATAAATAATCATATCTTACTATTCATGGGTGTGTATCAGTATCAGTGTTATTCCGCTATTTCCAACTATAAGTTGATCAGCAGGGACTATATAGTCTGCACAGAGCCAAAGTTCTGATGTAGTAGTCCTTTTAGAACTTTTCTGTCTTGTGTAGATTTCTTAGCTTGGTGTTTATCAACATTAAGTAGTTGACTAATTTTGATCCATGGATCTCTAACATATTTAGCAGATGGAATTGCAAACAGCAACTGTTTCGTTAAATTTGAATTTGGTCTCCTACAAACATGTGCAATGTACTGTGTACAACAGTGATAAGTTTATGGTTTAAGTACAGCAGCAAAACTTAATATCGACTAAAGAAAAAGCAAATTAAAAATGTTTAATACCAGGAGTTCAGCATTGGGGCAAGGCGGGGGGGAGGGGTGGGGGACAGGAGAGGCAGGGGGCAGGGGGGAAGGGGGGGGGGGGGGGGAATGGAGAGGCATAGCCAGGAATATAGAGGCACCAAATTTTAAAAGTCTATTTTGTTCATGCCCCTAAAGCACCAAACTAAAAATCATAAAAAATCTAAAATGCCACAATATGGAAAAATGTCATTACCTAATATAAGCCTTAAAATCAATGATATTGTAAAATCAAAAATACCTCACTTAAAGTGTTCTGCTTTCAATGAGCCTTACTCATGCGGCAACCATGTCCTCATGGACGACGTTAGATTGGCCTGATGTAGCCTTGCATTCATCCATGTGAGGAATATGTTAATATTTAATTGCATAAATTACAGGCCCAGTCCCTCAGCAGACTCTGAATACATTAATACTTAATTGCATAAATTACATGCCCAGTCCCTCAGCAGACTCTGAATGCATTAATACTTAATTACATAAATGACAGACCCAGTCCTTCAGCAGACTCTGAAGACATAAATACTTAATCAATAAATGACAGACCCAGTCCTTCAGCAGACTGAATATATTAATACTTAATTTAATACTTTACAGGCCCATTCCCTTAGCAGCCTCACATTCACCCATGTGATGAATGCATTGATACTTTGAATACATTACAGATGCAGTTCCTGAGCAGACTCTGATTATAAACACCAAATTGAAATATTTACAGACACATTCACTTAGCAGCCTCGCGTAGACCCATTCCCTCAGCAGCCATGCATTTACCCATGTGATGAATATATTAATACATAATTGAATAAATAAAATCCAGTCCCTCCGCAGACTCTGAATACATCAATTGAATACATTATAGATTACGTCTCTCAGATATATAAATCACTGTTGTGCAGTAAAACCTATGGGTAGTGGGGTGTGGTTATTTTGTAATTCTCCTACTTGCAATAATCCTCACAGTACAAAGACTGCCTTGCCATCAAGGTACTCTCATGGGTCTGTAGGGAGTTCAGAGTCTGATATTCTTATCACCAGTGTTCACCATTAGAGGAGTTGGTTGGTATGGTTTCATAAGCTGGCTGTTGTTGGGACAGTAATTTTACTGCTGTGGTCCTGGTCAGCGGGGGGTAGCAACAATCTGTGCTGGTGGGACCTCGAGGAGGTAGTGGTGCTGGCGAGACCTCAAGGAGGTATTGGTGCTGCCGAGACCTCGAGGAGGTATTGATGATGAGTGACCTTAGGGTGGTATTAGCCAAAAAGGGCGTGGAGAGGGTAAAGATGGAATTAATTAATAAAATTGTAAACATGGTCCAACGTAAACTTTATTTTTCAAACACAACATGCTTTACAAGAATATTGTTACAAGTCTAGAATATTCAAAATATACATAAGTACCCAATACAAGTACCCGTACCCCATGTATATATTATTCCCACCAAACCCTATTGAGGTTTATTTGCACCTCACCCTATTGAGGTTTATCCCCACCTCACCCTATCGAGGCTTATCCCCACCTCACCCTATTGAGGCTTATTCACACATCACCCTATTGAGGTTTATTTGCACCTCACCCTATTGAGGTTTATTTGCACCTCACCCTATTGAGGTTTATCCCCACCTCACCCTATTGAGGTTTATCCCCACCTCACCCTATTGAGGTTTATTCCCACCTCACCCTATAGCGCAGCGCAACCATGACGTCATAAAACGAACACAATAGCGAAATTCAGACAAAAAAACTTACAAGTTTACTTTCAGCAGATAATTTTCACAGCTGATCGCAGTTTATCTTAGTTTACATGGGATATTATTGTAACTTTAAGTAAAAATAAAAATTTTGGTTCATATACTCCTAGTAGCGGTTAAACAGAATGCAATGTTTGTCCTAATCTTTAAGCTATTTTTGGAATCATTGCGCTGCGCTATTGAGGTTTATCCCACCTCACCCTATTGAGGTTTATTCCCACCTCGCCCTATTGAGGTTTATCCCCACCTCACCCTATTGAGGTTTATCCCCACCTCACCCTATTGAGGTTTATTCACACCTCACCCTATTGAGGTTTATCCCCACCTCACCCTATAGAGGTTTATCCCCACCTCACCCTATTGAGGTTTATCCCCACTCACCCTATTGAGGTTTATCCCCACCTCACCCTATTGAGGGTTATCCCCACCTCACCCTATTGAGGTTTATTCACACCTCACCCTATTGAGGTTTATCCCCACCTCACCCTATAGAGGTTTATCCCCACCTCACCCTATTGAGGTTTATCCCCACCTCACCCTATTGAGGTTTATCCCCACCTCACCCTATTGAGGTTTATCCCCACCTCACCCTATTGAGGTTTATTCACACCTCACCCTATTGAGGTTTATTCACACCTCACCCTATTGAGGTTTATTCACACCTCACCCTATTGAGGTTTATTCACACCTCACCCTATTGAGGTTTATCCCCACCTCACCCTATTGAGGTTTATTCACACCTCACCCTATTGAGGTTTATCCCCACCTCACCCTATTGAGGTTTATCCCCACCTCACCCTATTGAGGTTTATTCACACACCCTATTGAGGTTTATCCCCACCTCACCCTATTAAGGTTTATTCCCACCTCACCCTATTGAGGTTTATCCCCACCTCACCCTATTGAGGTTTATCCCCACCTCACCCTATTGAGGTTTATTCACACCTCACCCTATTGAGGTTTATCCCACCTCACCCTATTGAGGTTTATTCACACCTCACCCTATTGAGGTTTATCCCCACCTCACCCTATCGAGGTTTATTCACACCTCACCCTATTGAGGTTTATCCCCACCTCACCCTACTGAGGTTTATCCCACCTATTGAGGTTTATTCACATCTCACCCTATCGAGGTTTATTCTCACCTCACCCTTTTGAGGTTTATCCCCACCTCACCCTATTGAGGTTTATCCACACCTCACCCTATTGAGGTTTATCCCCACCTCACCCTATTGAGGTTTATCCCCACCTCACCCTATTGAGGTTTATTCACACCTCACCCTATTGAGGTTTATCCCCACCTCACCCTATTGAGGTTTATCCCCACCTCACCCTATTGAGGTTTATTCACACCTCACCCTATTGAGGTTTATCCCCACCTCACCCTATTGAGGTTTATTCACACCTCACCCTATTGAGGTTTATCCCCACCTCACCCTATTGAGGTTTATTCACACCTCACCCTATTGAGGTTTATCCACACCTCACCCTATTGAGGTTTATTCACACCTCACCCTATTGAGGTTTATCCCCACCTCACCCTATTGAGGTTTATTCACACCTCACCCTATCGAGGTTTATTCACACCTCACCCTATTGAGGTTTATTCTCACCTCACCCTTTTGAGGTTTATCCCCACCTCACCCTATCGAGGTTTATTCACACCTCACCCTATTGAGGTTTATCCACACCCCCCTCACCCTATTGAGGTTTATCCACACCCCCCTCACCCTATTGAGGTTTATTCACACCTCACCCAATTGAGGTTTATGCACACCTCACCCTATTGAGGTTTATCCCACCTCACCCTATTGAGGTTTATCCACACCCCCCTCACCTTTCTCCTAAGTCCATCGCTTGTCTGTTTGTTAGACCTTAGGCATAATATAAAAGAAGAGTGTAACCATATATCTGTGAAATAGTAAGAGTTAAACAAAATAAGTAGAGTGACCAATGTCAGTAAATCTGGGATACTTTAGTAATTCTAAATACCACAATTTCATGCAAATTCAAATGTTTTCTATTGTTTAATTTTCAATATTTTGTACTAATTAGTAATTAGTGTTTCACAGATTAATTGTTTGCACTCTATGTTTTTACTATTATTTAGGTTTTGTGCTATTTAACTGTTACAAAAAAGTTTGCATCCGATTGTAAAATAAAAAATACTTTGTAATCATGATGTAACGCGATGATAGTTCATTTTAATGTGTCCAATTATAATTCAATCTTTACTTTAAAAAAATGCATTTTGGTCCTTTTTCAGTTCAATACATAGAGAAATGTTACTTCAAGAAATATCTCTCAGGGAAAAGGAAGGCTTTTTGTGAGTCGCATGTTACTATCATGTTAGCATGAAGGAAAATATAACAATACCAAACAGACCAAAAACATTCATTGAAGTACCCTCATTTTGGTCAATTACAACTGGTTTGAACTTTATTTGTCAAGTATGTTGTGTTGATGTAGTGTTTCATTGATCATTAGTTTGAAGCATGTGAGCAAAGATTGACTAAACAACTCTATAGTTGTAGGCAAAGATGATCTCCTATTTTCACACTTTTTTGAACTTGGAAGATTAATTCTATTAGATAATTTGAAACATTAAAGTTATGATCAATAAAATCCTTCAGCAACAATACATCATAAAAGGAATGCAGTGGTTTGAAATCACCATTAATTTATTTCCATTCTTGTTTATATGAGTATTCAAAAACAAAATGAAAGGACGTAAAGGACAACACAAAGAAACTAAAACAAAAACACAAAGAAACAAAAACACAAACAAACAAATAAATACAAACAAACAAAAATAAAACACAAAACACAGAATCAAAAAATACAAAACTACAAGTAACAAAACAAAGAAAAACAAATCAACACAAACAAGTAAATATACAAACGCAAACAAACAGAAAGACCAATATGACGATTAATTAAAGACAAACAACAATGCAAAGAAAAGAAAATAATTAAAAAAACAATAATTATAATCTAGCTACAAAAAGTGGGGAAAGCATCAACCAAACACTAAAAAAACTAACCATAATATTCATGCATTCTTGTTACATCACACGTCAAATGCAAAGAACATGACATCAAGCAACGCAGCATATGGAGAAGACCAAACACTTTGACCAAGCAGCTACACCCAGCAGTGCAAGCCCAGCAAGAAGACTCCGCACTGATATCAACTGTTGTCAAAACTCTCAATCAACGATGGCAAGACACAAGTGATAAACTGGACCCAGTGTAGAGACCTTGAAAGACCTTAATTCCATGAGGATTGTTGGTTGGTGGTGTACATCAAAAATAGTTTGACTGCAAACAGGAAGGTTCAATTCCTTAACATTAACAATGTTGAAAAAGAATCTATATATAAGAATCTTATAGAGGCTTTGCACCATCACATGATGGCAGCAAAGTAATCACTTTCCTCTGGGAAACTAAATTATTTCTTGTGTAAAACAGATGAAACCAGATTCTATTGTTTCTCCTGTAATAAACTGGTTATGATGTAAAGCCTGTATAACCTAAGAGTCCCAAAAGGAATGGTTCTTGGAGACAAAACAATGGATGTTTTTTTGCATAAGAAAAGACAGCCTACTGTTTTGTACACCAAAACAATTCCTCTAGGAAAGAAATCTTGACCCAGGGCCTGTACTTCTTCTGGCCTGCGGCGAAGAAGGAGGGCTCTGGATTTAAAATAATTATTAAAAAATATGTCTTTCCTCTAAAAAAGGAAAATATGTTGTTTTGAAGCAAGCACGTTTGATTGGAACTACATTTTGACGAGTTTTGTTACTTTTGTTACATTATGCCTTATTTTGGTCAACTAGAATCTTTTTGCTAGACCCGTGACGGTGTTAGAGAAGTTAAAAAAAAAGTCTAAACCTTTTTCATAGTCAAGAACAAGAATGAACAAATCTATGGTAAGAAACTTTAGCTTACTTTACAAACGGTAATTTTATTTTACCGTAATTTGTTTTCCAATAGCCTGAGACTACGAGTACAAAATACTACTACAAGTGGCACAAAGTTTTCAGTTATAGTTCAGGGTCGACTAAAAAAAAAAAGGTTTTCCAAGTACTGCACTGCTAGAAACCCACTGATAGCTATTTTTTCAGTTTTGAAGATCAAAATCTTATTTAGTCTCTCGGCTCCTTGTGCATTCAAAGAGTTCAAGCTGGTTTTCTTGAGTGTTTGTACAGGTTAAATGTCCATCCAAGGGAGCACGGCAGAAATAAATTTGTTGATTGGTCTCTTGTGGTACATAATTTAATTGATTGGTCTTCCTGTGGTATGGACGCGCATGCAGTAAGCTCGTGATTTCTATAACATTTTTCATGTCCTACTGCTCCAGTCGTGTTTTATCAGAGAACAGAACATAGCTAAGCCTAATCTATTTGTTAAACAAAAAACTCAACAAAATTAATCGATTCTGATTGGACAAGAGGAGTACAATTAAATTGCGAATAGTACTCTGTAGAGTCCCAATTATAAAGTTGCTCAACTTTGTTGAGTGTATTAATAAAAATCGCATTATGTCCAATTTAGAATTTATAGATACCTTTCATGTTTTGAAATTTTTCAAATTAAAACTTTATACATGTCATGTGCATGTATGTATGAAGTGTAGATTTTATTATAGTGTCATTCATTATTAATAGAAGTAGTATAGTAGAAGTAGTAGTAGTGGGTGTGCGGAAAACCTAATGGCCCTATCTATGGCCTCCCTTAATTTCATCAAAATATCTTTTTCACAGTATTCATTTCCAGAAGCTTTTTTTAGGACCACAGGAAGCCCAATTCTATTGCAACTGTGTATTTTTTAGCAACACCAACTTGACTGTTTGTGATTTATTCTATGATTTATTCTATTATGAATAAACGTATTCATAGAATCTATCAAAAGAAGTAATTTGATAGATTCATAAAGTAGTGTTATATCTGATATTTATAAAACTCCCCTTTAGCACCAAACAAACTATCAGAAACTCATTTTGTATTTTCAAAATGCAGGCGTAAACAGTTTGACCTCATATCACCTTACTTTTAAAGTAGTTTAACCCAAAAGAGAAGTGAAAACAATGAAATATAAACATATAAACTCACCTATTGCTGACTTCCTCGTGCTCGAAAAACCCAAGAAACTAAGACAAATCTGCTGACTTATCAAAACAACTGGCTCAATAAATACACAGGAAGCCCAATATTAGTTACAATAGAAATGGCTACTGCAGCGCTAACCAGATATTCATTCTAACGATAATTACAGCTGTTTTGCATCCTTAATAAAAACTGTGTGAAAATGGACCAAAATCCATAAAAACCATGGGCTATAGTCCATGCTTTTTGCTCGAAAATGGCCAAAAATGACCTATTTTGTCTTTAACATGAATAATGCATATTTTTTGAAAAGGTGTGAAAATGGTCCAAAATCGATCAAAACCATGGGCTATAGTCCATGCTTTTTGCTCGAAAATGGCCAAAAATGACCTATTTTGTCTTTAACATGAATAATGCATATTTTTTGAAAAGGTGTGAAAATGGTCCGAAATCGATCAAAACCATGGGCTATAGTCCATGCTTTTTGCCCAAAATGACCTATTTTGCATCCTTCATAAATATTGTATATTTTTTCAAAAGGTGTGAAAATGACCCAAAATCGATCAAAACCATGGGCTATAGTCCATGCTTTTTGCCCGAAAATGGCCCAAAATGACCCACTTTGCATTTCTAATTAATAATAGACAATTTTGAAAAAGGTGTGAAAATGGTCCAAAATCCATCAAAACCATGGGCTATAATCCATGCTTTTTGCCCAAAAATGGCCAAAAATGACATATTCTGCATATCTCATTAATAAGGCATATTTTTTCAAAAGGTGTGAAAATGACCCAAAATCGATCAAAACCATGGGCTATAGTCCATGCTTTTTGCCCCAAATTGGCCAAAAATTACCTTTTTTGCGTTCCTAATAAAAAATGCATATCTTTTAAAAAGGTGTGAAAATGGTCCAAAATCGATCAAAACCATGGGCTATAGTCCATGCTTTTTGCCCAAAATGACCTATTTTGCGTCCTTCATAAATATTGTATATTTTTTCAAAAGGTGTGAAAATGACCCAAAATCGATCAAAACCATGGGCTATAGTCCATGCTTTTTGCCCGAAAATGGCCCAAAATGACCCACTTTGCATTTCTAATTAATAATAGACAATTTTGAAAAAGGTGTGAAAATGGTCCAAAATCCATCAAAACCATGGGCTATAATCCATGCTTTTTGCCCAAAAATGGCCAAAAATGACCTATTCTGCATATTTCATTAATAAGGCATATTTTTTCGAAAGGTGTAAAAATGACCCAAAATCGATCAAAACCATGGGCTATAGTCCATGCTTTTTGCCCCAAATTGGCCAAAAATTACCTTTTTTGCGTTCCTAATAAAAAATGCATATCTTTTAAAAAGGTGTGAAAATGGTCCAAAATCGATCAAAACCATGGGCTATAGTCCATGCTTTTTGCCCAAAATGACCTATTTCGCATCCTTCATAAATATTGTATATTTTTTCAAAAGGTGTGAAAATGACCCAAAATCGATCAAAACCATGGGCTATAGTCCATGCTTTTTGCCCGAAAATGGCCCAAAATAACCTATTTTATATTCCTAATTAATATTGCATATTTTTTGAAAAGGTGTAAAAATGACCCAAAATCGATAAAACCATGGGCTATAGTCCATGCTTTTTACCTAAAATCACCTATTTTGCAAGCTTCATAAATAATGCATATTTTTTGAAATCTTGTGAAAATGGTCCAATATCGGTCAAAACCATGGGCTATATAGACCATGCTTTTTGCTCCAGATTGGCCAAATGACCTATTTTGTATCCTTTATAAATAATGCATTTTTTTTGTTGAAAGGTATGAAAATGGTCTAAAATCAGTGAAAACTATGGGCTATAGTCAATGCTTTTTGCCCCAATTTGGCCAAGAATGACCTATTTTGCATCCTTCATAAATAATGCATATTTTCAAAAGGTTTTAAAATGGTCCAAAATCCGTCAAAACAACTGAGAAGGTGCTGCCTTTGTAATTACATCTGTGATTGGGGGATATAAAAGAACCTGTTGAATTATTCGTGTAAGAGTGTGGTATTGTCTCCCGGTTCAACAGCCTATCCCAATTGGAGGCATAATACTAATGATTGTAAGGTGCACGGCTGCCATAGTGCCTTTATATGCAGCCCGGAAAGTCCTCCACTGGTCATAAACGTAAAAGTCACATTGAGATAATGTGAAAAGCGCTATATAAGAACCCCATTATTATTATTATTATTATTATTATTATTATTTCTAATCACAGCGGAATGTAAAAAGAGATGTGGCTAGGAGAACAGTCAAAATCTTATAGTTTATTGTTAAATGTTTTTTAAAAATCTAAAAACATTGCTTGGCTTGGGTACTTACTATCTTAAATTAAAATGCTATTGATTTGTGTTGTGAATGAAAATAATTGTTCCTGTTATATATCAATATTAGAAAGAAATAAAAATTCCCGTACAGCTATTCGTAATTTAGGCTGGGCCATTACATTTTCTAGCTCCTTTTTCATATGTATCCTTGAACAAAGTTTTTCCATAATAGTTGCTAATTTCTCGACTGTTTCTGTAATCTGTCGAGGCGGGACACTCGACCTGGTTGGACAAGGACTGCAGGAATTTGGATTGTGTATAACTTCAGATTTTGCAACTCCAATTTTATCGTCTGATAATTGGATTATAGACGAAGCTGTTGCTATAACTTCAGCTGCAGTTAGTCCTAACACACTTAGATAAATCATTGAAAATGAACCAGAAAAACTTGAACTACTTTCATGATTTATTTTCTCGAGCACTTCAATGGCTTCCTTATTGACGTCATCTACTATGTCACTTCCGGGTTCAGATATATCCCTCTGGTGATTCTTTAAGGTTTTGAGTGCAGCCTCAGCGATGATTTCCTTCTCCTGGTAAGAATTCAAAGAATTTTTCTCGAAAAGAAGATCGATTTTTAAGGTATGTTCAGATGGTGCTTCTGGGCATGCTCCAATGGGTGTATCCGCAGTTCTAGAAGCTCGCATTGCCATGATCCATTCCAATATCCAGTGTAATGTTGCATCTGATTCTCTGATGTAGAACTCACTCCACACTCGGTCCAGAACTACCTCAGTGGCAATTGTAGGCAAACTTGAAGATTCTAAAACAGGGGAGAAATGAAAAATGTATTTGTAATATATACCCAAAGAATACACATTATCATGTTGTAGTAGTTAACATATGGGTGAAATCTGACTGCTGTGATATGAAGTAAGCAGCTAGGAAGAGGAACATGAACACCACTGCCACCAGGGGAGGCGTGTGGGGTAAAATTTGTCTTCCAAGAGTCCAAATTAGAATTAATTTCTACTGCTCCGTGCTAATTAACATTTCATTGAGAAGAGTGAAATACTTAAATTGAAGAGTGACAGTGGTAGGAGTCGAGTTGGAGCGTTGGCCTTCTTACCAATGTAACGCAGGTTAGATCACCGAAGTTGATCTCAGTGAAATGAGTTCTTTCTTGTGCTTCTGTGGGTTTTTCTATGCCCAAAAGTCAGAAATGAGAATGAAGAAGAAAGAAAAGCACGAGCTCTCCTTTTTGATGGTTTTGCAGTTTGTTGCAAAAAGGAGTCTATACCTAGGCACTTTCTTATCTCTCCTTTCTCTCACTGACATCCTCAAAATTGTTAGTTAACTTTACCTGGTTTGTTGTGTATATCAAAAGTTGAAGGCTGTAATGACAACACACTGGTCATGCAATCTCTGACAGAACTATCGTCATCATTAAGAAGATGAATAACAACACTCCACAGGTCAAGAGGAAAATACCCTGGAAAATAAACACAATCGATTTGTTATAAGATTTTATTCATCTTCCACCAATTTAATTATTCCAAATATCAGCCACCCCTCTCTCCTGAAACGAGGGATACTTCCTTTTTCAACAACCCACCTCCTCAACTTATTATTTTTCATATGGCTTCCACTGGATAAGAAAATTTTTTCTCTGCTGAGACAGAAAATCGCGTATGCAGCGCAAGCTAGGGTAGCATTGGTTTCAAGCGATTGTGAGATCAGCCCCTTGACCCGGGCATCACGTGAATAGAGTTTCTTTGACGTGTGTTTTCTCCTCTTCGCTTGGGGAGGTTTTCTCCAGGTCATTCAGGGTTTCCTTTGCTTCGCACAAATCGACCTGTGAGGTGAGGGTTGTGTGCAGTACATTTTAAGAAAGGGGGAGGGATCTGGACACCAAAGAGTCCTTTCTGAGGTTGAAAATGCGCTCAGAGGAAAGCGCTTAGTTGACATTTCAAATTTCACGTATACAACTAATAATACCAACCTAATTGCCTTGAAGGATCCCACATTAGAGAGCTCAGAGAACCGTTCGATAGTATATCAGCGGTTTTATATCTAATAACAATACTCTGGTGCTCCTCACTTGTGGACTTTAACAACTCCTTTAGTGACAGGACAGCATCTAGGGTCTTAGTTTTAATATCGTCCTGAAAGAAAAACGCAATATCTCAATAAATCTTACTTCCAGAGTTTTGGTTTCAATTCCTGGACTTGGCATTTCATATGAGTAGAGTTTGTCACGTATCACACTTGCTTCAAGGGTTTTCCTTGGGTTTTCCAGGTTGTTCCACAAAACCCAAGATGTTTTGTCCCAATTCTATCTGTAAGTTGGCTGTACGTTGACTTTGATAAGCCAGAGGTATTGATAAACTTTTGCTTCTCATAATCCTTAGCTATGCTTGAAAAATGAATTGTTATTGAACTCACGTCATTAGCATTGATGAGCTCTTGATACACTTTTCCAGCAATGGACGAGAGGAAATGAAGAATAGAACACCTCACACTATCCCTGTATCGAAAGAAAATAAATGCGGTGAAGAAAAATATGGATGAAAAAAGTCATAATTGCTCATTTACAAATTAAAATATTTTGCAAATGAAAAAATAGGTATCTGATTTCTCATGATCGTTATCCTGCAGCTTACCTCTGACCAGATCGTTGTGCTTGCTGCAAGATGTGCTGCCAACACTGGAAAGAAATTCGAAATAAATAAAACATGTTTGCGGCGTTGTAGTTTAGGAAGTCACAATTAAACTTACCTCGATCAGAGAGACTGTTCTGCTTGTTGAGAAGGTGACTGGATAACACAAGTAACCCACCACAAGGGACAACACCTCATAAACCTTAGGGGGAAGAGAAGGAGTTGTCAATTTTTATGTGTCATATTATTAGGAATGCTTTAAAACAAGATAAGAAAGTGTGAGGGAAAGGAAGGAAGGGGATGGAAGGATGGCAGGATGGAAGGAATTGATGGATGGAAGGATAGCTGTCCCTAATGACCTGAGGGAAAACTGTCTGCCCATATTGTAAGTCCGTCTGCAAATAGACCCCTTGCAGCACTTCGGAATGCGGCTACAATTTGGAGGGCAAAGCAATAGGTTTCCAATTCTAAGAGGATTGAAATTCTTCTCTTTTTTTTGTCCTCCAAATTGATCTGCTTTGACGTCACATGCAAGGGGTCTATTTAGCAATTATTCGCCAAAAGCGAAGTGAATATCAAGGAATATTTACCGAGACGCGAGTCTTCAAGCGGCGAGGTAAATATTCTCCATATTCACTGAGCCTGAGGTGAATAATCGTCTTTGCATATACCAACTTGTGTACAGAGTAACTTATTTTTATATACAATAATTCAACGAAAACAAACAAACAGAAACTTTTAGTTTGAGTGACAAATTGAAGCGAAACTTTTAGCAAAACTTTTAGGCCATACTTCATTGCCTTTTTAGTATTGATAGGAAATGGCATTACTTTCATTTTTTCAAAACGATTCCCGACAGATGTCATTTTGTTGCCGACTCAATATTCCGAGATTCAGAGATGAATAATTAATTGTACAATATTTACCTTCAATTAACCAATGAGCGCGCGCGTTTTTAGGTAGTACGCAAGTTGGTGTATGCTAATAATTAATGTATATGCATTCATTTTGTACGCGTGCATAAATGTTTTCCTCTAGCGTTGTTCGTAATAAATAACTGATGAAAAATTTTACCTGTCCCAAGCAGTCCAGATGCTGTTCTCTTTCCATTGCCATCTCCAGTACATCACCTGCTATGTCTTCCAAATGACTCTCTGTTAAAGCAACTCTCTCCAAAGCGTCCGTCAGACCATCTAGGATCTTCCCATTATCATGGTTACCATGGTGACTGGCTATATCTACACTATGTGACAGTGACTGATTGCGTGACAGGTAGGTGTTCAAGTGTTCTAGCGTGACAAGGCGTACTTCGTAATCTTGTGAATTTAGGAGGCATTTTATCACTTGATGGTGATTTGGTGTTTGAAATAATATTCTTTTAAACATATTTTCTTGTGTACAGTTCGCAGTTTCTGGTACATCTTCTTGAGCAAATCCTGAATACGCCCCACTATTCATACCATATGCGCTGACAGCTTTTAAGCAGATTCGTGCACAAACTTCCTTGACAAGAACTTTGCCGACAGATACTGCCGTGCAAGGTGTGGGTCTCACTGTTGTGACTTCACGTAGAGCAGTACAGGTAATGTATCTGCGCATGTTCGATACATTGTCCATGGAATGCGTGCTCACGTCTTTACATTTTGGACCTGGAAAAGGCGTACGAGTCCTTTAAGATTCATTTTATTCACTTATACAATGTAGATTCTCTTGCTGGGACATTGGTTAAAAAGAAAATCAGTTATTCTTTCTCACCAGCGATAATGTAAAAAACCACTTCAGAGTTTTTTCTACTCCCATCCAAGTCTTTTTTTATTTGGGTGCACAGCCAAATTTCTTTCTTTCTTCCATTTGACTACCACTACCAGAATCCCTTGCACACTTTCTTTTGTTAAGTGAATTATCAACAATTTATTAATAACTTACTATCACAGAAAAAATTACTGACACTACCCCTCATGCTTCACTTGACCTTGTAACTAGAATTTTATGACATACCTGTTGTCTGCCAGTCCAGACAAATGAACAGTTTGAAGGTAATGTCCAGGAAAACTGCACGAGTCATGGCACAAGGATTTGAACTAAAAAATAAAGAATGAGTAAGATATTAAGGGATGTTGTTGACATTTATTCTCTACCATTCAAGAACAAATGCACCGTGGATGTTTTTTGTGTATAATTCAAGGTTATTAATACATCTTTCCGTACCTGTCAGCGATCCAGCTTAGTTTATCAAACAGCTGTAACACCTTACTTGTTATCAGACTCTTGACGTTTTCTGAGGGAGTGGCCTCGACAAAATGCTCTAGCACAAGATGTTGGATCTGAATTATATGGGAATGAAAATGGAGTGAGTGGAGGGAATGAAATTCGAGAAGCAACAAGGCACCATATAGGCAATATTAGAAGAGAAGAGAAGAGAAGAGAAGAGAAGAGGAGAGAAGGGAAGGGAAGAGAAGAGAAGAGAAGAGAAGAGAAGAGAAGAGAAGAGAAGAGAAGAGAAGAGAAGAGCAGAGCAGAGCAGAGCAGAGCAGAGCAGAGCAGAGCAGAGCAGAGCAGAGCAGAGCAGAGCAGAGCAGAGCAGAGCAGAGCAGAGCAGAGCAGAGCAGAGCAGAGCAGAGCAGAGCAGAGCAGAGCAGAGCAGAGCAGAGCAGAGCAGAAGATAAGATTTATTTTAATTGTACCTGTAGTAAAGTACCATGCATCTTGTTTTGTTCAACATTGACTAAACTGTAAATGAGAAGTTAATAACAACATGAACTCATAACCTGCATAAAACTACGTAGACCATAACTTGACAAACATTGTTATCCCATATCTACCTGTCAGGGAGTGAGTTCATGAGGTCTTGCAACACTTGTACTAAACACTCTCCAGCAACTAATGGTACGATAGCACGGGCAGCAATGGCACGTGTCTTGAGCACTGAGCTACCACCACACCTGAAACAAAAAAACAAAATTCTACTAAGAAAAATCTTCAGTAGGCCACCTGTAGTCTTAGTTAAGCTGTTACATAACATTTTTGGGTTGCCTGTCTCTATTTGGTCATGTGACATGCATATGTCTAAGTGTGGAGGGTGGTTTAAGGAATTACCTTATGACATAAGGAATAAAGGCAGTCATGTTAAGGGTGGAGTCGACCCCATCCATGGAAGACGGGTACAACCTTGATAGCAGGACAAGGACTGGATAAAGACTTGGATGAAGGTCGATAGCCAAAGATCTAAGAAAATATAGGAATATAAAGAGCAATATTATATCATAATAATATTTAATCATTAATATTACACCGGTTATTTTTTTAAATAATTCCCTACAGAGTTAAACAACCCAGAACATAGGAGAAAATGAAGAATACTTCAACGTCTTTTTCTGGTTTTATGATGGTGTTTTGCGGCAATGTTAACCAGTCATATTCTAATATCCTGCTTGGGTACTCACTTTTCAATGGCTTGTGTTGCATTCTTCATTTCTTCCAAGAGAAAGGAATGCAATTCAGGAAACCTTGTGAAAAATTCTCGACCAGTCATGCTGAAAAAATCAACAATTTTGAAAACAAGAATGAAAAAATGAATGAATGGAGGAATGAATGAATGAATAGATGAATTTAGATCAATGAGTGATTAAATGGATGAAAAATGTATGAATGAATGAATGAGTGGAAGAAAGAAAGAGAGAAAGAAAGAGAGATGGAAAAGAATGAATGGATGGATGGATGGATGGATGATGGATGGATGGAAGGATAGTTGAATGACTAAAACAATTCTCACCAGTTTCTCCTGGAATGCTCATCTTTTGACTTCTTCACACCAAAAATTCTTGTCATCAAAGCGCTAAACAGTAGAGTTGAAGAATTCCGTATCTGTTAAAAAAAACCCTTACAGCTTTATCTTGTTTCATTTGAACGCTTTTAAAATAATCAATCAATTTGCTTACCGCCCAACTATCAGATAGAAAACCTTTGACCGCTATTATGAGCCCACTGGCAACAAAAGGAAAGACATCTTCACCAAGGCGCGTGTCACGAAACAGCGCTCGAAGGATGTTTCTGGCATGGACTTGTGGTATAGTTGAATCTTTTGGTACATTGTTATCAATTGGTTGCTCGGCCATCATAATAAGATCTGAAATAAATAAAAACGTACATGACCTGACGTTGTGTGACACATTGTTACACGATAGGTTACAAGGCCAATGAAATTCAGGGTGGACTTGATTATCACATGACCTGACGTCGTGTGACACATTGTTTCAGATGTACTGGCATACCTGTCATTAAATGTTTGAAACATGCTTTGCCTGCGGTCATAGGTTCTGTTGTTACAATTGCCTAAGAGAAAAAATATGTGCCTAATTTTAAAAATTATTATTTTTAAATTTATTGGTACAGGAAAATAGAAAGAGAAAAGGAGGAGAAGAAGAAAATACCAAAATGAAATCATCAATGGAGTCATATTGAGTGGGTAAAATTTATGCAATGGCCAATTCACTTTTTCAGCGCTAGGTTGGATTGTGTTACGGTTACCAAAAAGTTTGGACATCATTCTCGGATTCCGATACAAATTCACTGACTTTACAGAGAAATTTTAGGTAGATTTCTTTAGTTAGTTAAAAATGATCATTTACTTGTATTTAGAGAACTAACTAAACATTAACCAAGTAAATCGTTCATTTAAAGTCAGTACATTCGTAAGGAAATTTAAGAACAATGTCCGAACTTTTTGGTGACCGTAACACAATCTAAAACAATTTATACTGTGACAGCAAACGCCAAAAAGGTTAATTAGTCACACACAAGCAAAGATCTAGAGCCATCAAGTTAAGGTTGCCAAATTCTGTTACCCGTTGTTTTTTGTGGTCGAGACATGTTACTTACCTGGACAAAGAATGGAACCCCAGCACTACGTCTGGTTCCACAGAAGGTCTCAGATGGTACACTAGCTGTGATGTCTGACATGAGTGAGCACAGCCATTGATGTGGCAGCTGGCGAAGAGAGGCATCTTCACAGCTAATAGAAAAAAAAACTTTTTTTAGTGTGGTGTGGTGTGGTGTGGTGTGGTGTGGTGTGGTGTGGTGTGGTGTGGTGCGGTGCGGTGGTGTGTGGTGTGGTGTGGTGTGGTGTGGTGTGGTGTGGTGTGGTGTGGTGTGGTGTGGTGTGGTGTGGTGTGGTGTGGTGTGGTGTAGTGAAACCAGTCAGAATACATGACTAATGACAATCCATTAGTACCACTGGTAACCTATATATCTAAAAGAAAAATCCACTTACATCCACAAGGTGCTACACAGCTTTACAAAACCAGTGTAAGCCAGTTCAAATGCTCCACGATGTTTCGAGGTGAGGAGAACTGTGGTAAAAAAGTCACCAATCCGATGAACCTGATGGGGAAAAAAGTGCAATATTATTTTGCAACATGAATATTCTTCTCCCTTTCCCTTCAAAGAACTTCCATATCACACAACTATAATAACCTTTGGGCTGATCAAGTCAGGGCATGGCTAGCTCACAGATTGAATTAGTACAGGTCAGCCTGAGACCCCAGAGGTTAGACGCAAGCACTTACTACCACTATGCCGCCACCCATGATTCTGTAAATGCACCATATTTACCTGTTTTGGAGTCAATAACCCAGATTCTTCTGCCTTGATTGGAGCATTCTGTACTACGTCGCCCAGAATCAAAGCAACTTCTTTCATCGTTCTCCAACAACAGACCAACAACACTTGAGATGAATTGTTAAACACCTCAGAACTGGTTGGGTCATCTTCTGGGACA
This sequence comes from Actinia equina, assembly GCA_011057435.1. Taxonomy (NCBI): domain Eukaryota; kingdom Metazoa; phylum Cnidaria; class Anthozoa; order Actiniaria; family Actiniidae; genus Actinia; species Actinia equina. Next base: position 189,134 of record WHPX01001337.1, read on the forward strand.
GATGTCAAATCTGTGTCATCTGATAGCATAGTAGGAACAAGGCCACGGATGGAAGAGAACACAATCAAAGGATAAAAAGAATTAAAAACTTTGTATTACGACTTTTGGCCTCAGTGGTACAAAGGGTGGATAGTGCTATCCGACAAATGAATCCTTATCTGGGGGATAATTTCATTGGATTATAGCATTGACTTATCCACTAGATAGGATTTATCCGAGGGATAGCGCTATTCAACCTTCATACAACCGGGCCCTGGCCTTCAATCAGCTGATAAATAATAATAATAATAATAATAATAATAATAATAACAATAATAATAATAATAATAATAATAACAATAATAATAATAATAATAATAATAACCATTATTTACGGTGGTCAAAGGGCTTCGCTGAAAGCTACTTTACAGCCAAGCCACAAAAACAAATAAAAATAAAAGTCTTTGAATCTCATTATCTGCTCCAAAAACGGGTCAAACACTGATTATATTACTCACCATCATATTCTTCATCGATCAAGTGACCTTCTGGAGAACTGCAAGTAACTACTGGTGATACAAGATCTGAGACATGGAAACACTCATCCAGGATACTGGATACTAGCTGCTGCCAGGACGTATCACAGGAGAAACGACTAGTAGAAAAAAATATAGAGTAGAGTGATGACACTCAAGGGAGCAGAGAAAGTGTCTGTAACAAGAATATGGCATACAGTAGTTATAAGCTGCTTGAATGTTACAGAGTTTTGTCTGTGATCAAATAAATCGATTTTCATTCAATTTTCTAGAGCTATGCACAAATGGAATGAAGGTTAAACCAAACCTCAGTCGTTTAAATACTCTATAAGACAGGGCAAAGATGGAAGGACGGAATCAAGTGCACACTGTGATCGTTCTACGATAGTGCATAACTATGATGGTCCAACTGCTTTAGAGTTGGTCTCCTAGGACTGTGAAATGTCATGGCATTGGGCACCGTCACGGTACGGTGTGACGACATCCTTTGAACCAATCACAGCGAATGAGAGTTTTGTTGATCCAATCACATTTCTTGGTCTCTGCACTGTCATGGTTACAGGTAAATATTAGTCCAATTCCCCTACCTTAACTTGATATGCCCCAGTACCTCACGTAAACAGTAAACCAGGCCGTGCATTGGAGCTTGGTAAGAGGCCTGGTGAAGACTTGTCTCTGCAACCAAGCTTTGTTTCCTTAAACTTGAGAGAAGGTAACTGATGACTCGATAGGCTTGAGAATCAATGTCCACAGGATTTCTTGGACTTGTGGAGGATTCTGGGTAGAGCGGCAGCAAGCATCTGTCAATCAAGAGCTTCAAAGTAATACTGGCGGTGGATGCGTCTACAGCTCTAGGACTGGACACTAGGCGACTTATTTTCTGTTGCAATAGCTGAAGGACCTCTGGAGTCTGGAATGAAAATGGGTTGTAAGATGAGCGGCTGGGAAAAGTGGGGGGGGGGGTGGGGGGTGGGGAAAGGAAGGGAGAAACAAATAAAAAATAGAGCTAACAATAGACTAATAGGTGTGATATGGTGTCAGGTTATGTGGGGTGGGGTTGGTGTGATATGGTGTCAGGTTGTGTGGGGTGGGGATGGTGTGATATGGTGTCAGGTTATGTGGGGTGGGGTTGGTGTGATATGGTGTCAGGTTGTGTGGGGTGGGGATGGTGTGATATGGTGTCAGGTTATGTGGGGTGGGGATGGTGTGATATGGTGTCAGGTTATGTGGGGTGGGGATGGTGTGATATGGTGTCAGGTTGTGTGGGGTGGGGATGGTGTGATATGGTGTCAGGTTATGTGGGGTGGGGATGGTGTGATATGGTGTCAGGTTATGTGGGGTGGGGATGGTGTGATATGGTGTCAGGTTGTGTGGGGTGGGGATGGTGTGATATGGTGTCAGGTTATGTGGGGTGGGGATGGTGTGATATGGTGTCAGGTTGTGTGGGGTGGGGATGGTGTCAGGTTATGTGGGGTGGGGATGGTGTGATATGGTGTCAGGTTATGTGGGGTGGGGATGGTGTGATATGGTGTCAGGTTGTGTGGGGTGGGGATGGTGTGATATGGTGTCAGGTTGTGTGAGGTGGGGATGGTGTGATATGGTGTCAGGTTATGTGGGGTGGGGATGGTGTGATATGGTGTCAGGTTGTGTGGGGTGGGGATGGTGTGATATGGTGTCAGGTTGTGTGTTGTGGGGTGGGGATGTTGTTGTTACTTTGTGTTTTCACGTCCTTTGTGCTTTGTGTTTCGGTTGGCTCCCATACATTTCCACAAACTGTACCTTAAAGTAAAGAAGAAGAAGAAGAAAGAAGAGATACAAAAAGACTCATACCTGGAAAGGCAATGACTCCGAGGAACCATTTGTAAGTAATTCATAAGCCAAGGTCTTGTTAACTTCGTAGGTATCATTAAAACATTCTAATAACACTGCGATGTTATCGTCAGTCATCACATCAGCAAACACAAACAGCTCAGCTGATATCTTTCCGTTAACTAAGAAATATTTACCATTGTTAATGATGATCAAATAAAACATGTGTATTCTTGGTTTTCACCTACGTCATCATGAATTTCAAAAGCGTAAATCCGCATTATAATGAAATAAAAATTTCATAATCTTGTAAAGTGGTCCAAACTACATATTCTGGCCAAATTTTGAGACTGTAAAGCATTTCGTTGCGGAACTAGAGGCGAATAAACATGACGCAATTTTGGGTTAAAATGTATGGAGCGGCCATCTTGGTGTTCCAAGTTGGTACACCATAATGGCGGACGAAATTCCAAAGGCTTAAAATGATGGAATATTTAATATGTTTGACTATTTTTCACTTAAATATACTTTGAATAGATATTTTAAACGTATCTGAGGCAAAATATTTTATTTAAAGTAAATTATTTCACTAGTTTGATCGCTATTTAGATAGACGTGACGGCATTGCGTGACACAAACTCAACCTTCATAACTCTGGAACCAAACATCGAAATGACTCGCGATTTTTTCTTGAGACTTATAACACTGAGTTCTAAAACATACTTGAGAAATTCCTTTATACGATCTATAGCTTAGATTTTGATGTTTTGATGACGTCATGTGAAAACCAGCAATAGCATCTTACAAAGCACAGCTACATACTACAATTACAACTACAAAAAATCTTTTACAAAATTACATTGCAGTACATTTTCCAAAAATTTAAGTGTGTTTTGAAATGAAACGATATACTAATCTTTTTCCAGTTTTTCATTTCCTACTTTCTTGTTTTGCGATATAAATAATTTCTAGACAGCAAATTCTGTTGTGCGGTTCTGCACTTGATAATGAAAACAACTGTGATTTCCTTTTCTATTTATTTCCCAAAAGATATTACAATTTTACTGTTGTAGAGCTGTATTTTTACCTTTTTTATCATCCTTGAATATTGTACTCAAGAGCTTAAGGTAATGGAGTGATGTAATGCGACGAGTGAATGACGCTCCTGGGAACAGTGACGCGAAGAGGATATCAGAGAACCAGTGAAGAAATTCCTGGCATAAAAAATAAGAACATTAAAACACTAGGTCTTAGTACTACTGTCAGTACCTCTTTTCTTTTATATCTCTATTGTTATCTCAATCAATCGAACGAACCAATCATTCATCCATACATTCATTCATTTATTCATCCCTTTATTCGTTCATTCATTCATCCACCCATCCATCCATCCATCCATTCATCCATTCATTTATTTATTAATTCACCTACTCACTTCATCATTAATTTCCTCTAGCATTAATTAATTCATCCATTTATTCGTTCATTCATTCATCCATCCATCCATCCATCCCTCCGTCTGTCCGTCCATTCATTTCCTTTAGCTTTAATTAATTCATCCATTTATTTGTTCATTCATCTAAAAAAATATACCTTATAAGACTTCAAGCATTGGCTTTCCTCTAGAGATTCTCTTGTTTTCTCTATTTTTTTCATTTCTATACGAACACACTCCTTCATCCTCATCAATAACTACGAAAACAAAAACGAAATTAAAAAATATAATATTTATGCAACGGTCTGTCAAGTGTAGATTTCTTTGTAACTTACCTTCTTCAGATGTGTGACGCACTGCTGTCTAAACGACGGGGATTGGTTGTTCATATTTAGCGGCAGAAATACTTTGAGTAACGCAAGATCTATCAGGCTGATGGGTTCAGTGGTACGTGGTGAGTCACACAACAGACCCAAGGCATCTAAACGTGTCTGAAAAAAAAAAAATTAGAGACCATTCTCGTGTTGATTCTCCCTGTCAGAGGCTCTGGGAAACCCTACAACTGGAAGCAAGGAGTTTTGTGACCATGTCCTCACGGCGCATACTCAAACTCTTTCCAAGCAAAGCCAAGACAAGCATGGACAAGCCTTTGGCTTTGTGAGATCTACAATTGGCGAAAAAAAATATCTATTTGTCTTCGATTATCCAATCAAAAAGAAGATATATTGTTCTTCTTAAAAGCCAATCAAATTGTGAGAATTTGTAGGGTTTTCCAGGACCTCTGACAGGGGGAATGACAACCGAGGAAGATCTGGGGACGAAAATAATAAGAGACAAGCTTCCTTGTTCCCAGTCCTTATCTGGTTGGAAAACCTCTCGTGCAAATAGCACAGGGACTTAACCCCTGGCAACAAGGATAAAACGGAAATAAGTCATAATTTTATCGATGAAGTCTACCTGGTTCTCAACGTGGCATAAAGCCTTCTTCAGCCAATCTACTGGAACTACTCCTCCCCAGACGTCCTCGGACTGGATGTCTGTTTCACTTATATCGCTGTTGACTTTAATTATTCCCAGTCTTCGAGCTGTCTTCAGGCAGGTCATCAAGACTTCAACATGTTTGTCTATGAAAATGAAAATGTATAACTAAGTAAGCGTTGATGAATGAAGGGCGGGATGGATATGTGGATGCTGGATAAAGGAATGGATGGATGGATGGATGGATGGATGGATGGATGGATGGATGGATGGATGGATGGATGGTGAGAGGGATGGATGGATGGATGGTGAGAGGGATGGATGGATGGCAGGAGGGATGGAGGGATGAATCGGTAGATGAATAAAGAATAAATAATGTGTACCTTGCTTGCAAGTTAGACTACTGACTATAAAATGCAGACTTTCTGGATAACACTTAAACAGCTTCGAGAGGCTGTGCTACAAGCAACAGAAAGAATATCATGAAATAGATTGGAACTGAGTAAATAAACAACTGAATATTGAAGTGAAGAATTTCTAATAAAATCCAGTTACCTCCACCAGTACTCCTTCCTCTTGACTCCCCTTAGTGCGCAGTATGTTGACAAGCGGTACAACCCAAGTCTGGTTTAAAAGAAATAAATGATGATTAGCAGGTACAGTACTACTACAGCTACCAGAGCCCCTTGCACCCATACAAAACCAATACATTATCAGTGAAGTGTTTAACGACACAGCGTACCTTTAACCACCAGTCCATATCATCTCCTTGAGATATGATTTCCTGTTTATGAGCCTTAGTGATAACATCCAAGAAATCTATAGCCTGTAGGAAAAGTAAGATACACGTTTATGAAATATTCTGGTATAAAATGGTCTCATAAAATGGTTGAAATAAAAAATAGAAAAATAAATAAAATGGTCAGATGAGAGTTAATCTAAATTACTTAATTTTGAAAAATTAGATATTTTTTCATTTTGTTAATTTGTGCCGCTATTTTATAAAAAAGACACAATTAAAGAAAAGGTTTATTTAAATACTGTACTTGGGGTGCATGGAAAATACTGTACTTGAAATGGTTTTTTCCTATGCTTTTCTCATGTTCTCTCGGCATCTTGCATGTTTAGATCAGAATATCAAAAACCCGAATTTTTTCATTCTATTTCTTGATTAATTTTGGCCCATTTTTAGCATTCATTATCGTGAAGAAACTTTCTCGTATTGCCTTCAAACCATAATCCCACTTTTCCATGATTTTATTTACTTCCATTAAACCTCCTTTAAATAAAACTATAAGCCGATCAACACATTGCATACATGAGGAGAAATCATCCTGTCTCTCAGCATGTTTATCACTTGGACAGGAATACATGGATACCATCCCAGCATGCTCTTTGCACCAACAGCTGACGTCAAACAGCACAATGGTCCATAAATGCCTCTGCTGTGCCAGCCCACTTCAATGAGTTTCCCAGTTAGGCTCTTCAAGAAATCATCAGCTGAGGGCTCTGAAAAAATGATGTTTTTTTCATCCTTTACCCAATTAGCAAAATTTAATTCCATAACTTGACTTAACAAATCAAAAAGAAAGCGCAAAAAAGCGCAAAAAAGGAAAAGCCTAATGACATTTTCCCTACGTGCCGTCTTATTCAAACTGACCAATGAGAGCATGTGATAGATTAAAATCTGACAGTTGCAATACTTGCGTGCCCTAAAATGAGGACAGTGTTTTTATACCTTCATCAAAAGTGGTTTTCGACCAATCATAGCGTGCGTAGTATCCCAATTATTTCTTAAATTGCAATAAAGGTTTGTTGTTACCAATTGATGGTTTTCACAGCCACCATGTTGGATGAATTTACAGTGCAATTCGAAAAACCGTATTCACAAGAAATATTTCAAGAATGTTTCTTAACCAATCAGAAGATTATTGTTTTCTTTTGGTTATTGTGTGGTTAGAAAGTCAATTCCGATTGGCCATGGCTTTTTTGATTCACACTGTAACAAATGATTCATCATTAGTCTCTTTTGTTATATCATCCAACATGTCCACCGTGTATTTTGTTATTTCATTCCCTTGGGAATGATGGAAAACCAGCAATACCAAAAAAAGCAATTTCAAAAAAGGTTGCTGAAGAAGGTAATGTTGTAACCTGCACATTGAACACTGTACCAAGCTTGAAATCTATTTTGAAACACATGGAAACAATGTCAGCACAGATGAAATATGCACCTTTTGCTGATAGCAGTCGCATTGCCCATAGTACATTTTGGGTTTGGTATGCAACTTGCACCAAAATTTTGCCAGTTTTCTGAAATGGCTCAGTGTATTATTTTGGAGATAAAGATGATTACCTTTGTCTGATAGAACCATGTGTGTCCTGACGACATGTTCAAATATTGCCTTGGTCTGATGTCTGATAACCTTGAAATAAAATGACAATAGCAATAAAATAGGATGCAATTAAGTGAATGGATGGATGAATAGATGAATGAATGCATGAATGGAATAAATAAATGATAAACAAATAAAAAGAATGAATGGGAAGAATACTAAATGAATGAATGAATAAATGAATGAACCGATGCATGAATGAATGAAGGAAGGAATGGGATGAATGAATGAATGAATGAATGAATGAGTGAATGAATGAATGAAGGAATAAATAAATAAATGAATGAATAGTTGAAAGGAATATATATATTCAACAATGAACAAACATGATGAACGAACAATACCACACTTCAATCATAAAACATCTTACTTCAACAGGATGGTCCCAGTAATCCCACACAAATGACAGTAACTTCTGAGGAATTACTTCTGACCCTGTTAACAGAGATTTCAGAAGAGATGGCACGAGATCAAGCTCTGCTGCTCTTCTGAGAAAGAAAAAAGTACTTCAAATGACATGATCATATTTTGATTGCTAACTAGAGTCTAGTAATAGAAATTCTAAAGGGGTACATGCAGGACAGTCTGTGAATTCTAAAGACTCACCTTGCTTGTTCTGCCCATAATGTTATAACCTTGAAGGCTGATAGACATGAAAATGAGTCTTTCAAACTGAAAGGAGAGGTGAAAAAAAGCCAAATGAACTAAAGAGTAATGACTGAACCTTTATCCTGTCTTCCTTCTTTTTTCCTTCCTTCCATAATTGTTCCTCCATTTTTCTCCCTCTCTATCTCCTTCATCTTCAATTCTTGACACTTCTTCGCTCTCTACTTTCTCCTCCCTACCTTCCTTACTCAACATCTCCCTGGGTCTGGTTGTACAAAGGTCAGATAGCGCTATCGAACAGATAAATCTTATCCAGTGGATAAATAATTTATTGGATAATAGCATTGACTTATCCAGTGGATAAGGATTTATCCGCCGGATAGCACTATGCAGCTTGCTACGTACAACTGGCCCCTGTAGGAAAAATTTATTACCAGCCTTTCTTAGTTAGTACTTAAACATTCCAGTACAGTTTCTCATTGTAGGATAAATTTATGGCCAGCCTGTTGTAGTTAGTACTTAAACATTCCAGTACAGTTTCTCAGTGTAGGATAAATTTATTGCCAGCCTGTCGTAGTTAAGTACTCAAACATTCCAGTACAGTTTCTCAGTGTAGGATAAATTTATTACCAGCCTGTCGTAGTTAGTACTTAAAACATTCCAGTACAGTTTCTCAGTGTAGCCAAACCTTCAATCAATAGTTTTATGATGACTGTTATAGTACCTTTTGCACAACTGGCACAGATCAGGGAAGACCATGTCAAACATCATTGTTCGCTTGTCCTGTAAATTAACGTCCTTGGAATCCTGAAAAATTAAAATTAAGATTTGCATTCAAAAACCACAACACAATGACTGATTCCAATTCAGGAGACAAGGGGTGGGTCCAGGGGAGGGGTGTAGCGGGAGTGGATCAGCCACTGGGAGACATAGACTCTTCAGATCAGAATGGGTGGTCGTACAGTGCAATGTTTATGTGACTGAATACACATCCATTAATCTGGTTTAAAAATTCCAAATGTGGCCCGGAAGTGGTTTCTATCGAAAGCAATTGGCAATATTGGTAAGGGTGGGTTTTCTAAAGTTTTTCAAATGAGTGTACCTTATGAGATATTGGACTGAGAAGATCTTCCAGAGGGATCATAGTCAACACGCCATGGCATAAACAAAGCTGATTATAACTGATGGGAACTACAAGAAAATGATAATAAAAACAAGAAAAAAAGAGATTCCAAAGCCAATCAGTAACTACAGTTTTTGATATTCTGCAAACTCAGACATTTCAACAGCTTGTTGTGTAATTTGTTTTTCACTGCCGCCAGTTAAGAGCATCAAAGGTAGTGTACTCTACCAACTGATTATTTTTGATTGACGGCAGCGAAAAAAAATTCCAGCATCCAGCTGGCGACTGTCAAGTTTGCAGAATATTGAAGATCGCAGTAACTATGGAGCTAATGATAAAGCATTTGTTAATAATTATACTACTAAGTAAACATGGCCTCGATAATGTAACTTTCAAACATCCCACATTAGATTTCACCTTCCCATGTTTTAGCTTGGAATACTTTGGTCATCCATTCTGGAGTAGTTGTTTGTAGCTTGTTCTGTTCAGCGTGGTGGGGAAAAACAGTCTCTAACACCTACGCAAAAAAATTAGATTTAATTTACAATACAGCGTGATCTAAACCTGGTCATATCGTTATCATTAGAATTTTTCTTATGAATATATATGGCTGATGGTACCAGGGCTGGCCATTTTCATTGGCTGAGCAATGCATGATCTCAGCAGATCTTGTTCCAAAGGATGTCTGCAACCATACCATTATGGTATATGTACCTGAGCAATAACCATGCGCAATGTGGGTGCTGTGGCATGCCAGGACCATGTCTGAGCATGACATTGATTAAGTAATAAATCTTGCAAGCTGTGATTAAAAGGATATCTTCTTTTTTGTAATATGGCCTTGCCGTGTGCCATAATGCTTCACAGTCAAACAAAATCTGCTCTATAACAGTACAATATTGGCCATTATATTATTATTATGCAAGATATTTCTGTTCTTACTGCTTCAGCAACTGCTCCTTGTCTACTAAACAAATAGACAATTAGACAGAGAGTCATTCCACTTGCTGTTTGGCAGTCTGGCAAGAAGTCTGTAAAAAAGAAAAAAAGAAAAATTTAAAGAGTATACAAGCACTTTATGCATTATTGGTGGTGTGCGTCCCTGCCACTGTGAATGAGATAACACATGTCAAAGATGTTGGTTAATATATTAACAAAAACCAAGATGCAAACGTCTTTCAAAGTCAACAAATAAATAAATAACAATTGTGACTTCACATGCAGCGCAAGATGAGCAAGCATCTAAAACTTTTATTTTATTTTTCAAACACAAAACGAAAATGTAATTTATTTTACTACAAAACCTTGGGCAGTGGTAACTGAATTGTGCCTTTTTAAATACTAGATTAATGCCTTAAAATACTGTAAGATATAGAAATATAGATAAGTTAAAGTGCTTGGGAACAAGGTTATTCCAGGCGAAAGACTCTTGGAATTAAATTCGGAAACATTAATTTCTGACCTCGCTGGGAATTGAACCCACAACCTTCGGAATTGTACTACCGATGCTCTACCATCTGAGCTAGAGGTCAGACTGAGAGCAGGCCGGGGTGAAATAGATAAGATACTGTACTTGCCTATTTCTCTGCTAACTAAAAGATTGTGACCTCTTCTCCCAAAAATTTAAAACCATTTGAACAAAACATTCATTGAATTAAATTTACATTTTATGATAATAATTACCTTGGTTTAAGACTTGCATAAGTTGTTCCATGATTCCTTTCACATGATTAACCCAAGGATGCAAGTTGCTTCCATTAGACTGGGCTTCATTTATTATCTGGCTACTGTTCTTCTGCAGGACAGCAATAACCGTTTTGATTGTTGCTAAACAATCCATCATTCTTGTGGTCTGGTCAATTGGGTTTTCTGCAACACTTGAAATTCAACATACAGTTAACAGAAAACAAATTCATTACATGTATTCGACCGTAATATTTTATTGGAAATTTTTTTGGCCTGTAAAGAGGCTGTTTTGGAGAAGATAGGAAGGCTAGAAGGTGTATGCCCCTGATAATTTCACATACATGTACTTGTAACTTGTACGAACACACCTAGATTGCAATTCCCTTGATCCAAGAAAGAATTTTTTTGAGGGGAGGGGGTCCCTAATGATCACTGGATCAATGAAGAAGTGGCGAGCTGTAAATAACAATCGATGTCATTACTGTAACAAAGTTTGCCCTCCATGCCCAATAATGCATTGTGAGCCAAGATGCAAGTAGTCCATTCTTAAGCATGTGCTGGTGAGGTGAAAGTATGCATTTGTTTTTACTAGAGACCCCCCCCCCCTCCCAAAAGAAAAAAACAAGTATTATTAAATATTAATATATTTTATGTGCAAATATAATCATACATGTACATACTTTGCCTGAGATACTAGATGCTGAAGGCATGTGGCCAAGAAATTCAATACTGTAAACCAAAGAATAACATAATTATAAGGGATGTGAATGGAATGCAGCATTAGGATTATACTAATAATTATATCATTTCTCTATAATCCCAGATAAGCAACTATTGTACTACTTTCAAATCTCGTTCCTGCCTCTTCCAATTTTGCCATTCCTTGGAATTTTTTATCCAATAATAAATATATCCAAATAGACCTATCGCCAATTCGCTTGACTGATCACGAAACAATGGTTTCAAGTTGAGGTTGTTTTAATGGCTTCAATCTCTACTTCAAACCATTGTTTCGTGGTCAGTTAAGCGAATTGGAATAGATCTATTGCATGTAGTCCTACATCCTATTCTTATTCTTATCGTTCAGTAGAAATATCAGAATTGGAGGTTTTAAAAGAAGATATTGAATTTGGTCAATCTTTCTCACCCACTCAACTTTAGCCTTTACAGTTGAACTTTTCAAAATGCTGAAGTACGTTGGATAGGTGAGGGAAATGCCCATGGTAGGATTTTTGGGAGAAAGTAATTGAAGATTTTGGTGGTATTTTAGAGAATTAAAAGTCCTGGTTGTAAGTACAGTACAACTTGAAAATCTCACTAACCTGGTTTACCATTCAGTTTGATAATATCATTTCCTGCAGTATATCAAAAAGAAAAAAATGTTGCTGACATTTTCATTCTGCGGATTGAACCATTGAAGCTAGTTGCTTGAGTAAACATGTATCATAAACATAATTTCTCTATAATTTTTGACTAGCGTCCAAAAACGTCAGTTTTATGATTAGTGTTATAACAGTTAGCTCTTACTTACCAAGATTAAAGTTTTCCATTAGAGAAGACACCATATCAATAGCTGGCCTCAAATCTACATCTTCAGTTACTTTATTTTCAAAGTCTTGTAGCTTTTTAATGACTGATGAAGATAAGCTTCTTGATGCAGTGCTATAGAATAACTCTGGAAGGCTGTCAAATAAGCTATAATAGATGGTAGCAAATAGATTTAATTAATCCTGTTGAAGTATATATTATTATTTCAGTACTTACTGAATTGTTAAGTCTTGGAGTTTATTGATAATTGGTATCAATTGAAAAAGACAGTTACTTTTTATTAGACCATTTCCAAATTCCCTCAAAAAACAGTCACCATGAAACTATGGTTCCAACTCAAGTTTGGACTTGTATTACAAAAAAATCAATGTTTCAATTAAACTTATTTTCAATTAAATTTAGCAAGCAAGGTGATTATTTTAATTATAAGGTTATTTCTTTTTTATAGAGTTTTTGCACCACTATATGACATCATGCAGACATGTTAGACAGCAGAAACAATACAATAAATTCCAAGGAGCAAACAGATTTTACACCGGGGGGTTGGGGTACTCTTGCTCGTTTAGGGTGGGGATGTGCCGCTGAGCCCTCTGAACCCTGACGCTGTTCGAGAGTAAAATCGCTGAAATTCATACCTTGTTCCAGAGCAAGATTGCTGAAAATCATAACCTGTTCCGGTATCGCGAAAATGGATTCCCCGGTTCCAGAGAGGAGAGAGCGTGATTTCATATACCCTGTCCCAGAGCAACCACCATTTTATATACCCTGTTCCAGAGTAGAATCGCTGAAAATCATAACCTTTTTGGAGGTAACCGTAAATATCACCCCCCCCCCCCCCCCACTCTCCCCGGGATTTTACTATTCTAAAATCTATTCATAGGCATGCAGCCCAAGCATGTGATGGTGCAAAACCTTTATCTTTATCTAACTTGAAAGGGATTATACAGATGAACTAGCTACTACTATTACTACTACTACTATTATGATGTTATCACCTTGCCAGTGCTCTTCTTGATGGATTTTTGAAGTCAAGGACAACAAATATTTCAGTGAGGACCTCAAGGCAAACATTAGCATAAGGTTGAAGATCCTCTTCCAGTGTCACTTCATTAAATGCACTCCCTATCTGTGATAATATGTATGTATACATCAATGGACAAAACAGGAAAAAAATTAATGCACTATTTTACTCTCTGCATATATATACACATATCCATCATTCAAACCCTCAAAATTAGGCAAAGTGATATCCTTGTAAATATTTACTATGTGTATAAGTGTATTTATAATTTACATGATCAGCAACCTAGCAATTTCAATCTCAATTTCACATCATCTGCTTTCCCACCCCCCCCCCCCCCCACCCCACGGCTATCTTGCCATTCCCATACATTTCCTAGATAAGCTATTAATCATGCACAGTTAAAAAATCAGACATTTCAAATTTTCTCCATTCCTATTCATTTGGCATTATCTCCCCCCCCCCTCCCCCATCCATATTTTATTCAGCTATTTCTCCTCTCCCACCGGGAATAAACAAACAAAACATTATTTAATGAAATATCAATTAAACTGGATAATAACGATTTTTTTTCTCTTCTTATGTTGGCTCCTCCCTTCTTCCTATATTTCTCGCTGTTGTTTCTTCCTTGTTCCTGCCTTTTTTTAACGACTTTTTATCCCTTATGATGATTCTTTTCCCCTCTTAGGGACTGTTCATTGATTATGCATCAGGGTGGGCTGCAGGAATAATTGAAAAAACTCTGGAAAAATTCACAACCCCGCCTTCTTTGTGTGATTTTTTTTCAAAGCCCAACTACTTTTCCTCCAGCCCCCCCCCCCCCCCCCCCCCCCTCCAAGGCATAATCATGAACAGTCCCTTGGAGAGCATTTCTTACCTTCTTTAATAGTGCCGTCTGTTTTATGCTGTCGACCTCATTCAAACATTTCAAGAGCAGATCAATAAAGGGAATAGAAGATTTATGTTGCAATTCTGTGGCAGGAGTAGGAAAAGTTTATATAAAATAGAACAGATTAAGTACAATCTGACTACCTCCCCCTGGGAATTTGAATTGTATATACATTTAAATTTCTTAAGTCTAAAGATTAATTTCCTTCCCTTCTCCCCTTTTTCAAGAAATCATTCCTGAAGTTATAAACCTTCAATAGCATGAATATTCATGTTGGGGAAAAACGCACACAGTACAAGTATGGCAAACGATGGTAAACTACAAAAGATAACGCAAAAATCAAGACTGAAATTCTTGCCTTTCAACTTTATGACGTAGCAATCTTCAATATTAATCCTCTGGTGGTAGATTTTCTTTGGTTTCTTCATATTTTATGATAGAAAAATAATTTTTAGAATCAAAACACAATTTTCTTACTTTCGTCCGCCATTTTGAAAATCCCTCACGTGGCAAGCCCGCGATGTCTTGGGACAGTGGTTGTGGTTTAAAAACACAGGAAACCCAGACTAATAAAAGGAAATAAATCTAATGAAAAGAAAGAAAAAAGTTTTATTCTTTGTTTGCGGTTTAAAAAAAGAGCTTATTTAAAGGAAAGGTAAGCAACACGAATATATAAATATATTCAATAACTTTGACACGCAAGGAGATCTTGAAATATCACAGGGAATTTTAATGTTTAAAATCAATTTGTATTGTGGGATTTGAATTTTCGTTTCGTTTTCTTTTTTCTTTAATTTGATTTAATGTTATTTTATGGCATTTTTGTTTTTCGATAATTTTTACATGTAAACAAACTGGTATTATTTGCACCATGTGATACCCTTTCAGTGTGAAAAGGCTGCTGGGATTTGTTGATACCACCGGTTTGAGGAAGCCATGTCATTTCATACCGCTTGAGTACCCATTTTCTTGATTTTTTTCTAGTATCCGACAAATTTAGAAGCCCTTCCTTTCATCAATCAGAAATTTATAGATCTATAAAACATCGAAGAGGGAAAAACACAAAGAAATTTGAACTACAAGACGCTTTAGAAATGATTAAAAATTTCGACATGGCGAGCAATGGCGAAGTAAAATCGGCCGAGGATAACCCTCAATCGAAATCCACAAGTGGCTTAAAATTCAACCCAAAATGCCTCCCAATTGCTTTCAAGCTTGTTCTTTATGGACTGACAGGGTTATTTGCCGAAGTAATGTTTACAGCGACGTGGTATTTTGTGGATTCAGTTCGTTACCGTCATGGATGGAAACTACATGGTTGTACGTCTGTCTGGTCCTTCCCCATTTATTCTGTCTCCTCCTATGTGATCGAGTTAATGTTTCTGGCGTTAAATGGAAAAGTCAACCTCTTCGTCCGAGGTATAATCTACCTTGTTTGGACATATCTCTGGGAGTTTACCACTGGATTGATTCTACGACAGTTCAATGCATGTCCATGGGACTACAGTGGCTACACCTACTACAACTTCATGGGGCTTATAACCTTCGATTACGCACCTCTTTGGTACTTTGGCTCACTTCTGTTAGAAATAGTTGTCATCCAAAGCGCTTTACAACTCCAATACCATCCTCATTCAAAGACTGAATAAGAATTTCTCAGATGTAAAATATTTTGTAATTCAAAAGTTAAATTTTGTTGCATCAATTATTTATTTAGTATTTTGCATTGATTGGGTTGAATTGTATACTCGTATTTAAAAATAACCGTTTTAAAAGAAATATTACATATATTGTATAAGGCACGAAAGCTTCCTTAATTTCTTTCTTCATAATTTGTATCATTAATTGATACAGTTTACATTCTACATGCTTCTCAAAACTGTCATAGTATTTATAATTTCTTTGCATTTTTGGTGTCGTGGGGAGAACCGATGACTAAAACAGCAAACAAGTGTAAGTTTGAGATTTATGAGGCGGGAAAAAAAAAAAGTACCATGATCAAATGAATTAAAATTTTAATAGATTGGAAATGTGCAACCTAATGAATTATTTATATGCTTTTATTTGATAAATTATAGGTATCATTTGGTTTGCCAATAAAAATTAACAACAAATCCCATATAACTATGTTATGGTTTATATAAAAAATAAATATTCGTGGATTTTAGTTAATTTATTTAGCTTTTTATCAATTATTTGTCCTTTGTCACTAGGTTCTTCTTTGATCATGAAAAGTTGAAGGGGCACTTGGATGAAAACATCCCAATTTTTGAAAGTCCAAATAACTAAAGTGTTTGAAGATATATAATAGGATCACTCAATTACGATTATGTAACAATTTTCAGATAAGTGAAAATGTTAGCCTGTGAGCCAATTGCTGTCGAGAGATTTTGGTTTAAAAGCAAAAAGAACAATAGGGTTAATTAAATGACGTCATTTATTCACAATTTAGTTGCTGAATAAAACCAATAATTTTCATCCCCCACTTTTGACTGTCAAGAAATATGTTGCTTGGCTAGGACTATTGGGGCCATTTACATACTAGGTTTACCCAAGTTTAAATTCATTTCATCTAAGTCCTAGGCCTTTTAAAACTCTGAACTGTGCTTGATGTTATTTTCATTTTATGAAAATGGCAATACCGTATGTATCAAATATGTTACCATGAAACTAAAAGAATATCTTGTGTGAGAAAGAAAAATTAAACCAATTGCTATCCATATCTAAGCAGTGAGTGAATGAATAGGACTGGGGCGAACTGTCATCTTTTATCCTGCCATACAAGACCATGAGTCATCCTCTTGAGTATTACTTCTTTGTCAGACCAAAACTTTGCAAAATCCTATTCCGACCATGAAACTGCTGATTTAAGAATCTGGAAGGAACTGAAAAGGAGGGGACTAAAAGACATACTTTCTGACTCAGTCCTTCACATGCTTGGAGGGGAATTTCTTAATTCTGCTTTAATTTTGACCTCTCTTTTTAATAAATTAAATTGGATGGATAAATTAAATCCCATTTCCATTTTGTTTCTCAAATGATCTGAGTGAAAGTAGTAAAAGCTATTTGCGGACACACAAACGGGACCATTTGAATAAAACTGATCAATAACAGCAAACTAGACAAAGACTGAACTGATACTAGTGTTAGCCAACTAGATTATGTCACACTCATATTTACATCAAATGGGTTATCTGATTGACTGTTTGAAAATATTGCACTAAATGTTGCAATATGATTTATTAATGATACTACTTTATGGAAGTGATCTTATTGAAGCATCCTCACAGTAATGTGGGCAACAAAATCACATTGTGCTGGAATTTGCAGAGCAAATGATGCATTGCCGTGTACTAGGCGTGAAACAAATTTGCATTGGTTTGCGAAGCACACTTAAACTTGTGTACTTAATTTTGCAATGAAAATTTGTTGTGCACGGAGTGGCAAGCAGCATTTGCTACAATTTACACCATTTTGCTGCCGTGTTAATAACTGCACCTTAAATCAAGTGATTTTATTGTCTCGCTGCCCTTCGGCACAAATAACCAATCAGTGCATGCATCATATCTAAAGATTATACATATAAATCCCAATAATAGGAGAGCCATTTCTTTGTCAGACCACCAATATGCGCATTCCCCACGAATTTCTTTTCCTCTCAGTCTCAAGACAATCAAATTTTTCCTTTTTTTCCTTTTAGAATTTCCACTTTTTCATCATTTCTAAATATCAATATAATAATCTAAAAACAGAAAATGTCAAACCCATACTGCAAACTGCTTCGCAATATTTGAGGCTCTGTTCCTTGCTAAATGATCTAAGTCTGTTTTTACTTGGTCAGCTTCACCACCTTCTCCTTCTTCTTGCTCTTTTTCTTCTTCTTTGTTCTCTTTTTCCTCCTCATCTTCGACTTCTTCACAGAGTTCTTCTTTTGGTATCGCTTTTGTGTACCACTTAGTTTGGGGTCGCTTGAATTTTGGATGCAGGAACTTATAATAGACAACCATCATTAACAAGCCAAGTGTGTAGGATATAAAAATGACTGACAAGCCAGCCAGTTCTAATTGTAATGAAATCTCTCGATATGCATTTGTAAACCACAGAGAACAAAAAATGATTGCTTCAATGGCAGTCAAGCTATAATAGATGATTGCCCATTTTATTGTTTTTGCAGCATCGAGAACGAAAAAGCAAAATGTGTGAATGTATGCAATAACAACTCGGATGAAGAACTGCATTGGTTTTTGTCCTGGAAAAAACTCGACTTTCTGGGACTTCATTAAAGCAAAAACAATAACGAAGTGCAGGAATAGGACTAGAAAGAACCAAATATGGAATTCTGAGGCGAAAAACACAAGAACCAATATACGAGAGATAAACATCAAGGACCTCCACAATAGCATAGAAATATATCCATACCACCTCAAGACACCTTTGTGTTTTTTGGAGTTTCTTAAACACGAGATATAGTTAACAGTGGCACGTGAATAAGAGATAAATGAGAAGAATATCGATGCTATGGTCCACAGGTCTTGTATTCGTGAAGTTTGAAGTGTTTCTACAAGATGTCTTCGAATGAGAACATATAACTGAAGAACTAGTTGAGGAGCATCTTCTGTAAATGCAAGAATCATTTGTAACATGGCTACATCAAGGTTCATTGCAATGTAAAGCTTATAATGGGTTGTTTCACATAGTTTCTTGAATTTGATTTGGTATCCTTTTACTAAGATTCGCCAATACCTAAACAGGAAAGGTCATTCAGTTTTAATTGATTGCTAATAATTTTTTTGAGTAAGGGAAGAGGAGTTTTAGAGGATATGACAAGAAGGAGAAGATCGTCATATTTTTGGGAGATATTCTAATTTGAAATCACAAAAAAGTTTAGCCCATGAAAAGACCACCATCATCCTTACTATCTAGGGCTCGAAATAGCAGCCTGCCATTATAATAGCCAAATTAAACAGGACAAATTTAAAGTTTGGCAGGCAAAAATTAGATTGCTTTGCGAAATAAATAATAAAATAACATGCAAAATTTACTGGAATGACCTCCTCTTGCTATGCTCCTTTACTACATGTATAGCAGACTAAAAAAATATTTCTATTTTGAGCCCTGCTGCCCCTCCCCATCTTAAGCTTAATTGACTTTGGATAGGGTAGTCATCATCAGTGTGACAATGTACACAATTAAAATTATCCCACCGCTAAAAACCACCCCCATTTTAGTGTTAAACTTTTTACAAATACCAATGGTAAAGTAAAGAATGCACAAGCTTAACACTTTGAAATTCCATGGCTCTTCACTGGAAGACATGAATATTCAACACAAAATCAAGACCATCCGGGAGCAACAGATCAAGTATTCAGACTGCATATGTAAATTCTACTCCTCCCCCTTGCCCACCTCCTCCCCCCACACAGTTCTAATTCCCTTTTCCACATTAATATTGTTCACACATTTTTGGTTGCAGTTTAAAAATGTTGAGTTGGTGTGCAGTGATTTTGAAGCTTAACTTGCCCCTTTCTTCTCTATAATACATATATACCTTTCTATCAAACCAACTTGACAAATATGTGTAATTTTCACAGCTTTCCATCCACTTTCTGGAACCCCTCCATGACCTTCATCCTCTTTGTAAAAGAAATAAGATACGAGGTTGACAAGGATTGCAGGAAATATTACAAGTATGAGAGTAAAAGTCCCCCACCAGGGGTCCCCTGTAGTGAAATGGTCACTTGCCACCTTGATGTCTGTTCCAGTGTCAGCAAAGAATGCTCCAAAACCAATGATGGTAAAAATCAAATCCAACCATCCAGCTTTCCCTCGTCTTTCCCAGAGTCGAGTATAAAATTCTCGTTTTTTCCTTTTTTCTTCTTCTTTTCTTCGCGCTAATGCTCTTCGTGCTAATTCTCGAAATCTTTCTCTTGGTGGAAGGCGTGACAGGTCGGTGTATCCAACGTGACCATTTCTTGCGTTACTAATGTTTGGATCTGAGAGCAGGGAGATTCGAGAGTCGCGAAATTCGGGATTATTTATTCCAAAACTTGGTCCTACGCCGTTTGAAGGATGTTCAAATGTTTCATTCTTAAGTTCCTCATTAGCCATTTCGATATCAATGTCATTCAATTTTACATCCCTCAACGTCACTTCAGATTGAACTTTAACTAGAAACCTCTCATAACTTGTGCTCGAGCTTGGCTTTCTCTGTACTATTTTTTGGTGGACTTCTCTAATGATAGCTTTTGTTTCTTCGCTCACACGAACGTAAAATCTACCAGGGCTTATAAAACGACTTGTATGCGAAGATGTAAGCTCATAACTTTCACTCGAAGAAAACCTGCGAAAAGTCTTACTGCCATCTACTCTATCTGCTGTCGTGTCTTTCTCTAGAATTTCACTCTCCTGGACATGTCCAAAAGCTCTGAGAACGTTTTTCATCATTAAAGCTTCTTCTTGAGTGATAGATTCTTTTGCAATTGGCGCTTCTCGATCATAATCTTCAGGAATTTCAGGTTCGAGTTCATCGAGTCCATCTTCGGTTCGGATGCTAAGAATCGAATGGCGTGAAAGTTGCCGGTGAAATTTTTCTACTGTTTTGATTTCTTTATCTGTTAGATCTTCCATCGTAAGTTCTTCATCAAGAACAGTTTGGTTCTTCATATTTGCAGAGCTAAAACTGCATTGAATGCACGTACAGTATCAGCGATAGGATTCGTTGTATCATCCTTCTTTTCTTTCAAAACAGGAAAATCTTGCAATCTTAATAATGGACTTGTTAATCTGAACTCTACACACGATATTCAAGGTCAGATTTGTCCAAACAGGAATTTTAAAAAACCTTTTTTCAAACAGGAACTAATTACTCGGGCTACCTGCAAGGTAGACCGAGTCTAGGTTTCGGTTTTCTATCTATCTATCTATCTATCGACATTGTCGAAAGTGTGTAAGCCTGCGATGCTCGGCGGTGTGCGGTGTTCCCCTGCAAGTATGAAAACGAGGCGGGTTACCACAAGTCATGTGACTTGCTTTGCTTTTCGAAGGTTCTGTAGGTCTTTTTCCTTTTGCTTATCTTGCTAGCTGCCTCTCGTGCTATATCTTGAAAACTTATTGGAAAGTAATGGCGACTTGCTGTTCTGCTGAGGCGCTCAAAATACATACAAAAGCACACGCCGTTCGCGGTAGACCCACTCTAAAAGATGTCGAGCGTCAGTTTAAATCTTCCAAGATAACAATTAATGCGTTTCCAGAATCAAGAAGCCTTGGACATATATCATTGACAGTGGGGATAAGTCTTTTATTTATTGTATTGTTTTCGTTTACGATTTTGAATATATTTTTCAATACTCTATCGTTCTTTGAACTATCAGTAGCGAGCGTGTTGATCGCTGCCCTGTGCATGGTTCTTGTTGTACATTTCATAAATACCTCGACCAAGACTTTCGTAGATTCTTTACTAAATGACTGCGATGTGTTTGAAAAAGCTGTACAATTATCTGTATTTGTTTATCCCAATAAAGAGTCACATTTATTAGAGGAATGCAGGTCTCGTTATGCTAAATTTCATATTCATCAGTATGTTGAGAACAAGCCTCGTGTTGTTTCGCGTGATCGAGAACTAAGTAGAGTCCCAGTTAAACGACTAACCCAACTTTTGCACAAAAGCAGAAAAATACAGAAAATAGTTCGTAAGTATGTGGTCAATAATGTACCCATGTTATCTAGAATTCATTGTTTTCTTAATAAATGTAATTTCAATCCCGACAAAATTAAATCATATGTCAAAAGTTGTCATCGAAAGTTTAAGAGAAACACTGGCCATTGTAGTGCTTTACCCAGACGGAGTTAATTATGTTCTAGAAAATCACTTTTTTACTTACACAAAAGAGCAATAAATGCAAGTCATAAGCTTATTTATTACTTGCCACTCTTGACAAATCCAGGTTCACAAAAATATGCTGGTTTATCCCATGTTTACAAAAGTCTCAATCACAGAATCAATCACAGTAAGTTTATCAACCCACTAACGTTTTGAAATGCGCTATTTTAACATCACTTGCACCATTCCAGTACCGTTTCCATTAACTAGTGCTCTCTGTTTTCCCTTTAAAGTTCTACATTCTATTATACACAGGTAGCCCGAGTATACGCCTTTAGGGCGTCTAGTTATATATTAGATCTCGGTTGCCATCTTGAATGCTCAGGTACGTAGGTGCTCATGGGAATCGCGACTCATTGACGTGTGACTGGTCATGACCAAAATATATAGTATTATAAAAGCGGATAGCAGTAATACTGATAGTGGACTTCTTATAATAGTTAGTTGCAGTAGTATTGGCTTCAAAGATAAACTCTCAAGATAAAGATTAATCCAAAAGTTTGCGAAAAATTTCAAGCCAAACCACAGGGATCCCATCAATATATGCACAATGCATATTTTTAATCAATTTTACGCAGTGCAGCAATGAAATAAACAAAAGATTTACCAGAGGTGCGCTTAGCAGACGAGCTATCTCGACATATCATAAAACAAAATTTCATCGTAGTAATAGTCGAATATAAGTATCAGTTGAGTGGCAATATGCATGTTGTATGCTGGTTCGTTTACCTTCTATTTTGTTCTGTTTGGTTAGCTGTTCTGATCGTTCTGTTCTGCTCTGTTAGGGGCGCATCTAGGGGAGGTGAAGGTGGTGGCTAGACACCACATGCCTTTAGCGCTCAAATGTTCTCAGCATTATCCTTAGTAAGCCACACCCTTTTCCTTGCAAACCTTTCTACATTTTTTTCAAGGTCAGAGTGAGTTACTAAACGAGATGGACAAACAATAGGCATTATTCATAGAATTACTACCAGAAATAGAAGTCAAACAAACAAAGAACTGAATTATCTTAAAATAATGATAATTATTAACTCTCTCGATCAGTGTTACTCATTCTTTTTTATACAATAAGGACAGCGCACCATGGCACGCAGGTGTACATTCCTTTTTTCCGCTTTCTTTATTTCTTTCATTCTTTCTGCCTTCCTTCCTTCTTTCACTTTCTAATTCGCGTATTGCAAGTTCTACTTTGTCAATTGCACTGAGATAACAGCTATTCTAAGTTACTTTTTATGATAGATATAAAAGACTTGCTTGCTGGTGTGTGTGCAGCTATAAAAGCTTAGTGGGATAACACTCTCATGCGCTACGCGTTAAGCTAAAATAAAAAACATTGCATTACGAAAATGAAAACATATGGCGAGATATCAAAACAACAACGTTATTTTTACTCAAGTCGTTTAGTTTTACTGATCATGAGGTCGTTCTCTCGGTGGTAAAAACCGTTTGTTTGTCAGGTCTGACACACAGGAGTTTTCAAAACTTAAAAACAGCAAGGCTTACACTCTAATTATTTATTCAGAAAAAACTCGAAGTTATTCGAACGAACGATTAATTGAAATAATCTTATTCATTGTATTCAAAACATTTTATTATCGATATAATGAAGTCTTCAAAATACCTTAATAACGGTTATAGAAATTTGTTAAAGAACGCTACCCTCAAATTATAAAATGAGTTAATTATTGAACAGATGAACTCCCACAATGTATTGTTTTTGAAGCTCGCAGGTTCACTCGAATATTCCTTGTATCACTAATTCACAGCATTCACCTGCTTGGAATCTGATCACATTATGACCTATGCCTAGTAGGTTTAATGTGCACGGATGTCTTGTTGAGGGAGGTCATGATTTCATCAATTCTTTTTTATCTTTTCTTGGCTACTCTACAAGCAAAGAGAGCAATTTTTCCAGGTAAATACTCTACCATTAATGGCTTATTTTATCGTAGTCCGATTTTTCTATTCGTTGAATAGATTTTTTTGACAACGCTTTTTCCCCTTTTTTAAAAACGTATGCTGTAAATATAATTATTCCTTGGAGGAAATAATATTTATTTCTTAAATACATATCGGTGTACTTGAATTCAATGCTTCATTTTGAAACATTTCAAAGATCTGAAGGCATACGGTGTGTATGTCCTGAAGGTAAATGAATCCCAGATTTTTCGGTATTAATAAGTTTATTTAATAACCAAATTTAAGTGGGTGAAAGACGGGTCAGAAACTAAAAAATAAACTTGATTTCACACATCATACAAAGTTCAATAATAATGATTTCGAAAAAAGATCCAGTTTAAGCAGTCAACTATTAACTATGGTTTAAGATAATATGACTTAAAATGGTATAAATACGACCGCTATGTCTGGCTTAATACAGTCATCCCATTTTTTCTTTAACTAATCATTTCAAATGTTCATTAAAATGATAATTTTGAAATAATGTGCTCCAAATTGGCGGACATTGTATTGAATAATTTGCCGTCAAGTGGAAAAGGGGATGTTTATGCATGAAGTCAAGAAAGATCTATAAGGTGACGCCTAAAAATCAAATGTTTTCAAAATTTACGGGAAATTCGATAATTCGATAATTTTAAGCTAAGTATTATTTAAAAAAATTAATTACAGTTTTACTGAAAGTGAATTATCGTTGCAAATTAATTAAGCTCACAAAAATGTATGCCTCGGTGTCAACTATTTACGACCATATGAGTTTTTTTTATGTATACATTATCGGTCAATTTTGCTGTTTGAAAGACTCTACAACCCCAAAGTTAATCGATTTACCTATTTATATTTGCATATCCAATTTTTTTCTCTTGATTTTCGGAAATTCACCGGTTAGAAATAAAAAAATCGCCCGCGCTGCATTTCACTGGTCTTACTGCATCATAATGTGTCCGTTTTTAGTTAAGGAAGAATAAGACTTACCTAGGCAAAAAGTTTAGTACTGAAAAAAACCGTCTTGTTGGTAAGTTTTGATGCCTGTGTTTAGCTAGAGTTTTGATCGAAAAGCATAACTAGAAGTTTCTCGAGTAGATATTTCGGACGATAGAGTTTTGATATTTTAGTTTCTTGTTGGTTATCTTCTCTTCTTAGAGACGGTTTTCCTTCATGCTCAAAAATCATTAAACTTAAAAAAATAAAATTAACTTCAAATTCCAATTGGAATCCGGTGGAAAAAGAGCTATTCTGTGAAAACCCAGTTGATTCCCATTTATTTATTCAGATTTTCCAAAAAAGTTGCGAAACTAGCGTATATACGTAGGCTGAGCCAAAAAAAACCAATTCGACTTTTCCTAGTACAGATATTTAACAAACTCTGCAGTTTGTATGGTTTGTTTGTAGCTCGAATTTTTTTCACTTTTTTATAAAATGATTGTTAGTACGTGAGCTAGGGGAGTTTTCACACTGTCATGATCAACATCAGTAAAGATCAATAATAATAACGGTTAGCCTAAAAAGGTCAAGTTATTGAAAACCGCATGAAAGCACTCAAAGCGAGGCAGCAAGAATGGCGTGTTTTTGCATAAAACGATTCTCTCCACGCAAGTACGATACTAACACCGATTTTAACTCGGAGGTCGCTACCGATGTGTCTGTCTGTCTTTTTGTCTGTTTGTCCGTCTGCCTGTCTTCCTGTCTGTCTGTCTGTTTGTCCGTCTGCCCACGTGTCTGTCTGTCTGTCTTCCTGTCTGTCCATCTGTCTATCAGATTCTATTTTCCTCCTGTTTTCTAGCGGTAGAATCTGTTGTCCCACTGACGTAACCTAACATTATTTATTGTCGTATCTGGATTTTAGTGTTGGCCGCAAGTGGATGCAAGGAAATGGAATTCAAAGTGACAATGAAAGACAACACGTTGGCCAATCACGTCTTCAAAACCGTACGAGCCACGAACGATGCACACTGCGAGTCCCAGTGTTTTTTGGATGATCGCTGTATATCTTACAGCTTTGGCACAACTGCTGGTGGAGAGAAATACATGTGTGAGCTGAGTGACTCGGATCACTTTATGCACCCTGAAGATCTGGTGAAAAGACCTGGTGTCATCTACAGAAGTGCTCAGGTAAAGATGTGGCGGTGCATAAGCTGCGCATTAGCGGCGGATGCGACCATCCTTGCTTCCTAAGTTCTCCGTCGCATACTTAGGGCTATAAAGTAAAACCTGGCGTAGTCTACACAAGTGGTTAGATAACGAGGTAGCGATGCGCCGTTATTGTATACCCTTTCTTTCTAAGATCATCGTCTTCCCCCTGGTGGATCACAGGTTTTCTCGGGGTGTTCGTGTCTGGAGAGCCATGTCTAGCAGTAGCGTTAAGTTTTATTTCGACATCATGGTGCGTCTGATTCGTTGGGCGTCTAGTCCAAGCAGATTCTCAAACCTTGTCCACACCACTATACTATATTTACTGCATTGTCAAACAGAGTCTGCTTCATCATTACTCATTGTGCAAATGTGCGCGATATATTCAAGTCGTTATTCATAGCAGAATATCTTGATATAGGAGGGTCTTCGTTATCTCACGCAGAAGAGCGTTTGTTATCTTAAAGCTCCAGTCTATAGCTCTACCATAGTTTCTGAGTTCTTTGGTTGACCAGCGCGTATGTTTGTCCCAGATAAGATTTTCATGCATTTAGCCTAAGGATTACAGTTGGAGCTAAGACTTCTATTCATATTATGGCCTCATTTGCGTCCTTTTAGCGTCACGTATTAAGCTTTAACTGTACTAATAAAAACATAAATATACTGACACCTTTTTGCTTTTCAGAACACATGCCCCTGCAGTGGGAGACAGACTTGTCGATATGACTTCATCCAGAAAACTGCAAAGTGCGTTTGTCCCACTGGCTTCACTGGACAAAACTGTGAAACAAGTAAGAAGCGTCTATCATAATAACTTGTGCTTGTCGAGTGCGATTAGAATCTTTTTGAAGTAGAAATATGACAGAACGCAGGCTGCCTGCGACTCGAAAAGAAGCGGTTGGCTCATCAAAAATACATTTTCAAAGCTTTAAGGAATGGTTGGTGTAGCGGTAAGAGTGCTTGCCTCTCACCAATGCGAGTGGAGTTGCTCATTGGTTCTTTTCTATCGGCTTCGAACTCACAGATCAGTAAACCCTGAAACAATCTCTGAGCTGATCAAAGGTTGGAATTTAGCGTGTCAGGTTTTAGGGATAAAAACCGTCAAGAGGGTCAAGAGGTTGCATGCATATCACATATGATGTTGCCGAGTTAGCCCTCCGGGCCCGGGGGTGGAGGGGTACTCCCCTGTATTCGCTATACGGGTACGTGCCGCCAAACAGGGTATGGTTTTCAGCGATTCTACTCTGGAACAGGGCATATGAAATCGCGCCCGCTCTGGGACAGGGTATCCACTTCCGCAATACCGGACCAGGGTATAGTTTCCCCCTTCGATCCTCGGGAATCTGAGACCCCAGAGGTGAGAGGCGAATGCACTACCACTGCCGTGCGGCCACCTTTTACACACTAACATGTAGTAATATTACTTTCAAGATATCGATGATTGTTTCTATAAGGCTTGTTCCAATGGCGGCAGGTGCGTAGATCAAGTCAATGGTTACACATGTCAGTGTGTTCCTGGAACAACTGGAGAGAGATGTGAAATTGGTAGGCGTATTTCATACACTAATTCAATTTTAGTGCGCAGCGTGAGCATTGAATACAAAGTAACAATGTATTTGCTTCTGAGATAGCCTCCTCCGCAGGCGTCTTTCGTCTTTCTTTTTTGTTGAATTGGGATTCCTGTGTCGCGAATTGGGATTCCTGTCGAAAGAGACTAGACCTCTCCTAGTCCCCATCATCCTAAAGACACAGAAAGCCCAATACTCAAAAGGAGAGAAGAGACAATAGAGATGCATGCGGAGGAGGCTACTTCTGAGCATAGTTAATAGAGGGGAATGAATAGGAAACCTATTGTTATCAGGTCTTTGTTCGCTTGTGAGGTTGAACCGGTCTTGACCGTGCAATATGTTTGATTTATGCTCATCCGAAATTGCAAAATAAGTAAACATAAACTTTGACTACGTGATTATCGTAAGGAATATTCAAATATCTCTTCAAAATCTTTAAGTATCTTGAACTAGCTGTCAAAAGAAAGATTTTGGTCTGTTTACTCAGCCCGTTGCCAACAATCGTAAAACAATGGTAAAACAAAGGATTGTGCACGGTCACGCTTGAAAAATAATGAACAAAGACATATAACAATAGAGTTTCCTAACCATTCCCCTCTATAACTATGTTCTGAGACAGGTCTTCTGTGACTGTAGTCGGTCTAACTACTGGATTTCAAAGGCTCTGTTGCTTCAGTGCTTTTCAGTCTTAGGATTTAAGTTATTGATTCTCGCGGTTAGTGGTAAATGTTTCTATCTACTATAAACATACTTTTATTACTTTTAAAAAGCATTTTCTTAGATTTTAATTTAGTCAAAACATCGTACGGTGCTTTTGGGCTTCCTAGAAAAAAACCGCTTATAATTCAATTTTATTGTTTGTTTATTGCTTACGAAACCTTACCTACAACTGAGAGACACTTGATCAAAAGAGCTCCAGCTGAGAGTATACAATCCATGGTAGCATCGGCAAGATCGTGTAACACCGCGTAATGCGAATCTTCGCTGGCGCAATCATCCTATAACAAGACAATGGTTTCATTTTCAAAGTTAAAGTAGCGGTATCCTAAATATTATATTCTATGTCGTTCCCCCGCTCAACCGAATATAAATCATTATCATTTAATGCCATACAGACGTTAGGAGAGTGTCCACACGACAGCGCGTGCGTGCTTTATTGAACTCTGTATCATAGAAAGAATATATTACACACACCGCGTAATGCGAATCTTCGCTTGCGCAATCATCCTATCACAAGACACCGGTTTAATTTTCAAATTTAAAGTAGCGTTAGCCTATATATTCTAACTGTTCTATCCTATGAACAGTTTTTATTTTACTTTTACACGCGGTATAAAATGGCCGCTAATTTGAATTGCCATTCTCGAAATCGCTTGATAAGAAACAACCGCTATGTTTTGAGTGATTCTTATTTTTCACGTCTTTCTTTAGATATCGATGATTGTCAATCCAATCCCTGTGTTAATGGAACTTGCTCAGACAGACTCAATGACTTTTTGTGCACCTGTGTGCCAGGCTATAGCGGGAAAACATGCGATATTGGTGAGTACGTATTACTAGCATGTAATTAGATTTTGTTTAGAGTTTAGATTTTCCTGATAGAGAAAATGAGGCCTTTTTACCAAAAACTACCAATGCTATTCGAGAAAGTAATTTATAAAAACTATTTCCAAAAAAAGTTTGCTAAATTTAACTGAATACAAAATAAGTTATGACCTATCAAATATAGAGAGCTTCGTATGTATTTATCACTAGCTATAGGAACCTTGATGGTTTCGTTTTGGTGCGTTTTCAAAGCTTCATCAAATGCTCACATCTAGTCAAGGATTTATTTCTTTCATTAGAAACTCACACATATTATCTAAATGAACAAGGTCAATGATTTAAAAGAGCCCCCACCTCCAAAACATTAATTTTCTTATGAAAGTCGTGTATACTTGCCACCCTTGATTCCCTTGTCGGTACTCCTTTACTAGCTAAGGTAACTACATCATGTTTTTTTTTTATAATTTACTTAGACAATAACGAGTGTCAGAGTAATCCCTGTCAAAATGGCGGCACCTGTCACGACAAGGTGAATGGTTTTGAGTGCAGCTGCACGAACAAGTACTATGGGTCGAGATGTGAAAGTAAGTTGATGCTACTGACGAGTCTTTTCACAAATTGTAGCTCGACTTATATCATGAACTTGAATCTCTTTTCAGATCTTGATAATTGCGTGGCATATCCATGTCAGAATGGAGGAACCTGCATCGATAAGTCAAGATATATGGGTGGATGTACCTGTACAGCCAACTACTTTGCATACAGATGCCAATGTAACATATTTCATGTTAAAGAATACACTCAATTGAAGAATCGTTGTTGGGTTCAGAAACATAGAAGCTGAGACCGAAACGGCACATGGGAAGTACGTTAATTAGATGCATGCTGTGACTGGCGACCCGTGGCATCATCCACTGTTTTTAATACGTTTGGCATTCTAAACCGACTGCATGGAGGACGCAAATGAATAAATTATAATATAATTATGTCATATCCCATGAGCCATTTCGGACCCAGCTTCTATGTTCTATTTTTCTGAACCCGACAACGATTCTTCAATTGAGTGTATTTGACATGTTATAATTTTTTACTTAAGGTGGAACCAAACTAATTCAGAGCGAATTTTGGACAATTTTATTCTCGCTCCCTTCGCAAAACTATTACGTCAATTTAACTGTATTTTTCATATAATGTGCTTGGATTATCCTAGATTCTAACAGTGTATTTTATTTTAAGATTTTTTAAATGTTTAGCCTATTACGGCTGAAAATCAAACAGTGCTATTTGTAGTTTTTGGCTTTTTTCTCCTCATCCCCAGGTACGATGTTTCTGAAAGTTTCAGAATCTTATCATCTAGTACTATTGCAGCCTGTGTATAAATTTGGATGGAAAGTCTTGGGCAGAAAAAAAGTTATGACGCCGCTTGAAAATTCGATCCAAAATTTGAAGCATTTGAAACATCGCGTTTTAGAAACATTACCATTGAATGGATTGCCTTGAAGTTTTCATATATCTATTTCCAAGTATTGCGGATGAGCTTTACGAAAAATCAGCATCAAATCTTAAAAACTCATCGAATAAATATTTTTTTACTAATTGTCGTTGTAAACCTCAAAAATAAGAGTTTTTCTAAAAATCACATTTTCGCCGTTTTCTTCAAAACGGCTCCAAGTTTTTTCTTTAAACTTCCAACATCAATAGACCAGAGCTTTATCTAGATGGTAGTGAAATTTCTACAGCTCGTCCTATCCAAAATTTGGAGAAAACATTTTTTAAAGTGAGGAGTACCTAAAGAGCTCGACCCGCTAGAAATAATTAATTCAATATCGGTCGACAACAACGCTCTCGGACATTCCACAATGTTACCTTCGGGACAGGTTCGGCAGAATATGTGCATAAACACAATGACATTGAAGATGTCGTTATGCAAATATTCTCACGAACTTAACCGTGTGGAACGACCGAGAGCGTTGTTGTCGACCGACGAGGTGAGCTCTTTAGGTACAACTCACTTTAAAAAATGTTTTCTCCAAAATTTGGATAGGATATTTATCACAATGTCTCCTACGCTGATGAAAATAACTGATTTAGCGTATATCAACAATTTAATATCAAAATAGTCAGTCTATATAATACCTTCAAAGGCGGTGGATAGTACTGAATGATGCCTCTTTTGCTTGAAAAATAATTAGTTCTTATTTGTGTTTTTGCTTTTTTACTTTCATTTTTATAGGACAACATTCTTGTAAAAGCATAATATTCTCTAGGTGTGTGTTATTCATATTTTCATTCAACTAACGCTTTTTTCTTCTTTTAGATTTTAACCCATGTGGAGAAAACCCAGGTCGTTGCAAAGATGGATCAACTTGCCGTAATTTAGTTTTTTCACATTTTGGTTATTATTGCGCTTTGTGGTTATTATAGAGAATATAATTATGATTATAATAAATGTTTTTCCTTCTCTGGATAAAAATAGCTAGTTTACAGACTTTTCAAGTCAGACCGTGGGGTCTGTCAAATCCAGCTGATCTGAAACTGAGTGACATAAAAAAGACGTCACTGTGTCATGAAGGTGTCATGAAGCCTGCAAAGAGTGGCTGTCGTAACATAAAAACTTTCCTGCCATTGCAATAAAAAATAAAACTTATTAGCATAATTTTAGACTTGAATTTCTCGAGCTGTGATTGGTCGAGATCCTGAGACGATAATAACCGCTGGAGCAGTGATCATGAAGTTTTCCAAAGTTTTCCAGAACGGAAGTAATACTTAAACGCTGTTTTGTCCTGAATTTGGACTTTTCTCTGATATTCAAGTCTAACATAATACTTAAACAATTATTCCCCTCACGCTCAGTGAATATGGTGATATTCACCTCACCGCTCGGTAAATATTCCACCAATAATCACTTCGAATATGATTGCTGTTATAAGCAACGTTTTTACTTTATTTTGGTCGCCAGCAAATTTATAACTTCAAAAGGGAAAGTGACACCTCAGTTTTGCATGTTTTATCGATTTTCAGGATTGGCTAACTTTTTTTCTCAGATTAGCTGGATTGACTCAATATTTATTTTTTATTTTTTATTTTCGTATTCATTTTTTTAAGTTTATATGTTTCAGTTACAGCATTGATATTTGTCTCCTATTTTATTTATTTATTTTACAAATTCTTTTCCAAACAATTAAGAGATATCAAAAATGCATTCTGCATCAGGGGCGTAGGCAGAGGGAGCCAAGAGGGTTAGCCCCCTCGTAACAAACGTTGGCTTGAAGATATGAAGTTCATCTTCGAGTGGTAAAAAATATTTCAATAGAAGATAAACTTTATATCTTCGCGCCACCGTGTAATATCCTCTATATATGTAAAACTGTATCATTTATATCGTATGTAACTGCATGAAAAATACCAGTGCGACAGGGAAAAGACCAGTGCGACATACATCAAAAACTCTGATGCGGGCA
Organism: Actinia equina; assembly: GCA_011057435.1. Taxonomy (NCBI): domain Eukaryota; kingdom Metazoa; phylum Cnidaria; class Anthozoa; order Actiniaria; family Actiniidae; genus Actinia; species Actinia equina. Next base: position 221,679 of record WHPX01001337.1, read on the forward strand.
ACGGTTGCGCTGTATGTCTAGTTATAGTTTGAGTAGGTTTCAGTACATTTTTACACGTCTCACGCTCCTCTCACGATTGGTTAATTCGTTTTGTTCGGAAACTATTCGGAGAGGATGTGAGCCTTCGTTTTGAACTCAGCAGTACAGAGTACATGCGCCTTAGAGGTATGTAGACGATTTGTGACGGCACGAACCACGAGAAATTTTTTTTTCATATGTATCTGGTATCACAATAGTTCGATAATAATAATTAATACTTTCATTGCGCATAGTTTCATAGGAAGATGAGGATGCTTAATGTCTGTTTAATTTCTTGAACAACATAAAATGCACGCATGCGCATAGGTTCTTCTCTAGTGACTATTTCACTTTTTAAATTTTCATTCGAACTAAGTTTGATATCTTATTATTTATGCATGCAATAATAGTTTATGGCTAGCGTTGATAGCCTTTAATGATTGGATATCTCCAAAGGAATATGAAAATATCTTATATATTAGTTAATACTATGCCTCTTTACCTTGGGTGTAATATTTTCCCATTTCAGAGCACTGCACACGTGTCTCATATGAGCGATTAATTAAATCTCTCATTTGATATTTTCAGTAATATTTGAATAGTAAAATACTTCTTGATTTGAGTGCGGTATTTCTAATATGTTGGTGAATGTGACGTCAAGTTTAAGGCTTCATTAAGGATACAAATTGAACCAGATTCGCACAAACAGTTTTTTAAAAAGCATCACCATTTCACTCATGCCATATGAAGGCTGCTGTAAAATTGTTTTCTTATAATGACCAGTGTTTAGTAATTGCTAGTTACAACGAATACTTAAACTTAAAGTCAAGAGCTATTTTAGCATTCAACTATTCACTTCATGCAAAATCAATACTAAGAATATTAATTCAGGGTATATGTATATATATATATATATATATACTTATTAAGTTTGTTTATCTAATTCATAAGTTTTCTTTCATGGAGTTTCACTTCAAAGCTAAGCGAAGTTACACACCATGAGATTCATTGTTGTTTATCAACCATCACACATTGTTCTAACAAAAGCCATTGCTTGAGTTAATTAAGAACTAAACTCATTATGTAAGCCACAGACAGTAAGCAATAAAAACCAAGCACTCAACGTTCAGTTTAAACGTAGTGAATTACTTTAAAGAAATTAACTGATGCATTATCACTAAATGATACCCAAGGTCCAAGAAAAAGTAAGTTTATATTTGTGTGTAAATAATGGGGAGTTTGAAAGTGTAGCGTGATATTTAATTCAAGAAATATCATTACTTGAAAAAAGCAAGTCGAAGTGAGTAAGAGTGGAGAGTAAATGACTCAAACACAACCCGAGTTGAGTTGGCGATGACCAAAGATGACAATTTCATAAGAATGTTGCCATTCATACAACATGTGGGAAGCTTTGGACATTAATAACTTTTATGGTATGTATTTGCTTAGTTTCTTTCAACTTTTTCACTCAGTTTAACTAACTTTGACATGGTCTTTCAAATCATGATATTTTTGTTGGTCTTAGATGAATATTTTAAAATGTCACGCTGGATCCCGGATAGAAGCTGATAAGGCTATCCAAAGGGTCAGTAGCTTTCCAAAGTTTTAGCAAGCGCGAACACAATCAATTTTTGAAAGTTTTGTAGTAACAAAAACGCTGATAAAAGCAGAGTAAATCTTCAGAAGTTTTAGCATGAAGGCAAATACGAAGACGAAAGAATGTATTTTTTAGGGTTTCTTATCAGCTTTTGCTTTTTTATTTATACGTTTTCTTATAAATTATACTATAGAAACTCGAATATGTCTGAGGAGTTCCTATTTCAACCATGATTATCTTAAAAGCCTATCCATAAGCTATAAACAGCGTCTGTCAGTAATCATGAATCACGAGCCCTAAAGCTAAAATGTTCACAAAACGAAGAAAAACGTTTTTTCGAGCCCTGCTTGCTTTACTACGACATACTACACGCAAATATCTCCAGTGGTTCTTAACCGCAAAAAATTATTTGAAATGCTGCCATTACAAACTGTTTAGCACTGAGTTGGTCGCCGTGTGATAAGAGATAAGGAGTCCTTCAAAGTCACCATGCGAGAAACAGTTTATCATGACCTTGACCAAGCAACCACCGAAAGTGAAAAGAAGGAAACGGAAATTGTCAGGAAAACTTCAAGCCTTCTCCTAAGGTGTTTACATATAAATTTCCTGATTATTCGAGAGTGTTAGGATAAGATAATCTTGAGGAAATGAAAACCAAAGTCTACTATTGTCGTGGTCTACAAACAATCGAAGCCATGGTCAGAGTTCTCGATATTAATAGTTGCTGGTTCCTTTGCCTCACGTTAGAAAAATATACTTGAAGGAAGATAGGATCTTACGCGCACACAGATACTCATATTGTTGTGGCATTTACGCATAAGTTAAGGAAGAATTCTCCAAAGATGTTGGTGTAATTCTTTACTGACTTGCGCAGAATCTTCGTCGCGACAGGTTTTAATGGATATTAATAATCAAAGTATTCAGTAATTTCCATACCTGTCACGAAGTCAGAGTTTTCAAAACGCGGCGGCAGTAACTTGTGATGGAAACGCAGAGATTGACGGCCGCCATTTTCTTTCATTGATCGGAAAAAACGATGACGAACAAAAATGTTTATCGACCCTTCTCACAATATTCTCAGTATTGATTCTACATGGGGTAAGATATTGAATAACTAGAAAAAATTTCTGACGTATGAGGAGTAATCCATGGCTCTTGTGGAAATTATTGCAAATTGGCCTCACATAGAAGCCAGAGTTTCGAATTACGAGGAACAACAAAATAACCATAAATGCCTCTTCATACGTCACATAATTAGCATATGACATGGAAAAACCTTTATAACTTCAAGAAGACACACTCAAACTTTGAATTTTTTTGGAGTTATTCAACATCTTACCCCATGTAGAATCAATACTGTGAATATTGTCAGAAGGGTGGTAGGATCTTCAACAAAACGCGAGGAATCGTACAGAGAAGAAGTTGTGGTGGACGTCAACCAAGGCGTTTCCATGATATTCCATTGGCACGTGATGTTGAAAACTTTTTTCCAACACTAATATGGAGCGAATTATGAGTAACGATCATCCCGTGTGTGTGTGTGCTGGTAACAACGATGGCGGAAACAGTGACTAACGCAATTAAGGTCCCGATATAAATCTCTAGTAAGATTCATATCTGTTAAATGATAGAAAAGTCTAGAAAGGTATTCTAAATCTCACGTACCTGGAAAGATGCATCATTCGGACGTCGAGAGTCGTTTAGTTCTTGTCTCAACAGGGGTAAAGTTTCTTTAACTGAAGAAGTCATGACTTGGCTGTCAGGAATAAAGCGAGCTACGTGACTTCATTTTCGTCTTCTTTGCTTTCATTAAAGATATAAAAAGAAAGAGTTAAACACTTAGTCTACGTGACATATCGTTTTAAAATGACCGATAAATCTTTCAAAACCCCTTCGAAAGGGGTCATTCCAAATGGACTCAAGATATCCAAATGACCTTGAAGTACGGATTCATAGTTGGTGTGCCCGTTTTGTCGTCATTACCTTTCCTCCAACCTTCCGCATCGAGAGAACGGCTCAGGAAACAGAGCTAATAATAGTATTCCTGTGGTAAACTGTTGAAATATGTTAATCCCTTGAGTTCAGACTTGAAGTCTCAGGCTGCTCAGGTTATTGTCCTGTGACCTCAAAGACAGTGATATTTTTTTTAAACTGATTTTACAAATTTCTTTTTGAGAAAATTAAATAGCTTTGATATCAACTCCCGGCGAATGATTCACTGGGAGTTGATATTAAAGCTATTTAAGCCGTAAATTCGCTTTTTTCCGAAGGTTTTTCTCCCCTGTAGTTAAAACTGATTTCACGTGACTACGGGAGAGAATAATGTTCGAAAAAACCGGAAGCCATGACAAAAATAGCTTTAATATCAACTCCCAGTGGATACATGAAGGTTTGTAAACATTTATTAAGCTGTTAAAGCTTAAAAAGAAAAATATCATTGTCTTTTCAGCCACAGGATTTAGGGTACCCTGTCGGCTCAGTATGTAGTGTTCTTCCGTTTTGTTGAAGTTGAGCCTTTTCTTAGTAAAAGAAAGCGTAACAAAGTATGTAGAAAACACTAGACAACTAATATAAAAATGAAGTTATAACACCGCTTTCAAGTCGACCTTCCACCATGAGAGATTGCTTCTTTATACCTTATTTGGTTGGAAGCAGTTTCCCGCCGAAATCATGCTGCACGCTCACGTGCTTGCGTGTTTATCAACACCAGTATCTCACGGTCTTTTAGATATGTGAATAGACTTTATAAACCAAACAATTTAACCGAACCTGGCTGAAACAACCTCAGGGTTGATCCAAGTAAAGTCAGAGCACGGCTAATGCACAAATCAAAGTTTAATAGCGTGTTGGGTTATCTGGAGTAAAGAAAACCAGAGAACCCGGAGTAAAACTCTTAAAGGAGACCCTAACAACAGTCACTCACATATACGTATCCGAGTCCGTGTGAAACTGGGATCTTATCCAATAAAAAGGCCGGGGTTAATTTTGGTTTAATTTTCAGTGAACAGTCATCTCAAAGAATAGTAACTACTTCTGTACCATAGAATTTTTGAAAATAAGAAGAAGAAAAAGCGCTCAGTGCATGAAAGATGACCTCCCGATAAAATGAGAGCGGCTTAATTTGACGCAGGCCTAATGTTTGGATTCTCTTGTTTCAAAGTTGGCAAAAATTCAGTATTCTTTTGCTAACACTATCAGGAATGTTTTCGTAACATTCCATCGTTGTTGTAAGTTAATAATAGCCTGCTATTCGCTAGGAAAAAGAAAGTCTTCGATACTAAGTTTAGTGGCTGTGAAAGTTTCCTTTGAGTGGCAGCCGGTGTTCCTAGATTGTACACTGATTGACAGGTCAATACGTCATTTCTGCGCCAGTCTGTGCCAGATTCTTTTTGGCTACTGAGTCTAACAGGCTATCGTAGTGGATACCGGGAATCGCGCTTGCCCTGACTCCAGGATATCAACGAGCTTGTCAATCACACTAATCAACTCAACACTTGCACATCATTTATTTGGCGTGTGGAGAGGTTCCGTTCTACTTCACTCAGTTATATCTAGCCTTCGTTCCGATCTCATCTACAAATTCATTGCTGGTCTGTTACGAACCTATTTGCTGGCTGCTACCGTGTACGAATATTCTTTGCCAGTCCAAGGCCACAGCTAAAAGACCATCTCTTGTATCTCGAGTCTTCATAGGACATTTCTGCGGTTTTGGACTCCGATCTCTTGGACTCGCGCACCGGTTACCATCGCTTCACAAGGTAATTCTACTCATACGTTATCCATGACCAACACTTCAAAAATACTATTTAGTTATTAGCAAGTAATAAATGTTATCTTTAAGCTTTCATAGTTTTTCGTGGCAAAAACTGTTACTATTAGAAGTAGGAAATGTTTGGTCATAGTTTATGGATTAGCATGGTTTGGTAAAGAAGCTAATTGATCGAACAATGCTTTGGTTGACACAACTCCACCTGAGTTCGCTAGCGAAAAAGTAAGCTGGACGGTTTATATGTGTTAAGAGCAGATTATTATATTTGACAATTAGAATGTCCGAAGACTTTAAAACCTATTCTCTCACATGGATTTGTTGACATTACATTCTTAGTGGTTGTGACGCAAAATGACCTTGACATATACCACAACAATAACATAGTTGAACTGCGATCACTGGGATGCAACTCAAAGCTTTGAATCGAAAATAATAGTACCATGTTGAACACATTTATCATGTTGTTTGATTGACGGGCTTAATGTTGTCATAATGGCATGTTTTACGTACATCTTGTCTGTCAACGAAAATCACTGAATCGATGGAGTTTTGTTCTGGTCGAGCGTCGAGGGTCGAGAGTCTACGTCAACTCAAAAATTTGTAGGTATATTTCCGGATTTCATCCTTCTTTGTCAGCAAAAATTCCGATTTATTTCATTTTCAATGTTCCTTTCCCTTCTAATGCTATCTTCTAAAAATAGAATAAGCTTAGATCTGTAAAGCACTAATCCGGGGATTTGCTTGCCGGCACAAGGTCGTAGAAGCTGGACATTTTCTTCGCAGCAAATGTTTGATCCCAGAAAATTCTGAAGTTTGCGTGGAAAGAAAACCACAAATGATTAATGTTCTTTTGACTATACGCCAAAAACATGAGTTTTCTATTCATTCCAATGCAAGCTGTCATTGATGATCTTCATTTCCGTTTATTTTGCTTCCGGTTTGATCAAAATTACATACGCGGCTGTCAAAGATCAAATCAAAAAAGTGTTATAAAAAAAGATGTAGCGAAGCTGTCTTTGGAGCTAGTCTTCACGGGTGTTAAATACAGACTGTACTTTTCAAACCTAAGTTCAATTTAGACAAGCAAGCTAACCTGGGGGGCATTTGACTAGATCTATGTTTAAAAGCTTTTCTGCGTCTAATATAAACAAACGAATAGTTTTTTAACGCAGCGACTTGAAGGCCAACAAAAACAAATCCGCCTGCAGTGTAAGGGGAGAGGTTAGGGTACCCGTCGATGGGATCAGCGCACGGGTTGTGCTGTTCTAAACTCGGTCAGTGTTAATCCTAGATTACTATTTATACCCCGTGAAGCTCACCTAAGTAGAGGGAGAGCGATTGCATTGGCGACGCAACGGTTTCTGCGCCTATAAGATTACGTTTTATAGAAATGGTTTGGGATACTCGTGAAGCTCTGATTTTCAAGAGCTGAGTCGATTTGTGCAGGTAATATTAGGAAATCGGATTCACCCGACGCAATTTGACCAGTAGTGGCGGTCAGCCATCGTGTGTGAGCAGAATCTCTAGTTCAGCTTACCCTTCTGGGCATCTAGGGGTTTTCCCTACTGTTTTCCGCCCTTCGCAGAGATCATGAACACTTTCATTCAAGTACGCAGTAATATACCTCTTTACGACCACGTGTCATTCTCTTGAGTATTATTTCGTTTTGCATTTTATAAGAAACATAGTATAGGTGATTCTTATTCTAATCTTATTCTAAATGACTAGTGGTCTGAGATGGGAAAGTATATCATAAACACTTTCGTTCAAGTCCTCTCTAGACCTCTTTATGACCACGTGTCATTCTCTTGAGTATTATTTCGTTTTGCATTTTATAAGAAACATAGTATAGGTGATTCTTATTCTAATCTTATTCTAAATGACTAGTGGTCTGAGATGGGAAAGTATATCATAAACACTTTCGTTCAAGTCCTCTCTAGACCTCTTTACGACCACGTGTCATTCTCTTGAGTATTATTACTTTGTCTTTTAGAAGAAAAAGCATGATAGATGTGATTCTCACGAAGAATCTTGTTCTAAATTGGATGTCTTGTGATCTGAGATGGGAAAATATTATACCCGATCTAAAGATGTATTTTGCTCATTACGTCATTAGGTCATTATATCCTCATTACTCTTGTAAACTGAGGCGCGTCAGTTTAGGTTCAGCTATGCCGAGGGTATGCCTCCTGTTCGAACCACAAAAATGCGTACTTCATTTTAAAAAGTCATCGAAAAACTATTTATATTGACACAGGAAATGGCTGTACCGTTGTACCGTTGCCAAATGGTTTCTTTTCGTTGACTTTCATTAATTCTTCGATAATGTCTACCATTATCGGGTCCTTAATTTCACTGTAACGAAGATCGATAGAAGCGGTACGTCAGACAAAAAAGGCGGGGAAAATAACTAGTTAAATGATAGCAATACGGTGAATATATCTGATTTAGACCCATTCGGAATGTTCACTCCAGCTGCGCCGTTCCAGGGATTGTTTCTAGCTTCCGTTGTGTGCCGGCTGCGAGCTCTCGTTATTAAGAGGTAAGCGGCAATGAGCATGCGCTCTAGATACCATTTAACGGTTTGTGATGGATAGTAGAAAATGGCAAAAAATCTCATATATTGGGCTGCGTTGCAAAGGAAACTCGAGCGATAAATGCGAGTGTGTTATTTGGTCTTCGAACTTCCGGTGTCGCCAGCCGGGCAAAATCCATGAGCAACGACCAACAGTGGGGCGAAAAGATCTACTCCTTCCCATCAACATCTGCAAGAATTTAAAGCAATCCAAAGAAAATAATGCTTGACAACGTTTTTCCATCGTCATTTTTCAGATAATCAAAAGTTATCCAATTTTGATGGAATGCGGTCAGCGGAAGGCATCATTACTGTTGTCAGCGGTTTGCCGTTCATTGAGGAAGACTTCACCTTGGCTTACGAATAGAAATGTATTTTCACTGCAGGCTCAAGCCATTCATAGACCATCTCACGAAACTAGCTACCATCTACCATAGAAAGGGGAATATGCCTTAAGGGCGACGGCAACCATAGGTCAAATACATTAATTCAAACTTACGTTTGCCTGCGTCACATCCGGAATTTTCTTCGTAAGTTTATGAAGAAAATTCCGGATGTGACATAACCTACCGAAGAGCTCGCGGACAGCGAGGACTGGTGCTCTCAGGTACGAGTGCACAAGTTTGGCTCAAAAAGTCCCGCCAAATCCAAACGTACTCATCAGCATATCCTATGTTAAGAACACATTACGCAGGCTTGTAAGGGACATCATTCGACGACGGAAAATACACCTCAGAGGCGTGTTTCCAATGTACAATATTATGATCACAGAGTACTTTGGTTACATGTTGTGTAAATCAGTTTTATTTCCCCCCGATGTTTGCGCTTGCTGTACATCTTTCGGCATCGTCTAAAGTAGTTGACCTCTAGTTACTGCCGATACTTTTCATACGTGCTGGCATGTGCTCTAAGAACAATGATGTATAATTGTGCTTATTCGAAAAATATTTTGATTTTGTTAGTTAGTGTAATCTTCGCTTATGAACCTCATGCCAACTCACGCTCTACTGAGCTCATGCAGTCGTTAAAACACGTCTGCATTACTGTTAGTCAAATGGAAGATGTACGCCAATCATGGAACTGTATGCAAGAAAGAAGGCTATTTCTTCCTCCTATTGCTTTCTTCTTCCTCTACTTTCCATTAGTGTCAATTGAACATGTGATTAAGCACGTGACCGTCTTTAAAACAGCTTCCTTTCCAGGGCTGTCCTACTTTGTCATTCTAACGCAGAAACAAGTAACATAACATGTATTCACTGAAATGTTCTACAAACAACAAATACGAAAAGACGAGCGGCGAGTATCCGGCTACCCGGCCAAGAAACCAGGGAAGCGAGACGTAGGAAGACTCCCTTTAACTATTTCATCTCCACTCCGTAGACTTCTCCTTTAGACAGGGTTGATATATATATATATGATATATATAAATAAATATACACCTAATTGAAAAAAACGCAGTCGGGTTTGAGAAGGTCATATCATGAAAGCGGACCGAAAAGGATTTTGGGTACTCCGAAATCGTTGTATCGTATTTGCATATAGACATTTAAAAATGCACAGTAGAGCAAAGTCGGTCGACCTATATTAACAACATGCCAAAGCCATGATGCATAAAATGTGCAAATATAATAATAATAACTTTATCACTGTCTCTATTTCTTCTAGCCGGGCACAAGTGCCCTACTAATCGGGGAGACAAAGGAAGGGAAAACTGCAATACGCATGAAATTAGCATAATTGTTTATCTTCCCATGCTCCCCTTCGGTCTAAGCTTTGATGATATAACCTTTTTTTGAATCGATGTCTTAGGTAACGACATCACGTACGAAGACCTCACTGAATTCCTCGCATCCGGCTTACACTGTCCTCTGACGAGAAATTTATGCGAGCTACTAAAACTGATAACTTTGTTTATGTTTATCAATGGCAGCAAATGTACACGCGGTATTGAGTCGACTTTGAATGATTTTCCGTCTCTGGAATTTTCTTTTCATCTTTCATCTTATAATCTGAAGTAGAGTTCTAAACGTATTGACCTTTGACTCTGTTTACATACTTCAAGCCAAGCAGAACAGTCTTCGACAAAGCTACCTCTCACGTAGCAACTACGAACTCTCTGACGTGGAGAGAGAAAGCTTAGACTTGACCTTTATTTATTGCTCAAATAATCAGTATAGCGTTCTTCGATATTACTGTAAGTGATACCCATTGTAAAGATCATTATCCGTGAGCAAACCTTTCCTCTTTATACAAGATGTCGGAATGACTTGATTCTTCTTCTCAAGCAAAAAAATTAAGCTCTTTATTCACAAAATTAGATGTCAATACTTCAGTTCCAGCTCGAGTTTACACAACATTGAGTTCGTAACATTCTATTTGGCAGAGCTATTAAGTTATTTTGAAGGCATTGATTTCAAGAAAGTTTTACAGAATGATTTTATTAGTGAAAGGAGATAGTCGTAGATCTCTTGTCGCAAAGACTAGGAGAAACAAAAAGGATGCATTCTATTCACTCTTATTTGTCAATGTTTGGATTAGTTTTGCTGTGATAATTCGTAAATCGTAAGACGCAAGTTTCTCGCTTCGTAAATGACAGCATAATCCAGATTGGTGGTAGCATAACGATTTAATCCATCTTGACCTATGAACTTGGTCGTGTTCCAAAATCCTAATTCCATCCAATTTTGCTAAGTAACTTGTTAGGAAACGAGTAAGCTCTAAAATCAAGAGCTTTTGGGATTATGGAAATAGCTATTGAAAAACCTGAGATTTGCTATGCTGAGAAAACCCTTTAGATTTCTAGATCCCTATACTTGATTTCCGGGCATTTTTCCATGGCTTTTTTTCGTCTTGACAAGCTGAAAATAACTAAGATACTTCACAGCAAAGAACTACTGAATGCAAAGGCAAAACATGGCGAAACTAGAGTCGCCTAATACTTGTGTTCAGCGGCGTTGCCAGACAACCGTTTGACGACGAATACCAACGTGCAACATACTCGCCTTTGCCGTAAAAATTTGGCTGAGTTGCGTTTGGGAGAATCCCTGGTCAAAAGCAGAACTTATTCAGTTCAGAGCTTTGGCAATAAAGCACTTTAGCACGTGGAACTCTTTGTGAAATAAAGTTTCAACATGTTTCAACTGATAATGTTAGTCAAGAAGTCAATATTTTCTCAAACTGAGAAGCTTAGAAATTGCTCTTTTCATTTTACGAGTCATCAAACTAGCAAACAAATTTCTGGTTGTTAAATCTCGAACGTTCGAGATTTACCTTATTATTCATTCTTTTCTCTCTGCACTGTGAGCATCGTGTCCTTTGTTTGTTCATCGCTATTTTGAATCATACGTTTATGTCGTGGCAGGAAATATTAGGAGTGAAAACAAAAATATTAATCCATTTTCGTGGTCAGTTTGCTTTAAATGTTCTGTTCAGTTCAGAATTAGCACACAAGTTCAAGTTCAACAATCTCTTGAAGGATCAATTCCGCGTTTTGTACTTGAGCCACATGAACTTGATGACGTCAGAGCTCAATAAAAACGCACTAACAAAAGAATACGTCACAGAATATAATGTTTTGACTCATTCATTCGCTATTAGTGCTATTCTTGGATTCTTGGCTCGTTTGTTTGTTTATTTGTGGTCTAGAAACTATCCTTCCTTTTGTTTTCTCTCGCGGTGTCATTTTTTAGTAGGCGAGCAGAATGCCAGGCGAAATAAAAGAACGGAAGAGCTTTTGTCAACCGGACGCCCTCTTGAACCACAATAAACATGTGTGCCTACTTCCGACAAAATGCTTGAATATTAGAGAACTATTTTGATCTTTTGTTTAATACGCTAAATGGTAACAGTGCTATAACAACGTTCGTGTAAGAAAAGTGGATTTTTTTCCTTTCAAAGAATTTCTTTTACTACGATACAGAAAGTTGGAGTTTATTGAGGTAAGAAAAGCTTTCTGCCCAAGTTAGCAAATATGTCAAGCTCCTCAAACATTAAGTAATTTTTTTTCAAAATATGTATAATATAATGTAGTGTTTTATACATCCATCCTATTTTCAGTCCCCAGTCCATATATCCTGCTAAATATCAGATTTTAGGGTCGCGGGGTTAAGTATTGAACATTGAGCTCAAACTACTGCAAATGAACTGTTGATGTACGAGCATAAAACTCACAATTCAGTTTATTTCTATAAATAAAATGAACAAAAGTTTATTTATCTATAAAATAATTCATTATAAAAAATTGATCATAAAATAATTATTTTCTGATAACACAGATAAGAAGATACCATACTTTAGATAATTTATCATTGTTTTGAAATAAAACTGTTCTTAGGAATAACTTCAGAGTTGATTCTTTTGTTATTCGTGGTTGCTCGAGCAAGAAGATAACTTTTTTGAAAGTACAAATTTGTTAACATTTTAAGAGCGACTGTCTGTAAAAATCAAACAAAATCGGAAATATGTGGAAAGGCTCAAATTTTCGAATTCGCTCTACTTTTGGATTTTAGTAGTGTATGATGAAGTAAGAAACGCTGTGTGGTTAGTTTTGAAAAATACTTTTTTGTTTTCGAGAAATAGGGAAAAATCGGTTTGAGCTCCAAGGACGATTTTCGCTGCCAAAAGATGGCTGAAAATTGCTTACTTTCGCTTGGTCCGTGTATCAAAACTATTGATCCAAATAGCCTTCTAATACTTTCTACCAAAAGTACAAATCTTATTTTCTAAATTAAGAGTAGTTTCATAAAAATCGAACAACTCTGAATTATTTTACACAATAAAAAGCAAAGGACACTGAGTTACAATGCTAGTCAGTGCATCTCGAAAACTGCGAGTTTCCCTATGTGCCATCCTTTCAAATCTTATGAGATTACAGTCAACAACTATTGGGAAACTGTTCTTTTGAAAAATGCATTTTTTATTTTGGGGAAATATCTGTGCGCTTTTTGCGAGAGCTTTAATTTTGACTCATTAAATATGCAGAAATCATTGTTTGGCGATTGCGTGACTAAAGACTTCTCGAAATAAATTCCCTTGAAACATCATTGTTTTTCAAATCTAGTCTATACAAATAAAAGAAAACATTAACATACTAACCTTCAAAGGTCTTTTCTGTTGCTCCATTCATCGGGGTTATCAAGAAATTAGAATTGGCAACCGTGGCGTTGGCTTGTTTTATGCAACCGATTTCCGAAAATACCATGTATCAGTACCAGTCGACATGCACAGTTCGTGTTTCTTTACAAACAACTAGTCAGATTTCAATAAGAAATATACAGAATAGTATACTAAATTCGATTCCTACAGAGTCAGTAGGTTATTCTAGCTTCACTGGCAAGTTGCTTAGTGTCTCTAATTTGCATATTGTCGGAAAAGTCACAGTGGGTGCGGGAAAAGACCGTACCATAGTTTCTTCCGGTTCTGTCCATTCCCTAGTGGTCTTGGAATTTTATGTATTATCCTTGGCAAAAAAAAAAAGAGTCGAGATATACATTATTATGCCATTTTAACATTAAAAGCCCTTTGTGAGCAATTTTAAAAGTGGTTCTCTCAATAGATTATGGTGGAGACGGCTAGGGGCACCTGTGCGAACTACTATGCCATACTGCTCCGTTTTGATATATTTCATTAGATAATTTTGTTTCCTGTGATTAGTCCCTGCACTAGATTTCTCTTTAAGAAGCCAGCTCGTTGCAAGACAAATTTTTTTTTTTCTTTCTCCTCCGTTAAAGAACAGTGGTCGGTGCACTATGGTCCCACAACACAATCTGCAAGCTGGAATGCTGTCTCGGTATAAGTTTATGACAGTCACTCGCAAACAATTGCCGATCGATCTGTTAAATATTACAGACCAATTTATGAACGCGCTACTGACTAGTAGTTCTTAAAAGAAATAGCCAAAGGTGGATCCCTGGCCTTATACTGTTTTGTATATTTGTCATTGAAATCTGACAAGTTACTGATAGATAGTATTTTCGGAAATCGGTTGCATAAAACAAGCCAACGCCACGGTTGCCAATTCTAATTTCTTGATAACTCAGAAGAGTGGAGCAACGGAAAAGACCTTTTCGTGTCGAAGGTTAGTATGTTAATGTTTTCTTTTATTTGTATAGACTAGATTTGAAAACAATGATATTTCAAGGGAATTTATTTCGAGAAGTCTTTAGTCACGCAATCGCCAAACAATGATTTCTGCATATTTAATGAGTCAAAATTAAAGCTCTCGCAAAAAGCGCACAGATATTTCCCCAAAATAAAAAATACATTTTTCAAAAGAGCAGTTTCCCCATAGTTGTTGACTGTAATCTCATAAGATTTGGAAGGATGGCACATAGGGAAACTCGCAGTTTTCGAGATGCACTGACTAGCATTGTAACTCAGTGTCCTTTGCTTTTTATTGTGTAAAATAATTCAGAGTTGTTCGATTTTTATGAAACTACTCTTAATTTAGAAAATAAGATTTGTACTTTTGGTAGAAAGTATTAGAAGGCTATTTGGATCAATAGTTTTGATACACGGACCAAGCGAAAGTAAGCAATTTTCAGCCATCTTTTGGCAGCGAAAATCGTCCTTGGAGCTCAAACCGATTTTTCCCTATTTCTCGAAAACAAAAAAGTATTTTTCAAAACTAACCACACAGCGTTTCTTACTTCATCATACACTACTAAAATCCAAAAGTAGAGCGAATTCGAAAATTTGAGCCTTTCCGCCGTATGTTTGATTTTTACAGACAGTCGCTCTTAAAGTGAAAAAGTTCTAGAATGTATGATTATTATTTTGTGTGATTGGCTAGATGTTTTATCCATCGTTTTTTTGCTCTCATGTATTTGTTAGTATGAAAGCCATTCAAAAAGTTTCGCAAAAAAGGCCGGATCGAAACAGAAGTTGTTAAGCTTAGTTGAGTAATAAGCACAGTACTTTCTTGACACTTTAGAAGAAGAAAACGAAGTCTTGTTTGTATTACTATTTTTCTGCTTTCCTAAGAAAAATGTCGAAAATTTTGTTCAATTTCGTAGTTTGCAACGAAGCTAAGTTATGGCAACGGTTCGCATTTTCTAGTGGCAGAAGCTGCTGGTTAACCCCTAATTTTGTTCAAGTTTCTCAGTTTTTTAAGAAACTTGTTAAAAAAGTTAAAACTTGAACAAAGCGGACTTTGAAAATAATGTTATCGTACACGTATTTCATTAAAAAATCAGGTTTTTTTTACTGCTTTACTTAAACTCCTGAACGAAAACGTTCTTCCCGGAGTTTTAGAAATGGTCTAATGGCCTTACTAAGTCCCCAACATGCTTCATATTTGACATATTTTTGAGTATTTTACAAAAGTCTGTTGTGCAATGCCTTTTTTATATTCTTTCAGCGCAGCAGGTACGGCCCTATGGAACGAGAACCATCCTACAGGCATGACTTACACGTCCACTTATCTCCCAGATAGGTTGCCTGTTGCGTGAGTTACTTCCATTGCGCGAGTCGCCCACGTGCGGCTCCTCACTATAGTTTTGCATCACAGACCCTTGCGTGACACTCGGAAAAACTGAGCCTTGCATGACACTGTAAGAAATAAGTACAGTTTCGTGTTCTCTGGCTAGCTTCGATTTCGTATAGATTATCCATGTGATCCAGTGTAAGTCCGTGGAATTTCAAAGTGTTTGTGAAGTTGTGCATTGTTTACTTTACTTTTGGTAATTGTAAATTTTTAGACACTGATTTGAGGCTTGAATCTCGGTTAACATTATTTTCTTTTTCCAGATATTTGTCGTTAATAACCTTTTAAATACTAGAGTGGTAGATATATTTTGAGTATGAGTGAAATCACAAGATGCGCATACTTTACCATTGTAGTTACGTAATACTTCAACTTTAGTCCTTGGTCACAAGTACGTTGACTTCAGTAAAAATAGCATCAATCAAACTTCCGTTCAGAAAGCCTTTTCAGAAAACTTTTCCCTCTTAAGTCCTGAGCACACGAAGAAGCGAGCGACTCTGGCAGAGATTCTCGCTGTCATCGCCCGTTAACTAACATTACCAACCAGATGCACGACGGAAAAATCTCACAAATCTCTTAGCAAAAGTTTTCCTACGAGTATCAAGAGTTAATTAGTAAGGTTTCGAAAGCTTTAGACAAATATTTAGTATAAGTTTTACAAAGTATATCAAAAAAACTTCTTCGGTTAACCTTCCAAGTGGGTTGCACAACGTGATAGACTTTTCCCCCAGCATGGAGTTGTAAATCCGATTAGAAACAGACGAGAAGTTTGGTCGATACAGTATTCACACCTTTACGTGATTTATATTTTCCAATCATTATTTTTTTAGGAAACTGAATCATATTTCTTGAGATGCGATGAGACAGCTTAAATTTTGAAAACTTTTCCGACCTCTTATTTGAAAAAATTTTGTTCAAAATGCAAACTAAGTAGCCTCTTTTACTCAAGCTGAACGACTCTAATTTCACCCAAAAGGAAATGAATATTATGGTTCCATAAGCCAGCTTTTTAGATACAGTATATTATTGGGCTGCCTCTGGCTACGTTTTGGTCAGTATGGGGCTTCCGTCGGAGATATTTATACCAAGGCTTAGCTTACTATTTTTAGCTTAAACGTTTATTTCAATATTTTTTTGGATTTCGTGCAGTTTTTTACTCTGTTGAATCACTGTGCGGAAGAATAATGAACGCGGATATTCCTTGTCATAAACCGACAAAAGAATGAGGTTTCCCCACTGTGATAAAGCTGGAACAACGCTGCTTTAGTTATTACTCAGTGGGATACCAACTAAAGGTAGCTCTTCTCAACATGCAATCCCTTTAACTGCCTTGTCTTTTGCTTCACAGTGTTCAGTCGACTCAATATAACAAGAGCTCTGTTTGAAAGCGAAGTTTGTTTTACTGAGAGAAAAGACTACTGAGGTAGAAACGAAAACGTGATTACAAGGTAAGATTAGTTCTGTTGAAGGCAATAAATTTTAATCCCGATGGAGTCAATACTAGTGCCGAACTTAAACAAACATTCTGATCAGTTCCGGAGCCAAGCAATATATTCTAAAAAACGTTTCCTGTGGGCTATTATTCTGAAAGCAGTATGTTTTCAGGCAGAAATTTATATTACTGCATAAACATCACTATTTATCACTAGTACTTGGGAACATTTTGAAATAGTTTTTTTTAAGATGATGATCGATCACTACTGATATATATCAACATGCTCATATATCAACATGCTCAAAATATTTACTATACTTTTAAGAAAGTTTTACTTCTGAACAAGAATAACGTGTCGTCGAATTTTGCACCATTGCGCGCGGAGTTTCCTGGAATCTTATTTTGTCAGGCCAAGTTCAGTTTATAAATCGCGTTTTTGAGCTGCGACGCTTTAGTAGTAACTGGTTTCCGAAGTAAAATTCTTCCGTGGCAGGTGTAAATACTCGTAAGTCTTTTAAGTACAATTATTTGAACCACAAGTTGTCGCAAAGCTTTATGTGGATTTTCGTTGGGATACACGCACGGTGTTTTCTGTTGGATTTTTTAGGATATAGTATTATAAGTTCAGTTGAATATACCAGAATAACTGATATGGAACTCGTAAAACTCGACGTGGTTAAGGCAGTTACAGTTGCATTTGAACATCTGTTGATATTCTTGGAACAATAAGAACAATGAAAGGCAGACCGCACTTTGGAGGAGTCTTATTGTAACCACGTCGCAAAATAGTATACAAATCGCTTGCCTTTTTGTAGATGTTCTACCCTAAAAGGGATCACAAAATTCAGTTTGTGCGCATTCCCGTCGTTATTGCCCTAAGCGGGACCAAAACCCTGATTTCAAACCCTAAAAGGAACTATGAGGACCCTCGCCCCCTTTCATAAGGGAGTACCCCCCGGGAATAATGACAGCATGAACGACAGCAACAACACAGCAGCAGCAACAGCAGCAGCAACAGCAGAAGCAACTACAACAGCAACAACAGCAGCAGCAACAGCAACAACAGCAGCAACAAAGCAGCAGCAACAACAGCAACAGCAGCAGCAGCAACAAATCAGTAGAAACAACAGCAACAGCAGCAATAAAGCAGCAGCAACAACAGCAGCAACAGCAACAGCAGCAGCAACAGCAGAAACAACAGTTGCAATAAAAAAACACAAAAAGCAGCACAGCTTGAAAAAGCAAAATTATAGCAATAAAAGGAACCTAACTACAACAACAACGGACAACAGTGAGGAAGAATACAGAATGCTTATAAAGGGATTTGAAGCCATACGGACAAATTTAGTGCAGACCTTAGGAAAAACTACTAAAGCTATCATTTACATCCTACTTTCTAGAGGCAGATTCTCATGATTTTTACGTTTTCAAATCATTTACATTGATACGTCGACTCGCCCTCATTAACATTAATAATGACAACATAATTACATGACGTCACAATGTAATTCGACTTCTTCGTTCGAAAATCGGCAGAAACTTCGTTACCTGCAGAATCGATACAGACGCTTTATTTGAAACAGGTTTTTTTCGTTCGGTGCCAAAACGATTATCGCATTGTGATGACTACTACGGGGGTCGAATTTAGTTCCGAATTCAGGCGTGTCTTCCCCCTTGCTTTGCGATTGGTTAGATATGGGAAAGCCACACAAGTGTCAACATTCTTCATTGTAACATTCCTCTTATCTTTCAAGATGGTTTAGTTTGGGTCAGTCTTTTTCGACTTCAAAACGGAATCTAATCATTATGATTGGTTGCTCATGATCGGAACGTCATACAAGTGTCATTTCTCATTGGTTCATTGATTGTACCTTTATCTTTCAGGATGGTTCAGTTCAGTGCGGTCTTACTCGGCTTCCTAGTTCTACTAATTTGCATCATCGTCAATGTACAAGGCTCCGTGATTCGTAAATCCTTTTATGGTACGTCTCAAACAGCTGCGCGTTTCTATATCATGTTACATAACACGTTGTAAACACATTTTATTCTCCTTTTGCTACTATCTGTAGTTATGGATTTATTTTTCTGTTTTCTGTCTGCACAGATAACGTTTTGGAAGGCGATGATACGATTATGGATCAGATCAGCAAAGTCAACGAAAGTAAATGCCGTCATTATATAGTTAAAGATACTTTACATTAAACATTAAAATTAGATTTTAAAAAATAGAGAAAGAGAGAGAGGGAGATTTACAAAAAGACAAAAAAATGAAATCATGAAAGTAAAGAAGTAGGATGGCATCAGGAATTTAACTTGAATTTTACTGATTAACGATTCTGTTTTTGCTACAGTGACGAATCACGTGGCATATGAAGCCGACATCGTATTAACCGAGCGAGACGAGTCGACTGTACATGAGAGAAGAAAAAGAAGAAATGCTGTTAGAGAGAGAAAGAAGTTATGGCAGAAAAGAGTGGTTCCATATGAAATATCACCAGGAATGGGTAAGATAGCAGTAGATAGAATACGGCAAAGGCAACTGCGACCACGAGAGGACGGAGGAAATTCGCACTTTTCCGCGCGCGCGCCATAGCCCAAGCCATAGCCGGAGGATTTGTCAAGTACCGTTTTTGTGTAGTTTTTACAACTTTATGAAGATGGCGCGCAAAAAAAAACAAAAAAAGTCAGCTCGATTTTTTGACGTGAAGGTTGCGTTATAAAACAAATATTTAATCCGTACATATTCTGATTGGCTAATGATTAAAGAAAGCGAAGAACTAATAGAAGACGTCGACGATAATTTAATGACGTCATAAAAGACAATAATGACGTCAACAAATAGTGTTGATGACGTAGGCAAGCGTGCGGATTTTTTTTGCTGCCATTACAAAATGTTGTGAATATTTTCGAAACGTTTCAAAATTTACCTTTCGAGTTGCGTATCTGGAACCAAGCTAGTTCGTTGATCGACGCACTAAATCTTTGATTTACTTCTGCAGCCTCCGAGTTGCCAGTGCTTCTATAACAGTTGTTGAGTTTGTCGTCTTTTTTATGTCCTTAAAGAGTGAAATCTAGAATTGGAGCTGGCCTTTGACTTGAGACGCAAAAGCAAAACGAGACAAAACAACAACAAAAAACCAAACAAAAAAGACAAACAAAAAAAAAGAAAATTTAGAAACACCTTTTTTTATCTTAAGCGTATCGTTTCCACAATTCAAATCACTGTCATTTCTTAGATTATCAATTCTGTGTTTAAAAGATGCCATGAGAAGACATATTTATTTAGATACGACTCGAACAAATAATCTTTTTCTCAAGAGAATGACATGTAGTGTGAAATGAGAAAACATTGAACTCAAGCAGAGAGGGTCTATGAAGTCTTACATGAAAACACAAAAGAAATCACTCTTTTCTTGGTGGAATTTGTAGTATTTCTTTTGTATTTCTTTTGTATTCCTTTTGTATTTCTTTATAAATAAATAAAATAAGTAAATAAGTTATCCGTTGCATTATTATTCAAGATAATATCTTTCTTACCATAGAGGCGTATGTAGACAACATCTTGGCCGCCATCAAGGAGTTCCAAAAGCATACTTGCTTAACTTTCGTGCAGAAGACAAAAGAACGAAACTGGATTAAATTCACTAAAGATCGAGGGTGAGAAAATGAAAGCAAAATATACTTTTATCATTCAAGACTTTTGTACTGGTTGCTGTGCTCAGCATCACTGACATGTCAGCAATTACTGTATCAAACGTTTTCAAAATATAATTGTCGTTCCCATCAACTGCATATTCATATTTCATGAGATTACCTTATTTAGAATAAACATAGTTGTCTTTTTGGTGATTGTCCTGCCATTTAAAGTTTTAAAATGCCGAATACAAGAATCAAAACTTGGAGATATTATATCAAAGAAACACTTGAAAATGTCCACCATCTTGAATTTAGCTTATTGGCCTGGCCTTTGAATAAGGAAGCCCAAAACGTAAAAAAAAGGAAAACAAACAAACAAACAAAAACACGATGATCCTGAGCGAACGACAATGTCGCTAGAGTTTGTTATATCTATCCCTTTATTCTCACTTTCTCTCCTTCCACAAAACTTAACAAACTAAATTCCTTAGTGGTCATATAAATAAGACTCAATAGAATAACTAGGATACCAAGGAAACAATCCATAGAGAGTTTAGCCTATAGTTTTTTCTTTGTTACTGTTGCAGATGTTGGTCGTACATTGGTAGGATCTACTGGCGCAAGGGGGAACAAAACCTATCGTTAGGCACGCGTTGTAATACTAAGGGCATCATCATGCACGAGATGATGCACGCGGTGGGCTTCTGGCACGAGCAGAGCAGACCGGACAGGAACCAGTTTGTGGAAATCCTCTGGGAAAATATACAAAAGGGTAAGTTCACATACAGACCTCTTGCATGTGACTTCAAAGCAGCTCAATTTGGAGAAGAAAAAAATGATTTTAATTTCCTGAGACTTGGAAACCTATTGTTATGTTGTACTTCCTTTACGTTACCGTTGGTTATGGAGATTCTGACGCTGTAATGTGGTTAACCCTGAGTAAACGAATCTGTAATCAAGAAATACAGCGTAATGTACGAATTCAAAAACGGTCAATTGACAATTCTTTTTTTCTTAGGAATGGAAAGTCAGTTCAACAAGTACAAACATAACAAAGTAGATAACCTGGGCTTTACCTACGACTACCAGAGCATCATGCACTACGGGAAGAAGACGTTCTCCAAAAATGGCCTTCCCACGATACGATCCCTAGACAATCCCAGCATGCGTTTGGGGAGTAAAGACGGCTTCAGTCCCATGGACATTGAAAAGATGAACGCTCTTTACGAATGCTCACGTGAGTTGTGAACTCTGTATTGTATTTGAAATACACCTCTCGGAATGATTCCAAATCTGGAGTTCAAAAGAAGAACTTTGTGCTTTTTAAATTAAAGGAGCAATATTCTCTGCTACTTAATTATGCAGCAATTGTCAACAGAAGATTCTTTAATTTTACCAAATATTAAGACGTACGTTTTGCAGACGCGAGAAATACGTATTTAGAGAGTTTTAGATTGACTTTTTTCCTCCCCGCAAACGGCAAACGTGACCACGTTTTCATAGCTTTCCTGTATTTTAAATTACCTTTTACAAACCTTCTCACCAAGCACAAATACTCTTTTGTTTTTCTTTATTTGGACTTTTTTGCGATTCTTTTTCAGTCATTAAAAAGAATTTGTCACTGGTCAACTGACGTTTTACGTTTGCCGTGGACGTAAATCTAAAACTCTCTATTGACTGCAAAATTCTCTCTAGTCTAAAAGATAATATTTTAGGTCAAAAGAAAACCTCAAGGTTCTGTCTTTTTCCCATAGAACGAGAATCCAGTGGCTGGAGTGACTGGAGTATCTTCACGCCGTGCAACAACAGATGTATTAAGACACGGCAGCGAGTTTGTTTCTCTTCGGACCTCGAAGACTGTCCGGGTGCTTCGTCTAACAGAGTTAAAACTCAAAGACTGAAGTGTCCTCCGAAGGAATGCTACAGTGAGTAAATGCCGATTCTAAGAATGAATTAGACAAATCTTTAAAATGATCGTGAACACCGCTCAAAAGCATGTCTTTTGCCCCAACTGTTATTTTCAAAGCTGACGTTCTCATCAGAGCGGACGTTCTTGTCAGGACGCGAATAACAGAGCCATTTCAGTGTTTATGTCGTAACAAGTGTGCGCGCGACTGTAAGCCAGGACGCTACGTTTCACGAAGACCGCTTAAACATTCTGATGAAGCCGTTGCTCTATTTGTCTTGTCTATGAAAGAAAGAAAGAACGAACGAACTATTCTAATGAGTGGAGGATGAGTAAAATGAGGAAGGAAGGAAGTAAGGAATAAATTGATGACTAAATGAACGAATTAACGAGCGAACTAACGAACGAATGAACAAATGAAGGAATAAATGAACAATAATTGTTTTCTAGCTCCTGTGGATGGTCAGTGGGGTAGATGGAGCGAGTGGGGAGCATGTGACAAAACCTGCGGTTATGGAGTACAGAAAAGAAAGCGATCGTGTAGCGAACCAAAACCAAAACATGGCGGCAAAGAATGCCGTGGTGCTGACACACAGAAGCGCATGTGCAACATGCAGCCATGCTCTGATGGTAAGAAGACTTTTTTTCGTTATGTAAAATACTCACGTGTTTCTGCAATATTAAAGACTTGTTTACTCAGGGATAGCCTCATTTCAACGTCAAAGTATTCACAAATACGGTGAAATAAAGAATGCACAGCTTCAACAATGCAAACACTTTGAATTTTCACAGACCTGTCACTGGAACACATGAGTGTTTTACTCAAAGTCAAGGCTGACCCTGAGCAACCGAGAACTCGAAACTGGCCATGGAATAATAATCAATACTCCTACTATGAGTGTTGTATGACACGTTAAATCCCAATTCAATCTGTGAGTTAGCCGTACCCTGACGAACATCTGTACAGAAGTTTGATTCAGGAATTGGCCAACTGTGAGTTATAGCAGTGCCCTGAATAAGATCAGTCCAGAGGTTGATCCATGCCCTGCATAAATAAGCCCATTTAAGTCCCAAACTGTGAGCCATGCCCTGACTTTAATCAGCCCAGAGGATTGTTTCAAGGTTCTTTCTGCGAGTTAGCCGTGCCCTGACTTAGATCAGCCCTGAGGTTGTTTCAAGGTTCAATAACATATTTTTTCTACCCAGGTAATGACAAATGCGACTTTGAAAAGGATCTTTGTCACTGGGAAAACATCTGGAGTACAACGTCAACGTTTCACTGGAGAAGACAACGTGGACCAACACCAAGCCGAAACACGGGACCAATGGCTGATCACACTACAGGAAAAGGTAATCAAATAATCTCAATATGTTATGAGTACTACGTTTGTTTTAAATAGGAAAAGAAAACTTTTGTAAGATCCTTATGAAAACAAATAAGTAGTCTCAAAGATAAAAGCACGCAAAAGTAAGAAAAGTTGTAGATTTTGCGCTTGCAAAGTTTACTAGTGCGCGCGCGTTTAGTGTCGGCGTCCTTATTATGACGTAAATAAGACAAATGTGACGTCCAGTTAATACACGCAGCACACGCAACGATTTTTCCTTACAACTGTAGCAAGCAACATGCCAACTAGCTAAGTTTTAACAGCTATTTAAAGTCGTAAGACATGTTGTACGGTCGATTGACGCGAAGCAATTCGTGTCGTCAGCAAGTCGGCCTGCAGATGAAGGTGACGAGTAAATAAAAAAAAACACAAAAAAGCCATTGTGCCGCTATCTTCAAGCTGCATCGTCACAATCTCTCTATTCTAGAACATCAACGCCTTTCTCTGTTAACTATCCTCATTGTTACCATTAAATCCCTTACAGGCTACTACGTTTATCTTGAAACAAGCTGGCCAGCGAGGCTTGGTTATACATCAACCCTGTCTAGTAAATGGCTGGAAGGTTCAGAGTCTCGTTGCCTGTCCTTCTGGTATTCGATGCACGGGCAATCAGTAGGGTCTATAAGAGTCTATATTACAGATGATTTAGATGTTAGGAAGCTATTATGGTTGAGGTCTGGTCCACAAGGATGGTCGTGGAGAAAAGCCTCTATACAAATCAATTCGCGATCTAGATATAAGGTGAGTAATGAAGCAAGCTTCCTTAGTTGTTTGTTTAATTGTTTGTATGTCTGTCTGTTTCTTTATTTGATTGCTCATTGGCTCTTTGGCTCGTTGGCTCTTTGGCTTGTTGGCTCGTTAGCTCGTTGGCTCGTTGGCTCGTTGGCTCGTTGGCTTACCTTAGCATACCTTTCGGTCTTAGCTTGTTCTATATTTTGAAACCAACAATGATTTAGCAATTGAGTGTATCTATCTTACTTGCAGATCATCTTCGAAGGAGTCCGCGGTAACGGCTACACAGGAGACGTAGCACTAGATGATATCGCATTCGTCAATGAAAATTGTGACCGACCAGACGCTCTCTACACACACATCTAGCTTCTAGAACTACTATGACATCTTACCTTGTGTGTGCCTTCTTTTTTGCTTTGGATTCCATCCCTTGGTTGAGATTCGATCTTGGTCTTTCAAAGGGCCAAACTTCGCCTGTCTTCGGCTCGACTGTGATCGACCAGTGCTCCGCTGCGATCGACCATTCCTCGCCTGGGATCGTTCAGTACTCGGCTAGGATCGTTCAGTGCTCGGCTGCGGTCTTCGACGGTAATTTGTAATTTGACGGTAATTTAGCGACTATGTTGCGAAATAACAGACGCATGCGCAATGAATCATTTACCCATCATGTGATAAGTAATAGTCGAACCGCGTGACGTGAAGTATCTGGTCAGCATTGAAGTCAATTACATGTACGTGAAAAAATTAACTCAGTTTAAAAGATTATGCAACGACTGCATTTTAAATCACTGTTAAAATCTTCGGATTTGCAAAGCGGTATACTGATATTACAGTTTTATAAGTTTTTGGTAACATGTACCATTCCACATTTGTTACGTTTTTTTGTCCTTCGCAATACATCCGGCTTGAGCTCGGCGTTTATCGGTGCATGTTCGGTAGAAGTTAATTCGGCTGCTTGAAATTTTTGTTTGTTCTTAGACGGAAGCAGGAAATGCAAAAATTTTTTTGTATGATTAACGCGTACATAGATAACACTTTTCAAGTGCAGTGTGAAAATTTCTAGAAGTTTTATCTATTGTTTTTAATATCTTCTTTAGTCGGAATGTCGTTTTATTGTTCCAATACACAAAGCAACCTAATTTGGAGGGCAAAACAAAAGAATTTCAATCTCTTGTGAAACGTAATGTAATGTCTTCCAAATTGAGCAGCACTTTACATACGAACTTTAAGCTGTGGTGTTCGGGTCAACGGTTGATGATGTCACCAATTTGTAGGCCGCGAATCTTCTCACAGCAACAAAACTGACGTCATCAACTGATTGTGTTGCCCCTAGCAACATTAAAATTTACCGTGTGAGTAGGAAGTATACTGTAATTCAACTCTCTTGTTAGTCTGCAGATTCATTTTGATTACCGCTGTAGCACATCATTGGCTTTCCAATGATATCATTTTTATCCAATCACTGCACGAAACAACGTCATTATGCAGTATTTTCCCGCTCAAACGAAATTTTGTCGCACGTCCCCAAAGTATTTTTATCTAGAACAGAAATTATTTTTGTAATCTAGCACAGATAATATATTCTAAGTTTATATACTATTTTTACTATTCTATTGAGTAATCGGCAGATATCCCTGTTTCTTTTACCAAAAAACTGACTTATATCGTTATTTCCAAAATATATACATTTATAAATATTTTTCGTAAATATTTATTCAAGTTATGTATAAATTATTTATATATCTAATAAAAATAAGACTAATATAATGATAGTTTTACCGTTCATTGATTTTTTGGGATTGTGTAGTGTAGTTGTGGCTAATTAAAATTTGGTGTTATTCGAACGAGCAGGCCTGGGAAGAGTCAGCGCTTTTCACATAATCGCGGGCGCACATTTTCTTTAAAATGACTTAGAATTTTACGGGTTAAGCTCATTTTTTTAAAGGAAAGACAAAGTTTTTTTGTAAATGACTTTTCTGGTTTTTGCCCTTAAATTGCGTCCAACAACTTTTTATGGCCGCCATGTTAGTTTTAGTGAGTGACCTGACGCATGCGCATATATGTATTTAATTCTCTAATTTTGGCCGCCATTACTGAATTATTGAATTACGATAAACGCTGTTCCGAGCACCTGTGTCCTCCTCTATTTCACTTGTTTTATGTAACTTCTATAATGCAAGTGGCAGAGTTTTCATCTTCAGCGCTGTTGTAGGAAGGTACCAGGTAATAGTCTTTGTTTCTGTCCAGATTACTGAAGTCCAGGTATGGATTGTCCGCCAATAGTAGTTCCTCGAATCGTTGTCGAAGTTCTTTGAATGATGGTCGATTGGTTGGGACATCTTGCCAACACTGGATCATAACTTGATAACTGGATAAATAAAGCACAAGTAAGTGGGTACGAAGAGCAGTTTTAGTATATGACTAGGAAACGATGCCGTACCGTACAGTGTCTTACGCTGGTCCCAATTACTGCAGCGCGCAGAGAGAGAGAGAGAGAGAGAGAGAGAGAGAGAGGGAGAGAGAGAGACAGAGTAAGTCAGAAAATGGTATAGACTTCTTTTAGCTTGTGCAACATGTTTTGCCCATTTTAGACCCAATCCATTCCCTACAGTATTATATTAATATGGATATACGACTGGAAACAAGTAAGCGTATTTTCAAGAGAATGTCCTGAAATGGGAAAAGAGGTTAATTGCAACACTCACACTTCATCTGAACACATGTCAGGTTTTTCCATTCGGTAACCATTGCGCAACTGTTTCGTGAGGTCACGTGTAAACATGGACGGATATGGAGCACCACCTAAACAAACACATATAAATGAAATAGGATGACCGGGCAGAAAAACTGTTTTTGGCCTTTCGCCATAAGGACAGCTTTACACATTTAAGCTCAATATTTTGTAAACACGTTCTTTTGGAGCCAAATAGCAAAATATCAAATACGACCAAAATCAATTGAATGCGTATTTGAAATATAAAGACACGATTTTGGGAGAGGTGATATTTTAAACAGCAGGAAAAAATTGAAATTTTCGTCAGTGAATACTAATAAGTAGATTTACTCTAATTCGACAAAATTTCGTCACAAGTTTCGAGCAGCAGTGTCACAAATAAAACGCTTAAACATTTAGAGTATTAAACTCGGTCAAATAAGAAAATCGTGGAAGTAGCAGGCTTGCCGTTTTTCTGCCCTGTCGAAGTCCCTGTCGAATAGGATATAAAAGTGGCAACGCGTAGTGTTTTGGCCGCTGATTAGGTTACATACCTAATGTTGATATTTCCCATAACACTACCCCGTAAGCCCATCTAAGAATAAAAGAAAAATAGGAATGTTATAAAATAAAATGCTAAGTAATAAACGTACAAATAAGAGTAGCCATTATTTTGGAAGCATAAAAATTAATCTGCGCACGCGTGATGCATGTTTTCAAAATCGAGATTTTATGTTATTATTTTATACATGTTATCATAAAATACCTGTTATGAATCTCCCGTTTTAATTGCATGCGAGTGCGTGCATTATGAGGGTATACAGCACGCAATGGCACTTTCTATTTTGACATTTGTATCCAAAAAGAAAATAAAACTTACTCTAATTTGTATTTTATAAAAAATAAAACAAAATAAAAAAATGCTTGCTTTGCTGGGTGAAGTTATAAAGCACTTGGGAAAAGCGGAACACTCGACTAAATTGTCGAGAAGCACTTCTCTCATGTTCTGCCAATCCCCGCGTGCGTTATATAACTACACCAATAGCACACGTGGTCATTTTCTATTTCCTTATTTATTTAATCTTACTTACACGTCACTCTCAGTGGTAAACACTTGATCATATATCGCTTCTGGTGACATCCATTTGATTGGTAGTCTTCGCTGTACACGAGCATGATAGGCGCTCTCCTCGTACAGGTCACGTGTTAGTCCAAAGTCGGACACTTTGACTTGTTTGTTGTCGGCCACTAGGACATTACGAGCGGCGAGATCACGATGAACGAATCCTTTGCTGGACAGATATTCCTGGAAGATATGATACAAATTACCTTCAGGAAAAGTCTTCAATCTGAGACAAGAAGAAACTATTGTCTAATAAAATACATAGCGGTTTCATTACAGGAATGAAATGCCTTTGAAAATGTAAGTACGTTTATTATTTGTTATGATTGCTTCATTCGTTGTTGTTGTCGGTCGTTGATGTTGATGATTTATCACAGTTTATTATCATTGTTGTTGTTTTTATTTTTAACATACTGCCAATGAATGAAGGAAGAGTGATCTTTTTCGAAACGTCTTGTACTAAATTTGACGCTGTTACCTGGTCTCTTTTATATTAGTTGTTTTTAGCGTAGTCGTTGTAACTGTTGCTCTATCTGCATGCTGCTTTCATTGATTTTCCGGTTTTGCTGTTATCATTGTCATTGCTGCTTTTACAAGTTATTGCCGTTGCACCTAACTGTTGTCATTGTTAACGGTCTTTTCACCGTTGATGAAGTTGCTATATTGTTGAAATTTGTGTAGCAGTTGCTGCAATCTTTGTTGTCACTGTTGTGGTTGCTGTTTGCTGCTGCTACAATGTATATGACTAATGTATCCTTGCAGACTATTATATTGCAAATATGCCCCATCTCACCATGCCTGCTGCTATCTGATAGGAAAAGGATAGCAAGTCTTTAGGAGTTAACTCGACGTCTTCATCTTTGGAAATAGCTTTCTGTTGATTTTCCTCTGAAGATGCTTCAAACCCAGGATTCACGTATCGAGTCTAATTGTCATGGTAAAACACAAAAAGAACACGAAGAAAATATAAAAATACAAATCTACCTTACACACTACCACTAAACTCAATGCACACAACGCTCAACTCACATGTTGGACTTAATGTATTACTTAAGTAAATGACAATATACGAACGAATATGACGGAAGCAAGGATTGTAGGGAGAAAGGAGCGATGGATTGATGGATTGATTGGCTGACTGGCTGGTGATAAGTCGATTGGTTAGTTGATTGGTTGATGGGTTGGTGGGTTGATGGGTTGGTGGGTTGGTGGGTTGGTGGGTTGATGGGTTGGTGGGTTGGTGGGTTGGTGGGTTGGTGGGTTGGTGGGTTGGTGGGTTGGTGGGTTGGTTGATGGGTTGATGGGTTGGTGTGTTGGCAGGTGTGTTGGTGGGTGGGTGGGTTGGTTGGTTGGTTGGTTGATTGGTTGATGGGTTGGTGGGTTGGTGGGTTAGTGGGTGGGTTGGTTGATTTGTTGGTTGGTTGGTTGGTTGGTTGGTTGGTGGGTTGGTGGGTTGGTGGGTTGGTTGATGGGTTGATGGGTTGGTGTGTTGGCAGGTGTGTTGGTGGGTGGGTGGGTTGGTTGGTTGGTTGGTTGATTGGTTGATGGGTTGGTGGGTTGGTGGGTTAGTGGGTGGGTTGGTTGATTTGTTGGTTGGTTGGTTGGTTGGTTGGTTGGTTGGTTGGTTGGTTGGTTGGTTGGTTGGTTGGTTGGTTGGTGGGTTGGTTGGTTGATTGGTTGATTCCTTACTCACTCTTAACTTACCTCAGGTACCCCAAGAAGACTCTTTGTATGCAAGTACGCAGGCGCAATTTCTTTGCCTTCAAAACCACTGATCTACAAAACATTAATACATTCAAGTTTATTGTTGTCAAATCCATACCAAGGTGATGTTTATCATAAACCACAGTTTACATAGTTTCATTACCCTGTGTCTGTTAGTTCTCAAATATCTCAGTAAATCACCCTTTGGCAGGAACTCCACTACAAGAAAGTTGGGTTCGCTCTTCGTACAGCAAAACAAGAAGTTGACGATGTTTGGATGGAAACCAAGTTTTTTCATGAGGTTAATTTCTTTGAGGAATTCTTGCTTTTCAATAGAGTCTACTGTCTCTGAAATGCAATTATTAAATCATTACATCATCGTGTCATCATCGTGTCACCATTGTGTCATCATCGTATTACCAACGTAGTGCAATCATATCACGATTCCCTCCATTCAAATTCACTGTAACTCCATCAGATATATAGAGAATAATTTACTTGCACAGGATATTTCTTCCCTGAAGTTTCCCTTCTTAATCTATACTACTGAGATACCATATCTATAATATTTTGAACCATTTAATACTCCTAAACTCACCATGTAATGTTTTAACAGCTACCATCTTCTTTGGTCTCTTGTTCTTGATTAATTCTGGCGTTCCCGTCAGCTTTGCCATGATAATTTGTTCTTCCATAGGGGGTGGTTCTTGGTAGATGGCCTTGAACACCTTACCAAATGCTCCTTGCCCCAGTTCTTCCATGAATGTGATATTTATTGGATTCACCTCCCAAGGGTCACTTGGCTTGTCTTCTTGATCTTCTGTTTCAGCTTCCTTATCTTTAGAAAATACAACTCTAGGAAAACAAGAGACATAAGAATGAATGAATGAGGGACATCTTTATTACGCAGGGTAACCCCTTTAAGTTACGAGAAAGATTTAAAAAAACTTGATTGCTGTACCTTTCGCAGTTGTAAAACACTTGGGGATTGGCTAAACCATCCGCTACGCGTTGTAGCACTCGCGCAGGTTTTCTACTTCTTCGTACGAGTGCAGTGTGTTAGAGCTGGATTGAGAAGCAATCGGGGAGGGGGTTATCACTTCTTGTATACTTTATACTTACGGATGCTGTGGGTTCTCTCCGTCTTTTGATTTTCTTCTTTTCTTCCTTCTAATGCAGCACACCACGACAAGTACGATGATGAGGACGAGAACAAGGGAACCAACACCAGTAGCTATTTTTGCTGAGAGGGGGAACGCCACCTCTGTAGGATGGAAAAAAGTAATTGATATAAGATATCACACCACTGCCACAACCACACAACCACCACCACCACCACCAATAATTATCCTTGCTGCCAGGGGAAACACTTTCGCTGTAGGGTTTGAAAAAAGCCCTACCACAACTACCAACACCACCACCACCAATCCTTGCTGCATGGGGCAGCAGACACATTCGCTGTAGGGTTTGAAAATTAATTGATATATAACATATCACACCATCACTACAACCACAACCACCGCAACAACAACAACAGTGGCTGCCCTTGCTGAAAGGAGGAAACGCGCTCTTTGGGAACGAACAAAAATTAACATCATCAACACCCACACTACTCCAAGATCTAATCTTAAACTTGAGTAAAATATCTTTATAGATTTGATTTACTGTGATTATTTATTTACCGTAATCACATAAAACAAACTTACTGTTTGTGCTTTCAGTCGTGGCTGGAACACTTGTAATTGGAGGAGAAGCTGCGGTTGAACCATCAGAATTATTTAAGAATTATATAATAGTAGAATTGTATATTTATCAGGCAAGCAGGCAAGCAGGCAAGCAGGCAAGCAGGCAAGCAGGCAAGCAGGCAAGCAGGCAAGCAGGCAAGCAGGCAAGCAGGCAAGCAGGCAAGCAGGCAAGCAGGCAAGCAGGCAAGCAGGCAAGCAGGCAAGCAGGCAAGCAGTACACTAGTTCTCTACTAGTTATCATCCAATCATACGTACTTTGATTTCTACACTCGATAGCAACATCTTGAGAATGCCCTTCAACATCGCAGTTATGTATACCAAATCCATTATGTCGACAGTCCTCTAGAGGATTTTGAGCTTCTTCATCACAAACGACATTATCAAGCCATATTGGTAAATTTCCGGTTGGCGGTTTAAGAGTTGAAACATCAACGTAAGTCGCAATTGGCTTCTTGTACCCGAGAGTTCGACACACGAGTTCAGAATTAACTTGTGTCCATTTGTCTCGGCAAATGGAGCCCCACGTGCCATCCACTTGTATCTCAACCCGACCAGCATTTGGCCTTTCAGGAGCGAGTCCTGCCAATCGAAGTTTAACTGTAAAATCATGATAGAGAAAAGAAAGTCAGTGACCAAAGTAACGATGCGGTGGGAATCAGGAAATGCTTTGCTGTAGTGCACTCGCCTCTACTCTTTTGGGTATCAGGTTCTATTCCTGGACACGGCATTACATGTGGGCAGAATTTGGTAGGTGTCTCCCTTGATTCAAGGGTTTTTCTATTGGTAGATGAGGCTGTAAGTCGTGCGGGATGGGCTCGAAAATCGTATGAGAACATGCGTAATAAATAAATTACTAGCCTTATATAAAACGAATGACGATGAGGGCCAATGGACCTTTCACAACTTCATGTTTCGTAAAATGAGCAAAATATTCAAATAGAAACCATGGACAGCTGTTTCGGCCTGTATTGGGCCTCGTCAGCACGGTGTATCTAGTGACAGAGCTGGTAGAATCCCACGAAAAAGTAGTACATGGTTTTTCTATGAGTTTTTGTTTTCCTCCCTCAAAGCACAGCAGAAATTATCAATCAATCAGATCTACTCGCTTGTAATGGTGGGTAGGAGAGTTAAACCCACGACAACAGCGGTGACAGGCTTCGTTTTAGCAACGCACACAACACAATATACTTACTTGGATTATTCAGGCACAATGGTGGTTTGTCATTCCATGTTCCAAAAGGTAAACACCTCAACCTTTCTGGACCAACTAGCTGGAAACCCTTGTTACATTCAAACTTGCAAATTTCGTCTGGGTTTCTAAGTGATGATGCGCAGGTCGAAGAGCCTTGGAACGGTGAAGGTATAGCTAGACACTTGGCTTCTAACCATGCAAAAAACAACGGTTAGTTGACCGACTGAAGGAAGGAAGGAAGCAAGAAAGGAAGGAAGCAAGGAAGCAAGGAAGCAAGGAAGAAAGCAAGAAAGGAAGCAAGAGAGGAAGCAAGGAATGAAGTAAGGAAAGAAGCAAGGAAGCAAGGAAGCAAGGAAGCAAGGAAGCAAGGAAGCAAGGAAGCAAGGAAGCAAAAAAGCAAGGAAGCAAGGAAGCAAGGAAGCAAGGAAGCAAGGAAGCAAGGAAGCAAGGAAGCAAGGAAGCAAGAAAGCAAGGAAGCAAGGAAGCAAGGAAGCAAGGAAGCAAGGAAGCAAGGAAGCAAGGAAGCAAGGAAGCAAGGAAGCAAGGAAGCAAGGAAGCAAGGAAGCAAGGAAGCAAGGAAGCAAGGAAGCAAGGAAGCAAGGAAGCAAGGAAGCAAGGAAGCAAGGAAGCAAGGAAGCAAGGAAGCAAGGAAGCAAGGAAGCAAGGAAGCAAGGAAGCAAGGAAGCAAGGAAGCAAGGAAGCAAGGAAGCAAGGAAGCAAGGAAGCTAGAAATGGACATCTACACCCACCTTTTTCCTGCTTACCTATAGGTCCGCACTGAGACTTCTTGACTTGCTTTAGCGAGATGTCGTCAATAGCGATGTCGCCTCGTTTGTTGTCTCCAAAAGTAACTTTGAAAGAAATCTGAAAGTAAACACCACAAAACATGTTGTAACAACAGAGCCCTTCCAGAATATAATACAAGACAGCCACATTGAAGGGTGTTTGTATAATACAAGGCAGCCATGTTGGAGGGTGTTGGTATAATACAAGGCATCCATGTTGGAGGGTGTTTGTATAATACAAGGCAGCCATGTTGGAGGGTGTTTGTATAATACAAGGCAGCCATGTTGGAGGGTGTTGGTATAATACAAGGCAGCTATGGTGAAGGTCACGGAAAGGACTTTTAAGCTATACCTTTTTGAACGTAACGTATCCTTGCA
Source organism: Actinia equina (assembly GCA_011057435.1). Lineage (NCBI taxonomy): Eukaryota > Metazoa > Cnidaria > Anthozoa > Actiniaria > Actiniidae > Actinia > Actinia equina. The sequence goes on from WHPX01001337.1 coordinate 255,855, forward strand.
CTCTTTTCCACGCGGTATCATCATCATTTTCTCCACCATTACCTCTATAGGTGACACTAAACACCGGATCATTGTTCACTAGAAGACTCAGTTGTCCAACTGATGAGCCCCGCATTATGTAGGAAAACTCAAGACAGCCGGTCAGATCAGGGGATGCTGAGTACGTAATGAATACCGCTGTCCCAGGTTCCACCTCTAAAGAACTTGCAAGAAGGTAAAAGCCTAAAATAAGAGGTAAACAATAGCGGCCTTCTTTAACGCTTTGGAAAATCATTATCATGTATCTACCACTGAACAAGGTAAGAGACCTTTTTTAACACCTTGGAGAATTATTCTGATGTATCTACCATTGCACAAGGTTATAGACCTTTTTAACACCTTGGAGAAATATTCTGATGTATCTACCATTGCACAAGGTTATAGACCTTTTTAACACCTTGGAGAATTATTCACATGATCTACCATTACACAAGGTTATAGACCTTTTTAACACCTTGGAGAATTATTCACATGATCTACCATTGCACAAGGTTATAGACCTTTTTAACACCTTGGAGAATTATTCTGATGTATCTACTGGACTATTGTTAGGTGACCGCCATTCTCTCTTCGATTCACAGGCACAGATACCTTTTAAGATGGCGCAGTGAACTGTGAAAGAGATGTTTGCCAATCAAGACTCGCGTTAGCACTTTGGACAGCAATGTCTTTGTTGAAAGTGAATTTTCTGTGGATAATTCTAAACATGTACTTTTTGTTTCTACTTACCTCTCCCGTCATAACCTGGAGTATGGTCTCGCTTTGCGCCTGTGTCTGATAACGAAGGACCACGGTTACGCCTCCATTCCTTTGCATCTATAGCCCACCCACACATGTCGTACTCGAAGTCACAATTAAATGATTCAGCTGTAAAGAAAACAAGCGCAAACGTTTATGAATAATTAATACTTATGTATTATGTATTGCTCCATCAACATTTGAGCCTTTTACGTCATCAATTCTCATCCAGTAAGTTTGTATAAGTCGATGTGCGAAGCCAGTGCTAGTAATTACGTAATTTCGTGGTATAGTTTGTCTCGGATTATCCACCAATCAGAGAGCTATATTCTATCAGTTACTGAAAAACGTCAATTGAAAAGCTCGAGTGGCGTTCAAATGATATGTGATTGGATGCTATATATTTTCTCGCTTTTTGATCGGCCCAGCTCGATAGCCATTTTTTAACGATAATACTACCGTTATATGTTTATTGTAACCCACTTCTCTCAAAACTTACGCAAGTTCTTGGCAATGCATCTTGGATTTCCAGACCACGTGCCCATTGGTAGGCATGGTAGTGCTCCATCTTCAAGTAACCCCACTAACTTATAATTCTTTTTGCAACGGATTGTACAATTGTAGCCTGCTTTCGTTTCTGAACAGTTGTTCTTGGCGTTTGGCACCCCAAATGCTGGGCACGTTACTATAAGGAAAATGAAAAGGTTTGGTCAGTGCTTGTCATGCCTAAACAAGGGTATGGACGATGCAGAAGGGTAAAGTATGATGTGGAACGAAATAATGAAGAATTGAAAAGCAAATCAAAAATTGTAAATCACAAACAGACAAACAATCAAGGAAGCAAATGAGTAAACAATCAAGCGAACAAGGGAACAAGTAAACAAGCAAACACGCAAGCAAGCAAGTAATTTAAGCATATAGGCAAGCAAGCAAGCGTGCAAGCAAGCAAGTAAACAAGTTAGCAAGTAAACAAGCAAGCAAGCAAGCAAGCAAGCAAGCAAGCAAGCAAGCAAGCAAGCAAGCAAGCAAGCAAGCAAGCAAACAAGCCAGCAAGTAAACAAACAAGCACGCAAGCAAGCAAGCAAGCAAGCAAGTAAACAAGCCAGCAAGTAAACAAGCAAGCAAGCAAGCACACACACAGAATGATAACGAAATAAAAATGCAACAAAAAAACTAGAATCACTCACCATTTTGTCCACAGTTGGCATTAGACAAGAATTGTATTTCGTCAATGGCTATGTCACCTTTTGGACCAATACCGACAATACCATGTATTGTGATCTGGAATGTAATCAAGATTTATTGAGTAAACGAATTAAAAGACGAATAAATGTTAGAACTGTTTCATGTAGTCATAACAACCTTGGTTTGAGCAGCCGGAATGAGTCTTCCTGTTGCTTTCATCCACCGATTACCCTGAGGTCCGCTCAAAGTGAATATAGGTCTGTTCTCTTGGAACACCATTAACGTCTCAATATCCCTTCCAAACATGAAGTACTTAAAACTAAAGCATTTTGGGCCTCCAGCTGTAGTATTTAGTCCCTCCAACTTCAGCACAGCTTTATTGCCAAGTTTCTTATCCGATGACTCAGTAAATAGATAATTTCCTAGAATACAACGAACAAATTCCTTATATGTCATAAAAGACTTTCCGGGAAAACAACAAAACCATAAAGATTCATCCTGTATCATATTTGATTAGTTGAGGAGTAGTAACATGCTGTAATTACTTATAGCACGCACGCGGTACGAAATACCGTTACGTTGATATGGCTTCCCATACGAATGGTTATCGTATATGAGTGGGAAACATATGGTACTGACTTACAGCATGTACACGGTACGATTTGCCGTAACATTGAATTGGCTTTCCATAAGAATAAATATCATATGAGTGGGAAACATATGGTACTGACTTACAGCATGTACACGGTACGATTTGCCGTAACATTGATATGGCTTCCCATACGAATGGTTATCGTATAAGTGCGAAACATAAGGTACTTAATTACAGCATACACGCGGTACGGTATACACTAGTAACATTGAAATGGCTTTCCATTGTCTACCAGTACTTCACCCAGCCACAACTCCTAAACTCCGCGGTATCAGTACGTTATTGTACGTTATTTACCTCCATCACTTCCTGCATCTGGACCAGTGTCCCGATCAGGAGTTGGACCTCCACGCACTAACCAATTGAAATCGTCAAGCTTTTCCTGTTTCCATGCGCAGAGGTTACCATTGTTAAAATCACAGTCACCTTGTTGCAAAAGAGAAAGAGAGTTAGTTTTGGTAACTTTCGATTTTAACGAAAATGCAGAAAGAGGAATGGTTTTGGAAAAGGGGAAAATTTTGGCACACTGCAGCCAAAGCTTTTTAATGGAGATTGTTGACGGAAAAGGACATGAAACCTTATTTAGTGAATCATGGAACAAACCTCTTTAGCTCGGATTTGATGTTTCATTCTCTTGAGAATAAGATTCTTTGTTTGTTTATCATTTCTATTCATTTTTCTTTTCTAAGCGCAACCGTTAATAAAAACATCATACTCTAGGGAATGACGCTCTAAGTTGTTTTGTTAAAAAGTTTATACCAAGAAGTTAAAATCGTGTCCCTAGTAACAGTCCCAAAAGACCTTGCAAGGTAATACTCGATACTTAAGAGATGAAAGTACCAAATGAATATAAGCCCTGAATGTCTTTAGTACTTCAGTATATTACAGAAGTATAATATATGGTAATTAATAGATAAGTGTTAAGAATATTGAAAAGTTGATCTAGTCATTAATTTAATGGCGTCGGGTTACTACAAGTACTTACCATCAATGAAGGAAGCAGGTTCACAGAGTTTCATTGATATGGCAACAAATAGCACAAGTAGAGCTGCTTTATGGGAGATGAATCGTGTAGTCATATCAACAGGGCAATCTTGTACCTAAAATTCAAGGTACAGCGATTTTTATTCAATCCGTGAAATAACGATGACTATTTAGTTAGCACTAGTTCACCAAAGGGGTTTTATTGGGGAAAATCGATTTTTTTGCAACTGTCGGGCGATTCTCGATTTTTGCAGACAGTCGCTTTTAAATACGAGCTCACTCAGAGTTAGTTCAGTTGAAGTGTTGAGTAGCAATCGTCGTTGTTCAGTCAGAAGAGTGGTTCAGTCCAGTCCAGTCCAATCTGGTCAGTTCAGAGTCTAACATACTTGTAACCAAAGTGAAATGAATCATGAAATCCGTATCAAGAAGAAAGTCAAGTCTCTGTTCTTGAACAAGATCTGTGTCCACAGGGAAAGTAACACTCCCCTAAACATAGCTGGGTTCGGTCTTAAAGATAAACAAGCCTAGTGTTAAACGTAGAACGTGGTCAACCCACACATTAACCACTAGAGTTTTACGTAATACTGTAATGACGCACACACAGGGGGAAGGGAAAGTATTCGATGACGACACGATGGCACCACAAAATAAACTATTGAAAGGCTTTTGGCTTAAAATGATCTATTAATGATCAATAAAAATAGTATAAACATAAAGATACTTAACAAATTCTGGAAAAAAAATGAGAAATAAAAAATAAATTTGGATTATTTATTGTGATTAGAAATAATTCATTATAATTTGTACACATTTTTTGACTTTTTGAGATAGAAAATTGAAAATCTTGTACAATATATATTCAATGAGTTGTATCGCTATTGCTTAGTGTTTGGAGATAAGATCTACTGTAGCATAATTGTCGTAATTATTTTAGAATAATATTACAATATGTATTGATTATGGAATCGTAACCCACCGTCTTGCATGAACCGTGACCTATTTCAGTATGCGTTTTTCTAGTTGCTGTTATTCCTAATTTTAACCGCTAAGTCTTCATAGAAAGATCACCGCACTGGCACTAGGTTAAAAAGAATAATTTTTAAATGAAATAAAGAAAAAACGAGCGATTTCGAGAATACTTCAATCCATTAAAATGCATCAGCGTCGCGAAGCACTTAGCTAAACTTCGGTGAACATTACGAAAAACAAAACAAAAACAAAAGACAAGTAATGAATAAAGGTTAAAAAAATCAAATAAAACATGTATATTTTTTACTAAGTATTAAAGTAATTTAGTATGGATAACTCACTTACCTAAAAATGTTGAAAACTTCGCTTCTAACTTGTGTTCACTGTTTACTCTCGAAGCTGTAAGTTTCTGAAACTAAATCTGCCATTGTACCAGTGTTCGTTAGTTATATGAATAAAAAGAAAATGGTGTATTTAAAGTGAAAATCATCTCTTTGGTATTTTAAATAAAGGTTTCTTCGTGTTTAAATTAAACCTTGATGAAACTTAGACGAAGACGGTTTCGTCTATTCTAATATTTGCCTCTTAACAGTGATGTCACAATAAGGACTGTACCCTGTTTACACTGTTCAGGAGAACTAACCCATGACGAACATGCAATTGATAATTCAAAGCTTAAAGTGGTTCATACGAATTCTTTCTATGAAAAACTAAGAACGTAAATCAATCTTATTGTCTAGGTTTTTATATGATAACCTTGACCTTTTTAAAACGGAATAATTTTGAAAACGACCAGAATCGCACCGTTTTGTGTTGTAATGACTATGCAGCTGTTTACCTTCTACGGTTCAAATACGCCAAAAAAAAAACACCGACTTTTCAAAGTTCATTAGAAGTAAAAACTCATATTTTGATACCTTTTTCAAATCTGAATTATAAACATGAATGAGACAAAGACAGAGGGACTTTTCTTAAGATGAAGTATATTGTTTTGAAAATCCCATTGATTGCAGTCAGGATTCAGTTCTCAATTCTTCCATACATTGGTTCACTGGTCAAACACACAGCGCTCACGCGAGGCTTTAAGGTACTTTCAAAGGATTATTCAAATTTGAACCTTGCAACCTCGACTGAATGCTTTGTGTTTGACCAGTGAACCAATGTATGGAAAATGGTGGATGATAATGTTACAAATGTATTGTCTCTGAATTGAGTGTCTGAATTAAAGAAAAAATATAAGACCTAGGGCAAACTTTGAGCTTTCCATGCACCGAACTTAGGTCCCGTTCACACTATGCCGTATAAATTTGAACCCGCGACTTTCACACCGAAACCGAAAAAAAGGTTTTCGTCCACACATGAAAACGAATAAAATGTTTCGCGTCCACACTAGTCCGATCATAGGTGGCAAAAACGCTTCATTGCAGATCTGGGAATGTGCATCGAAGATGAAATTGAGCATGTGGTGAATTTTTAGCCTTCCCGCCATGTTCCCATGACTATCATGATGTCATCGTATTCGAAAAATTTCGGATACGAAATTTTCTCCGTCCACACTAATACGGCTAGCCGGCGTTTTCAAATTGTTCCACTGTCGAGACCGTATTCGAAAAAAAATATTTTCGATGAAGAATTGTTCCGGATTCGCCCGGACTAGTGTGGATGGTAGTCCTAACTGAATAAATAAAAATTCGGATTCAAATTCATCCGGCATAGTGTGGACGGGGCCTTAATTACATCAAAGAATGCCGCCTCATAATAATAACATAAAAAATAGAAAATAGCTTCTGAGCATTATTAGAACTCAATGCTCTTACATAGATGTCCTAAAGTCAAAAGCAATATATTAGAATATACAACATCATCGGATAAAAAATCTCATACAATATCATTGATTTTTGACAGGGAAAAAATCAGGATGCGAACAAATAAGTTTTAAGCGCTGATTTAAACAAGCATATCGTACTAACAGTCCTAACGTTGTACGGAAGCGAGTTCCATAACCTAGCAGCAGCTCAACGGATAAAGATTGGTCTTCATATGTCTTAGAACTAGATTTAGGGAAAACTAATAATTAGACGATCTTAGATTTCTTGATGGTTGATATTTAACTACTAAATCAGAAATGTAATTAGAAGCCTGTCCATTTAAAGCCTTAAATGTAATCAATAAGATTTTAATATTAATCCTCTTAGAAACTGGTTAGCAATGAAAATTATGAAGGACAGGTGTAATATGTGCGTGCTTTCTAGACCTAATGACTTACCTAGCTGCAGTTGCGAGTCTGGTAACCATACAGGATAGCATTACAATAGTCCATAGCCTCGATGTTATAAAGGCATGTACGATCTTCTCACAGTATGCTTGCGTCAGGAATCTGCGGATTCTGTCAATGTTCTTAATGGCAAAAGAAGCAGATTTACATATGCTGTTAATGTGCTTGTCTAGGGTCAGATGGTTGTCAACTATCACCCCTTGACGCAGGTATAGGAAAAATGATTTCACCGCCAATCTGTAAGGTTGAGATTGCGTCACAGGCACGGAAGCATGAAGTAAGATGGATAGCCTCAGTCTTATCCGCGTTGCAACTGAGACCATTGGTAGTGCATCACACCATGATGTCTTGTGGACACCTGATGTCCATTGTGTTTTTTTAATTGAGTTCGGTGCATTGAAAGTCGGTTAAATTTGAATTCTGTACCTGCTTTTGTTGCTTCGTTTCTTCCTTGCCACTTTCGTTTTTTCTCTTAAAAAACGTAACTATCGCTTTGTATTTGGGAGAATTACATTTATAATTAGTCCCTTGAGCAGCTAGACTGGCTAGTGTATATTGAAGGTTTCATATCCGAGTGAAATGGTACGTGATCCAAATATAACTGATATTTATAAATAGTAGACTTGAAATAAGAAAAATCTTTGAATTTCAGGCTCAAGTGAAATAATAATTATTTTATCCCCAGGAAACCTGTCAATACTCACAAAAATGAAAATGACCGATGGATATCGAAATACCCCCTCCATTGGCAAAGAGACATTTATAGGAAATAATGTTTTCAGCCAATCAGCTTTCAAGGTTTCGAAATCGATTTCAGTTTAACAAGATTTCTTCCAAGATATTTTGTAGACATTTCAAAAATGGCTTCCGGACTCTATCGCCCAAGTAGATCATATACTGTGTTTTGATAACGATCTAAGAAAAACCATCGGTAATCACATTCGCTAAGAGGTTTAATAATGTTAATGGGGTTATATGAACGTGTACAGCATCATTACCATGAATAACCACACGATAATACCGAACATGCACCTGCGTATGGCAGTTAAAGCAATAGTCAATAAACATAAATAACAGAAACAACGTGACATCGTTGTCGTTGTCGTTGTCGAAAACTCATATAATAGAGACCTTTAGCGGATCCGACGACGAGTACGAGAACGAGTGTTTAACTTTTAAAGAGAGGCACTATCTTTTTGTAGTCGTGATAACGGTCGTGATAGTGTACGTAGATTGAAACTTTAGATTGTAATAAATCGTGTTAACCAAGTGCACAGGACCAATTTTAAGACTCGTACTCGATCTCGTACTCGTCGTCGTATCGAAAGGTTGCACTAATAACAACATTAAACAAGAATAGCAAAAGTACATCAGCAGAAGCAGCAACATTAGAATATCAGATATCGGAGTTACACACTTTTTGCCTTCAAACAATATCGCAGCACAACCGTGACGTTATAAAAACGAGAACAAACTTACAAGTTTACTTTCAGCAGATAATTTTCACAGCCGATCGCAGTTGACATGGGTTATTCTTGCAACTTTAAGTAAAACTAATAAATTCGGTTCGTATAATCCTCGTAGTGGTTAATCAGAATGCAATGTTTGTCTGAATCTTTAAGCTATTTTTAGAATCAGTGAGCTGCGCTATTGTTTCAAGTCGAGGGTTTGGGTCAATACAATGAAATATATAGAAAGTGACCCAAATGTAACAATTGTCTGAAGGCAATAGAGTGTAACTCCGATATCTGCTATTAAAACAACTATGATGGTATCCTCGTATTTCTTCAACAAATCAATACACAACGACAAAGCAGACGCAACAGCAGCAGCAGAAGCAAGAACGGTTACATCATTGCACACCGTAGCAGTTAATTGGTTGTAAGAAAATAAACTGCTAGTAGCGTGCAGCATACCAGCATTTTTGTGTGCTAAACTCCCTCGAATTATTGGAAAATATATTGAAACACGCATGCACAATGCTATATATATATTTGTATCACGTGACTTGGCCGCTGACCAAGCACAAATGTTTAATTAAACATCTGGAAACGAAGATGGTGAGCTTAGCTGTCTGAGACCGCGCTGTTAAATGAAGATACCAGGTAATAGTCTTTGTCGTTGTCCAGATTACTGAAGTCCAGGTATAGATTATCTTCCTGGAGAAGGTCTTCAAATTGTTGACGAAGGTCTGTGAACTGTGGACGATCACTTGGGTTTTCTTGCCAACATCGTAACATTATTTGGTAACTTTTGAACGAAAAAAAGGGAAAAAATCAGAATGGCATGGCCGTAAACTAACCTTTGCCTCTCACTTCCAAAAGAAAAAGAAATAAGCTTCACAGATTGACTTGGCTTCCTTCCTTCCCGGACACATATAAATTAATCTATGTTTTTTTGTGATTGTATATTATAAGGCCGATTTAGACAGTACGATTTTCGCCTACAATTCAGTATCGTATACAGCACGCTCGCGCCATACTACAACTCGAGTCGTAGCGTGTAAATCAAGCCTACAACTCGCCTACGACAGACGCGAGCGTGTTCTATACGATACTGAATTCTAGGCGAAAATCGTACCGTCTAAATCGGCCTATAGGGGTTTTAATACCATCAAGATGCATGGCTTGAAAATGAGGTTCCTATTTCTCATGTTCAGGATCAGACCCCCCAAACCACCCCCAGATCCGGCCTTTACCTCTGCGTTTATAAATAATCAATCATAATACTTACATTTCATCGGAGCACATGTCAGGCTTTTCCATTCTATAGCCACTGCGCAATTCTCTAAAGAGATCTTTATTAGACATGGACGGATATGGTGCGCCTCCTTCAATCAAAATATGTGGTAAAAATTCAATCTTAGTTTATGAGATTATGGAGAAAACGAACGAAAATGTTAGGGATGGCTTACCTAAAGTGGATATTTCCCATACCGTTATGCCGTACGACCATCTGAAAATTTAAACCGACTTTAGAAACATGTCCTACCCCGGAACTACTATCTAAATTGTTGAATCGCCATCGAGAAACATTGAATGTGAAACGATAGGAAATAAAGTGTTGAGACTTTTTTATTTCTTCGGTCGCCTCGATCATCGATAGAAAATCAAAAGTTGTCTTGGATTTTTGAGAAATGATTAGATGAAAAATGATTAGATGAGAAATCTCCTTTTTAACCACTTTGAAGTGCTTTATATATTGTTTTAAATAAGAAACAAAGTGCTGCGCACAGTGCCAAATCGACGAAAACACGATGCACCATTGATTCCTGTGCAGGTAGTAATATTGCTGAAGTAGGATCGTTTTCTCTTTAGCAACATTGCGTGTAACGAATCGCGTCATGGGTCATGGCTCGCAACATCAATTGACTGCAGCATTGCGCGCAATGTTCACAGTGCCCCGTGTGATTCTACGTTGCTTTATATGAGAACATTTTGCTCTGCAACTTGCAACGCACGTTATGCTGCGCGACCAAACTGCACGATTATATCACTCATTTTATTGCTGGCGTTTCATTTTCAGGTTGCAATAAGCATAAAATTGGACACAAATGAGAATTTTGCAGCTTCGTTTCCTGACAGTTTTGTAGTATTCTTATGCTAGGGTAAGTGCGCTTTCTTTCAATTCTCTGGATATAGCCATGTTTATTTAGTTCGTAAAGCCTCAAAATAAACCAAACTTAAAGTGTCTCTCAAGAAGAGGTTTATATGATTGATTTTTTATCACTAGTGTAAGGTGCAACTCCTTGCGCAAGGAAACGCAATTATATCCTGAAACCAAAATGTATAGCAAATGTCTCGAACATAACACACTTACACGTCACTTTCCGTTGTAAACACCTGATCATAAAGCGCTTCTGGTGACATCCATTTGATGGGTAGTCTCCTCTGTACACGAGCATGGTAGACGCTTTCCTCGTACAGGTCACGCGTTAGTCCAAAGTCAGACACTTTGACTTGTTTGTTGTCAGCCACTAGGACATTACGAGCAGCGAGATCACGATGAACGAATCCTTTGCTGGACAGATATTCCTGGAAATTCGTATAAGATGGTTGTGATGTAAACTTACCATCCATCAATCCATCCATCCATCCATCCATCCATCCATCCATCCATCCATCCATCCATCCATCCATCCATCCATCCATCCATCCATCCATCCATCCATCCATCCATCTTATTTAAAAGATATGTTTTCCAGCCAGATTGGTACTCAATCTTACAACTTAAGGCGTTCTTCTAAAAATTTACAAATTCCAAAAGCCAGAACTGACTATTTCAGAAATAGTTTTGCTTTTACTGGAGCCTGGCTTTGGAATTCTCTGCCTCAGTCATTAAAAGAAGAACGATCCTTAAATGTATTTAAAAAGAAAATAAAAAGTTATAGGTTTTGCACTGATGACAACTAATATTTAATCGTTTTAGTTCTACGAAACATATCTAATTAATCTATTATCTTATTTCAATTGTATATTTATTGTATCAGTGTAGCATTTGTATATTTTACATAATTATCATTTGTTAATATAGTTTTTACGGCCTCTAGGTAGAGCAACATTAAGTTTTTATCTTGATATTGATAGAGTTACCGTGCTTAAATAAAGATTATTATTATTATTATTATTATTATTATTATCCATCCATCCATCCATCCATCCATCCATCCATCCATCCATCCATCCATCCATCCATCCATCCATCCATCCATCCATCCATCCATCCATCCATCCATCCATCCATCCATCCATCCATCCATCCATCCATCCATCCATCCATCCATCCATCCATCCATCCATCCATCCATCCAAAATTTTAAAAATTTTGACTGTGAAGACTTTGAAAATGACCTTAAAAACACTGTTTGGCCACTCTTCGACCAACTAAAAAACGTGGACGAAGCTTGGGCAAGCTGGAAAAAAATCTTCTTAAAAACTATTGATAAGCACGCTCCCACTAGGTTGATAAAAGTGCGCAACAAACCCTCTCCCTGGATAAATGCTAAGGTTAAACAGGAAATGCAAAATAGGGACTTCCTAAAGAAAAAGGCCACGAAGTCTAATGACCCAGAAGACTGGTCTAAGTATAGGAAGATGAGGAATTTTGTTAATCAGTTAGTTACTAAGACGAAAAGGAAATTTTATCAAGATCAAATTGAAAAACACTCTTGTGACACCAAGAAAACTTGGAAGACAATAAATAATCTCAGGGGCAAGAGATCACAAAATGTTGAAATCAGCGAAATTAGGCAGACTGTGCAAAATACTGTTACTAATCCAAAGGATGTAGCAAATGTCCTTAACACTTATTTCACAGAAATTGCCGGTAAATTAGCTTCAGAAATAAATTCTAAACGTGCCAGTATTGTAAATTTCATCCATCCATCCATCCATCCATCCATCCATCCATCCATCCATCCATCCATCCATCCATCCATCCATCCATCCATCCATCCATCCATCCATCCATCCATCCATCCATCCATCCATCCATCCATCCATCCATCCATCCGTCCATCCGTCCGTCCGTCCGTCCATCCATCCATTATTTATATTCATCTCACCATGCCTGCTGCTATCTGGTAGGCAAAGGACAGCAGGTCTTTTGGCAACAGATCATCGACTTCCTTCTTCGAGTCCTCTGTCATTCTTGGAGTGTTTACATAGCGAGGCTGCATCTATTGAAAGTAACAACAAAGTCCTAAGAAAATACGAAATAATAAGACTAAACAAAGTGATTTATTTTGTTATTTTTATGCTTCCAGAGTTTCTCTCGGGGTCTTCCACTTTTCCACCTTTTCCGCCAAAAAACAATATAATAAATAAATAAAAAATCATCAACAACTACTGTTAATCCCATTATTTTTAACTTTTTTTTACCTCTGTTTCAGGAACAGCATTCAGGCCAGTTTTTACGTGTAAATACGCAGGCGCAGTTACTTTGCCCTCAAAACCGCTGACCTGTTGAACAGCAGATAGAGAACATTTTTAATATACTTCTTTACCTTGGGCGTAATGTTTTCCCATTTTAGACCACGTGTCATTCCCTTGAAAATAGGATTCTTTGTTTGGTTTGCATCCATAATAAGTTATGTGTCTTTTCATGCACAAACGTTGAACAAAAAAAATGATGCTCTAGGGAATGACATGTGGTCGGAAATGAGAAAGTAATACGCCCAAGCTAAAAGAGATTTATAAATTTCACCACATTTTGAGGACAGTTGCTTATGATATATAACAAAAACCACTTACCCTATGTCTGTTAGTTCTCAAGTACTTAAGCAAATCTCCCTCTGGCAAGAATTCTACAACTAGAAAGTTTGGTTCACTCGTGGTACAGCAGAACAGAAAGTTGACGATATTCTGATGAGAACCAAGTTTCTTCATGAGGTTAATTTCTTTCAGAAATTCTTGCTTTTCACCTGAATCTGCCGTAGCTAAAGAAAGACGAAAGAAATACTAGTACTAGTACTGAAAAAAAAAATTCAGATCCACAAGGCAGCGGATGTTATGCGCAGCGGAGTTCATTGTCTCATTACGCAATACAAAAACGACATACTCACCGTGCAACGTCTTGGCCGCAACTATAAGTTCATTAGTTCTTTCCCTACTTGGCTTAAAATAAATCGTTCTTAGCTTTGCCTGTACTCTCTCCTCATCTTCGCCTTCCGGTAACTTTAAGATTGCCTTGTACACTTTACCAAAGGCTCCTTTGCCGAGTTCTTCCAGGAATATCACGTGCTTAGAATCCACTTCCCATTCATCTTTCATCTCGATGACTGGCTTTGGTTCTTCATCTTTCATCCTTTTTGGTCTGCTGTGAAATAGACCCCCGTCGCTTGGGCGTAATGTTTTCCCATTCGAGAAAATTGAGCGGAGCAATATTCTATGCAGCTTGTCTCCTCGCAACAGCGTTGCGACACAACTTGCATTTAGTTTTGCAGCTTGTCTTGCAATTTGATTTCAAATTGTGTTACAGGTTACACGCTATAATGATACATGCAACTTGTGTCGCAATGCAGAGAAAATGCAGAGAAAATTGCTCCGTGTAATCCTTAGATTCTTTGTTCTTAGGTATCTTCAAGGAGAGCTTTTAACAAGATTATCTATTGCCCCCTGTAAAAACTTTGGTCCATTCCTGAATACTGCTAAATAAAATGGAATACGCCTCTGCAGCTTCAGCGTAATGTTTCAGTCTCATTCCAGACCCCGTGTCATTCTTTTGAGAATAAGATTCTTCGTTTGAGTTGTATCTATAATCATGTATCTTTTGATGCGCAACCGTTAAACAAAGAAATGATACTCAAGAGAATGAAACGAGGTCTGAAATGAGAAAATGTTACACCCAAGGTAAAGAGATTTTTTCACCAGAGTTTTGAGCTATGTGTACTTACTTTCTTTGCATCTCTTCTGGATTACGATTCCTTCTTTTATAAGGACTTAGAGCGAAAACCACCACGACACATAAAACAAGAACGAAGATTCCAACACCAAGACCAGCTTTCGCGGCAGCATCGAGCTCTTAGACAGATAAATGAATTCAAGATTAAGCCTCTTTCTTTAACCAGTGCCCTACTTCGAAAACATTTGGTATGATTTTGAAAAACGGACTTGTTGTGTCGTGTCCTGCCGTGCCGTGCCGGTAACAAGCATTTTGATTGGATACGTTGTGATTGTTTTAAAGTATATCTCCAACTCTGCAAGCGTGACTGAGGTGTTTGAATGTTCTGCTTATTTAGTAGTAATTTATCTCAGAAATATCTACTGCCTTTGAAAATGCTCATGAACGAAGAACCAAATTTTGCATAACTTCCTAACAACAATAATGAAGCGGGAGGCCTGTACTTACTTTTAGATCGGTCTTTGTCTGTGTTGGTTGTATTGGGTGCGACGGTAGATGAATTGACTTCAAATGTCCAAGACAAAACAAACAAACAAAAACAGTAACATTAAGAAAAGAAAACCTTATTCACTCTGGAATAACTAGATCTCTAGCTTTCCTGATAAAAAAAGAAATACGTATAACTGGAGCTATATGTATTACAGTTTAGATTGGTCTTTGTCTGTGTTGGTTGTATTGGGTGCGACGGTATCTGAATTGACTTCAAATGTCCAAGACAAAACAAACAAACAAAACAGTAACATTAAGAGAAAAATAACTAGATCTGATAGGTAAGGAAATACGTATATAAATACTGCTCTACAATTAGAGGTTATCATTCGGCTAAGCCTTGATACGGCTGTGTATTTTTACGAGTCATGGAGTATTTTGGCGAAGCTTTGGGCGAACATTATCAGCACCATCATGTATTTAGTCATAATGACCATTATCATCATGTATCATTTTCATCATCATCATGTATCAACATTATTATTATTTAAGAAATAGAAAACGCGCGCGCGTGCTGTGTGCTGTCATAAAGCACGCAGGGTTGGCAGAACACGAGAGAAGTGTTAGGAGAAACACGACGCGTAGCGGAGTGCTTCTGGACACTTCTCGAGTGTTCTGCCAATCCCCTTGTGCTTTATGACTGCACACAGCACAGCAAGCAAGTTTTTTATTTCTTTTATAAAATACAAATTACAATAATAGATAGGAATGACCCAACGGGAAGTGGGCGGGCGTGCAACGTGCTCTGGTGGTGTATGTTACGTCATAGCCGCCATCTTGGTTGACGATAACAAAGCATTCCTCATTAACTTCTCTTGTTAGATCAACCAACATAGCAGCTGTTTCGTTTCTATCTTAATGGAATTTGAGTCATGTGGTTGCATTCAAAGGATTGTATCAATATCATAATGCATAATGATCATCATTATCATCACAACTCACCGTTCTCCTGGCAACAAGTTCCAGCATAACCAGGATAGCAGATGCAATGCCCAACCGCGGGTAATCCTCTTGCACCACAAACATGTACGTTACAGCTTTTAGTTTCGCTAAAACTATATTTACAGTTTCCCCTACACTTTTCTTTGACTACTCTATATCTTGTACGGTAGGTTATTCCTGTATATCCACAGCTAGTTGAACAATCAGTCCACGGAGACCACAGGCTTACTCGACAGTACCGAAGGATGCAACCGCTACCGCCACCGCTACCACCACCGCTACCCTGAAACCAGGCGGTCCTCGTTGATGTGATAGTGAAGACCATTAGAAACATCACGATGTTGTCTAGCATGGTAAACCTTCAATACAAAAATCCTTCTTGCTGATTCTGCTTATTTTCACGGGTTTTTTCCCTATAAATCTTACCTCTCAGTACCCCTAAACTTAATCAACTTTTCAAGTTTTGTTATTTCAACTTAGCTCTTGAATCAGCAATTGCTAGCACAGCTGAATTCATGGACTTGGACATGCATTCGTTGGTAGAAAAGATAGATGAGTTGGATCGAACTGTCCAAGCCAATTTGATTTTTAAAACTTAAATATATTCAAAAACTAGCGGCTATGGCTACAAATAATCCAATCAGAGGCTATTAATTACAAAAGGATGAAATAAGAACTTGATAGAGTGTGAACGCAAAAGAGAATGTAGTTTTTGTCTTAAGATCCCAGTAGACTGCATTTTTACATCGTTTTCTACACCAATTTGCGCGTGCTGTATACATATTAAAGTTCATATGACGAAACAATAAATCTTTTGGTGCGAAAAAATTCCAGGAAAACCATGGTTAAGAGGACTAGTACATTTAAGAAACAAAATGAAAAAGTTTTCAGAAAAATCGATGTTATATATTTTTAGTGGAAAAGCATAGCAAGCTTCTGGAAAAAAAGCTTGCAAATCCAAATTGTCATATTTGCGCGACTCGCCAACCAGACAGGCAATTTTGTTCAAGCATCTTAAATATCGGTTTTTCAAGTTTTTTTTTACCCCCGCATTTCGCCCGTGATCTGCACGTTAAAAATAATGAGTGATTATCATTCCAATATTTCTTTTAAACCCATTCGGCTTCTGCTCCAGCCTACCCCCCTTGGTCTCGTCTCCATATACATAGGTCACGTGCTCATGTGCTGGGTCGTAACACTATGGCGTGTTGTATTCTGTCCCGTAGCTTGATCACTCGTCGTTTGATTCCATCTTTAAGCAGGAATGCTTCTTCGTTTTTCAAAGACGACTACACTCCTCCTAAGTTAAGCTTCGTATCTCCAGAAAACAGTGTTCAGTATGATCATAGTATTACGAATCCCGACACCTTCTGGGGGCAACTTGGCGCTACCCACTTGCATTGGAAGAAGCCATTTGATACAGTTAGTGACTGTAATATGTACGAAGGACAGCATCGCTGGTTTTTGGGAGGAAAAATTAACGTTGCAGGTAAAAAATGCAGTTATTTAGATTTCTAGGGTATATTTTGAGTCTGTTATTCCTAGGAATTCACACTTGGAATAAAACGTGTACAAACTTGGCGTATTGTATTTCGATGTCACGCACATGTGTAAAGGCAAAGGTGGCTGTGCTTTTTTCGTCATTTAGGGAAGCTATACAGTATTATGTACTTCGATTAATACATATTTGAGGTCTTTTCTCTGTATGTTAACGCCCTGTTGTGTATATATACTAATTGATACCTTTTGAATTCGATTTCGAGTCTTTGCGAAAGGTAAACAAACGAGTGGTAGATGTACAAATCTCATTAATCAGGGAGGAGTAGTTAAGGTGCCTATTCTCGACTTTCACATCCCCATAATGCGTTTTTGGGGGTAACCAATCAAATATGAAAGGTTTCTTAATTGAATTTATACTATACTGTTTTTATCTGTACAATACTGCATGATTATCAGTTTATTCCGAGTTATTTTTGCGTGTACAGATCATCAAGAGTTTTGGTCTTACAGAAAATGTATTGACTTACAAAAAAATGTTTTAAAAAATTTACCTTAAACGTCTTCAAGCTTCTATCTTTTTCTGTTTTTTACTTCTTCTTATATTTTTGGATACCAAACAAGGTATTGTCAACATTGTCTGATCAGCCTTCAGCAAAATAAGTGGGTTTTTACCCTCTGGTTACCCCCCAAAGACACAAAGTATTATGGAGATGTGAAAGTAGAGAATAACACCTAACTCAATGTGTTGATTCCTCATAAAGAGTGAATATGTCATAATAGGCTTTTGGGTTTATTTGTCATCATTTTTAAATTGAAACAATGATTGTTATGAGAAAACAAGTTTGAAATAAACTTTTTATAAACCTTTAGTAAGAAAATGATGGTTATACAGGATGTTTAATTTACTGCCCCAGAAAAGTTTTACACATTCAATAATGTTTATAATGACATCACACTCATTAACATATTGGAAGTAATTATCAAAGACCTTTTTAAAAAAAAATTCTATTGTAACTTGATTATTAACTCTACTACCAGAATCCTTTTGAATTTCTTTTTGTTATTCAAATGTTTTCACTCCTTTGGGAGGTGCAAGATAATGGTGTCTAATTAAAAAGGATTCTGGTTGGAAATTCTTTTGCAAATGGTAAGAAAAGAAAAGAGAAGCTAATTTAAAAAAAAAAATAAATGGTACAAGTGTCCACTGGAAGAACTGAAAACAATAGAAAGATTAATTTATTTGATTTTTCTGGAACTTTTCTAATTTTTATTTCTTTCTACCCAAACCAATCAGTTAACAAGATTTATTGCAACTATTTTATTATGGGCAACAGGTTTATATTAAGTTTTAATTTTTATAGAGAACTGTGTTGACCGACACATGAGATCTATTCCAAACCAAAGTGCTTTAATCTGGGAAAAAGACGAACCTGGCGATGTAGAACATGTTTCATATATGTGAGTTTATTAATTTTCAAATTCAAGGAATTCAAGGAATGTCTGAAATTCAAGGAATGTCTGAATTCACAGATTGAATTCAGCATATTAGGTATTGCGTGTGTCAACTACCACTACAACATCCTTGATGCCTCTTGTTCAAAGGCCCTATATCGATATTGGCAATTCCTGAACATGACTATGCTCTTAGCTAATAACAATTAGTTCAAAATCAAGCCAATTTATCTATATTTAAACCAAAAATATTAACCTCTGTTTTGTCCACTCCAGACAACTGTATGAGATGGTCAATCGCCTGGCCAACATGTTGAAGAGTCATGGTGTCAAAAAGGGAGATATTGTTTGTATTTATATGCCTGTTTCTCCTCTTGCTGTTGCCGCAATGCTGGCTTGTGCAAGGATTGGTGCTCCTCATAGGTATATTTTGTAATATATGTCCGTTATAATGTTTCTATCTATTAAATATTACCCAATGCATAAATTGTTATAATAATTTATTAAAAACGCTCTTTTCCGGGCCGTGGGTTGACTTCTATCAATCAAAATTTTCCAATAGCTTTGCTTTAGTTACATTTTAACATTGCAGGGTCGTAGCCAGACCCAATTGTTTACTGAGGCAAATGAACAGTGAAAGGGACACATGCAGGAGCATGTGACCTGAAAAATTTAGCTCATAGTGATTATACATGAAACCTCATTCAAGCATTCTGTATCCTGAACTTCAAGTGATATATAATATGAATCTTTGTTTCAGTGTGGTGTTTGCAGGCTTCAGTGCAGATGCATTATCAAGTAGAATTAATGATGGTGGGTTTTTCCGATCTATGCAGAACAATGACCTTCTTTCAATCAATAACAAACTTACATGTTGGATTTCTAAAAAAAAACTAAGATTTTGATGTTTAATTATGTCACATGTAGCTCAAGCTTCTACAGTTATAACAGCTGACCAAATCGTACGTGGAGGAAGAATTAGTGAACTAAAAAGAGTCGTAGATGATGCTGTGTCAAAAAGTCCTTGTGTGGAGAGAGTGTTTGTCATGAAACGTACAGGTGGGGATGTACCGATGGGGAAGATAGACATTCCTCTTGAAGAGGTAAGTCAGCTTAATAACAGCAACGATGATTATTAGCAGCAGCAACAACAGCAAGCAGCATCAACGACAACAGCAGCAGCTGCAGTAGCGACTACAACAACACGAACAAAAGCAATAACACATTTAGTGATATGTTATAAGTGGAGCGTCACAGCTTGTTTTCAGTATTGTAATGGTTGTTTTCCAGGCCATGGCTGAACATGATGTTGATTGTGAGGCTG
>WHPX01001338.1:0-46509 GCA_011057435.1 Actinia equina
AGAGGAAGGAGGTTAAACTAAGCCTTGGGATCTTTCGCCAAAAAATAAGCGCGGATCTCGATCACATACCAGTCCTAGCCATAGGCGCTAAAGGAAACACACCACTGTCAACCGGCACAGGCTGATTAACCTAACATGCCTGTACCCGCCAATTATCAGGACGTGAGATGTTAAACAAACAAACATTGAACATCCTTGATGAGGCCTTTCTCTTTGAAGGAAAAGGTGATTTTCATGATACAAATGAAGCTATGGCTAGGTGGCTTCAGAAGACCATACACAATGGCCATACAATTAGGCAATTTGGAGCACGCTCTTTAAACTCAATTCTCTTCTTGAATCTTGAGAAATGCCAATTGATGTAAAGGACTAACTTTGTACTTGAAACAAGGCAAGCAACACAAGGTTATGCTTGAAATAGTTCGCACAAGTTCATTAAGAAATATTATTCACTGTACGTTTTTCCTATTATAGGTGAGTGATGCCGACAAGTGCACCATCAACTTATCAATGCTCTAACTTTGACCTAATTAAATCAGTGGGAAAACAAAGCAAACATAGTCGACTTGTCTCAAAATGTTCAAATACAGTAAAGGAGAACTTTGTAAATATTCCTGACAATTAATGCATGCATTCTTGTTGAGGAGCCTAAAACATGCAAGGCTGCTACCAGTTTTAAAACATCACAAGTCACAAATAGTCCTGAAATATTTTTTGTTAACCACATTGCAAATCCTGGCAGTAACTGTCCTCAGTTGATTGAAAATACACATAAATCCACTGAAGTAAAAGTTGTGGTCATAACTATGCCTACAGATTATCTCGTTTTGTGTATTTGAAGTCAAACCACTTTTGGTGTGAAATTACATCAACCCAAAAAAATCATAAGAGTGGTTGGTATGTGTACAATGGGTCTATGGAATAATGGGAAAGCAACGTATGTTGGGGCCAATCCATTAATTGTTTCATGAAAGAGAATATCTGCATTTATTCATGTTTGAAAAACTAAAATACAAGTATCAGAATAAATTTTGGCAATTATTGTTATACCAACCTCTTCATAAGAGTAACACTGATATATTGAAGGAATTATTTCTCAACACCATATCAAGCTATCTCTTCCAGAATATAAGGTAAAGTCTGAAAACATAAAGAAAATCCTACAATATCACAATGTACAAAACTGAGTCTCACATGAAAATTGATGACCTTAAACATAAGCTTTTGAAATGTTGTAATACAACAACTGCAACTCCAGTTTGCTTTGTATCCGAGTCAGAAATTGCAGCTATCTATACAGCCCCAGATACATCTACTGATGATCACTCAATTCTGTACCCTCTACTAGTACTGAAGGCTCTTTCAAGCGTATAGTGCCATAACATCAAATAAAGGTGGATATACACCAGAACGACACAAGACAAAAAGTGGCGTAATTCCATACAAAAAAAGGAACCTACATGTGGAGCATTAGAAATCTTAAGTGACTCTGATGACAGCCTTGAAGAATATCTCAGAACCAAGATTCCAAAGCAGAAATACCACTCATTTAGAGAATTGGTAAAATTTACTTGCCAATCTTCTTGTATGAATGAAGATGATACTGATGAGAGCTTGACAGGCGATTAGAATTCACCATAATTTTGTTTTTAAACAAAATGCACATAACTTGCATATTACATAATTTTATGGAGCACCACAAATTAATTTGTCTACAAGGATTTATTAAGGATATTCAGGATTTTGTGCTAGACTTCCAAGAAAACCTTCAAGGCCTCTTCAAGCTGTATTCAAGGACTACTAATTAATCAACTTGTCAATTATATATTATTTATTTGTTATACCAAAGTAATGGTTGCAAAGCTATTTATGAATAATTGTAAAATTCATTAATAATTCATGAGGTAATTACCCAGTGAAAGACCTTGATTTAGGTCACGTGGATGGTTTGTAATTCTCGATAAAGGACGTGTGAAACTTAATAATAATAATAATAATAATGGGTTCTTATATAGCGGCATTATCACATTGTCTCAATGCGCTTTACATTGCAGTGGAGGACTTTACGGGCTGCATGTTAAGGCGCTATTAGCAGCCGAGCAGCTTACAATCATGAGTGATTTATTAGTACGTTAGGTTATGCCTCCAATTGGGATAGGCTGTTGAACCGGGAGACAATCCCCTACTCTTTCACGAATAGTTCAACAGGTTCTTTTATGTCCCCTATTTACTGTAGGTTAGGAAGGGTTGGGAGACAGGGCCTACGGTTTTAAGTCCTTGTCCGAGAAGACTTGAAGGTCTAACCATTTGCAGGTGTAATTACAAAGGCAGCACCTTCTCCTCAGTTATTTTAAGACCCTGAGTGTTGGTCCGGCCGAGGCTTGAACCATGACCTCCCGCACAACAGACCGACGCTCTTACCAACTGAGCTAACCGGGTGGCGGTTACTAAACTTAAAGCACGGGGAGGGTTGAATAGTCAGCAGGGAAAGGCTGGGGTTGATGAATTGTAAATAGTATGCTTATTAATATGATTAACTTTTATAAAGATCTCTAACCCGCCCTAATTAGTATGCTTAACTTTTATAAAGAGTCGCGTCCTTTGGAATTCTACAAGGTTTAATAATCATAAGTTTGTACATGAACACATGCCAATATATAGATATTAATTATTCGCGTACCCAAAGTTGATATTGCAGTTGTTAAATACTGAACTTGCCCAAAAATTATTAATATTACTGCTCAACGAATCCTCTGGCATTGGAATACTGGCTAATACATCATCTGACAAGTCAAATTTCCAATCAAAATCTCTGCGTCTAATACTTTGCGAAACGACGCGAACCTTTATAATAAAAGAATAAGTTTATTAAAACCATGAAATAAATATTTTTCCACCTAAATATAAAATGCAATTTAAGGCAATTCATTTAAAACAACCCAATAAATTACTTGCCTCTTGTCAGCTTTATTGAGAACGTTCAATGCATTCTCTCCTCTCGTCTCATTTAAATGTCGGTTAATCGCACAAATTAACAAATAAAGCGTTTTAGGTGGATAACGCTCTCCATTTTTCTTGGCCACTTCGCCAACGAACTTACACAGCCAAACGTTTAAGGTATTTGGCAACATGTGTTCCAAATTAACGGTCAGATCTTGAACGTCATCACCTTCGAGACCGGCCACTCCAACGTTGTTCTAACATTGCTAATTTATTTGGCCGTTGTTGCTGCCATTCCTCGAAACGTTTATGCCCCATTTAGTGTTGTATTGAGTAGCTTTTGGAGTAGCTTCCGACACTAGACTGGACTCTTCTTCTTTACTCTTTGGAGAGCGAAACCGATCAGCCATGTTTCTACTACAACCTCTCTATAAAAATGAACTGCTAAATTCAGTGTTCAATATTTCGAAACTCCTTTGGGAGAACTCATTCCGGCAACTAAGCCATGAAAGAATTTTGTTATTATCAATGAATAATATGCTATTCAATTTCGTCATACAATCAACTAAGTCCTCATTTGTTAATAACATTTCAAAACTCATGAATTATTTAATTCATTTCACAAGTAAGATAAAATTTTCGCGTCCGACCTTTATGGACCATAAAGGTCTCCCGCTCATATTGTACCAATTACTTAACATGTACTTACAGTATATATTAGACACTGAATAGAAGATAGTACTGTGTATTGAAGCTCTTTTTGCAAAATTATAGACCATTTTTACAGATACGGCAGCCATCTTGAATTATATGGGTTGCCATGGGGGAAAACATGTAAAAAACATAGAGGAGAACAAGTTGCATTTATATTCCATATTGTTTGATTAGAACAATATAATTCAAAATGGGCACCACCATTGGTAAAAAAGTCTAATTAGTTGTAGAACCCGAATGGCCTAAGAGTCAATAGCCCATAAGACTGAAGGCTATTCACTCATAGGCAATGAGGGCGGGAAAAATTTTGTTGTTGTCAAATCCAACTAGTCGGCCAAATATATTGATAAAACAAGTTTTAAATTATTTTAAGTAAGTTTCATTCTTCCGCTTTCAAAGCTGGTACTCTTCTCTACTGGTAGACTAAAATAGCCTAGAAATAGCTCATCCAATCAGAATGCATCATTGATGATAGAACACTAATTGGATTTGGCTAAAGAAAATAGTGGGTACGAGGGGGTTCGAGGAATAGGGGTGCTTCTTACCCTGCTAAAGACACAACACTGTTATCTTAATTTTAATTCTATCAAAGACCTTAGAGACAAAAATATTGGTTGTCACAACAGTCTTTCTCAAAACTGCTCTCACAGGGATGATCACACTTCACAACAAACTTCAACACATGGATTCAAACCCCTGATCAGCGGTTATCTTAAGCCCTGCTATTTATACTCAACATACCCAGGGTTGGGGGAAGAAAACTGGGAGGAGATGCTCCTCAAAAATGTTGAAAATGACTTCAAAAATAATGATTTTTACCCACAAGAAGGTACGAACTATATATGATCGCTAAGTGACAGAAGGGAGGTAATAAGCACTCATTATTACAACTATCATTTTGGCTGTCACTAATAAAATATGAGGCATCTCATTACTTGACAAAAACCCTAATAGATACTGGTTTACTCCCTGGTAGACGTTTTAGTGTTGTAACACCCTAAGAGGTACCAAATCACAGATCTAGAGCCCTAAAGTAAAAGGTATGACAAGCAACCCTGAGTACTTCCAACTGCCCCCCCTCCACCAGGTCTACATATATTAAAGTCACACATTTCTCTCCTTTACTCAAATTATGATTATACGCACATTCATATTAAAATGTTGTCTTTCATTTGCTTGACCTCTTATTTAAATCTAGTAATAATTTAGGATTGTATCATCTATTTTGTATGAATAAAGTATGTCTTTGTTACTGTTGTTTTCGTCTCTGAGTGTTAAGTGGGAGCCCTGATATAAAACCCTGGTTTAGCATTGGTTTAGCATTTCTGCGGCTACTGCTAGCCGAATATTTGATAGGTGGTTGGATGTATTGAGTGTTCGTTTAGATTTTTTAATTCATTGTCCAGACCGTGAAGGTCTAAGGAGTACTATGCCTAAGGTCTTTCAAAAGTTGTTTTGGGATAAAGTTTCAGTCATCATTGATTGTTTTGAGGTGTTTATAAACCGACCATCTAGCTTGAATTCCCAAGCAATGACATGGTCAAACTATAAACACCACAACACTATAAAATTCTTAATAGGTGTAACTCCCCAGGGCTCAGTTTCATTTTTATCTAAAGCTTGGGGTGGTAGGGTGATGATAAGTATATCACTGAAAACAGTGCAATATTAAGAAAACTCGAACCAGGGCACATAGTTGTAGCCGAAAGGGTTTTAATATTGAGGAGAGTGTGGATTATATCAGGCAAAGCTCCACATTCCTGCCTTTACCAGGGGAAAGAAACAGCTATCAAGCCGGGAAGTTGAGGAAACAAGAAAAATAGCTAATGTAAGGATTCATGTTGAGCGTGTTATTGGCTTAGGTCCGCAGAAAGTATGTAATTCTCCAGAGCACTCTTCCCATCGAAATGATTAGGACTAAATCAGGGGAAACATTATCATCTATTGATAAAATTGCAAAGGTATGTTGCGCTCTCACAAATCTGTCCGAGTCAATAGTCCCTTTTGACTAGAGTGCAAACAAGAAATGAATTGTCTTAGAGTGACTGAATAATGGTAAATAGTAATGCAGAGTATCTATGTAGAGTTTTTCATTACAGACTGTTATTATTAATTATGATTTTTAATTCATAATACGAATGTAAAGAGGAATTGAATGTCCTTGTCAATAAACTACTGCTGTGTTAAATATCTCTTATTTGTTTTTGACAGTTAAGGCAGAACCACTCACCATCAGGCTCAACTGCTAAATTTACACATGACATATGGTACCATTGAATTTGACAGTCACTGTTATCACAACCAATCAGTGTAGAATTCTCAATGTCTGTTTGACAATGACACCATGTCCCCTTCTTCCTCCTCCTCCTCTTCGTCTGCAGCTGCTTGTGGAGAAATACTTGGTCGGCTAAAGCATTTCCCCATTATTTCTGGAAGTACTCCTTTGATGAAAGAGGATAATGCTTTGCGATGAGAAATTTCCCAAAACTCTGCATCCTTTGGATGTAAACATCCTTCTTGGTCCATACTATGAAATCGCAATAGTCAACATCACATACAAATAGCTGGGCTTGCACCTGATAATAATACTGATGTTCCTTTTTCAAGGCTAACTTGCAGTTGTGTTGACATAAACAAAATGTTTCATCTAATATAGTGTCTTCTAATACAGTGTTTTCTCTATGTTTGAAAGGGCATTTGATTTTGCACACTCCTCTTCCACAACAGTTACAATCAAACCATGCTGTCAGGGGTGGCACCAAGGAATGGCCAAACTGGGTTGACATGTAGCCCGCTGTCTGCTAATGTCATGTTCATGTTCAGTATTCATGACATTCTGATAGACTTCTCTTGCTTTTTTTTTTCATTCTTACATCCCCATCTTGTAGCAGCTGTTGAAAATTTATGCACCTCTGGATAGCATACAGTTTTTATTAGGCTTGGGGAGGGTTTATCAGGATCTGTGTGGAAGGCAGCTTTCAATCTTGATGCAGTTATCTTTCCTGCTCTTTGACAAACCAAATTGTAGATGATGACTGATCCTGAGTAGACTCTTGAATAGCATTACATTCGTCCACAGTCAAGGATAAGGTTGACTTCACTTCAGATGCTTTTGTAACAAGTTCAGGATAAGTTAGTTTTTCATTGTCAGGTGATTGCAAAAGTTCATTGAAAGGTTTAGGCAGCATCTGATTAACTTGAGGTATGAAATTAGCATTGTGAGGCTGAACCAAGGAGAGAATCACAGATTTTGGGCTTGACTTTGCAATCTCGTTGAAGAATTCATCCTTCTCAGCTTGAGAAGGTGCAGGAGCCTTTCTTGCATTTCTCTGATTTAAGGGAAGGTTGACAGTAGCAGACGGTGTTATTTGTTCCTCTCGTAGGAGCCTATCTTTCATTTTGGCTGAAGTGAAGTCCATTTCACAGACTTCAAGATATGGAATGTCCTTAATATAAGAAGGCATTAACCATTTGCTCTTTTCGCCAGTGCAGGATACTTCCTTTTGCATCCGCACACCTGCTTCAATCGCGAAAAGCACAGCTCCGACATGCGAACAAGCCTCACAAAGCCATGCCATACATGTGCAGTGGGCAGCTACAACTGAACCATCATTTTCGCACAAAACCCATGTCTTCAGTGGTGTTTCCCTCGCTCTTTGGGAATGATTAACCTGTTTTAAACAATAAAAAATATTTCTCAATCAAATAAATTAACCTTACAATGTTCTTGCAAAGTAAATTAAATACTGTACGTGCAGCGTACTATCGAACGCTGCGAAGAGGCGTTCATAAAGCTTACATTTAACAGTACTTACTCTCGTGTAAACCACGACTTTATCACTCTCAGATACTTTTTTCATCAGAAGAGAGTTCACCCAGCCAGAAACAAAGAAATTATAAGCATCCAACGCTTTGTATGCCTTCATTGCATTCATAGTTGTCCAAGATGTCTGTAGCACGAGGTAGTTTACTATGTCAGGATAAGTTACGGCCGGTAGAAGGCTGAAATCCTCCGAAAATTTGGTCTTTTTTACCTTGAATGGATCAAAACCACAACAGACAACCTTATCTCGATAGCGAGCTTTAGAAACACCGTCTAGAGTAAGCCAGTAGTCGCTCGAAGTACATGAAACCGTCGGCATCTTTGTATCTCTGAGTTGTATATCTTCCAACATGGCCGCCGGAAGTTGATTACACAATTTTTGATCACGTGATTGCAAACGAAGAATATCAGGACCAGGGTTTTATATCAGGGCTCCCACTTAACACTCAGAGACGAAAACAACAGTAACAAAGACATACTTTATTCATACAAAATAGATGATACAATCCTAAATTATTACTAGATTTAAATAAGAGGTCAAGCAAATGAAAGACAACATTTTATATGAATGTGCGTATAATCATAATTTGAGTAAAGGAGAAAAATGTGTGACTTTAATATATGTAGACCTGGTGGAGGGGGGCAGTTGGAAGTACTCAGGGTTGCTTGTCATACCTTTTACTTTAGGGCTCTAGATCTGTGATTTGGTACCTCTTAGGGTGTTACAACACTAAAACGTCTACCAGGGAGTAAACCAGTATCTATTAGGGTTTTTGTCAAGTAATGAGATGCCTCATATTTTATTAGTGACAGCCAAAATGATAGTTGTAATAATGAGTGCTTATTACCTCCCTTCTGTCACTTAGCGATCATATATAGTTCGTACCTTCTTGTGGGTAAAAATCATTATTTTTGAAGTCATTTTCAACATTTTTGAGGAGCATCTCCTCCCAGTTTTCTTCCCCCCAACCCTGGGTATGTTGAGTATAAATAGCAGGGCTTAAGATAACCGCTGATCAGGGGTTTGAATCCATGTGTTGAAGTTTGTTGTGAAGTGTGATCATCCCTGTGAGAGCAGTTTTGAGAAAGACTGTTGTGACAACCAATATTTTTGTCTCTAAGGTCTTTGATAGAATTAAAATTAAGATAACAGTGTTGTGTCTTTAGCAGGGTATGAAGCACCCCTATTCCTCACACCCCCTCGTACCCACTATTTTCTTTTAGCCAAATCCAATTAGTGTTCTATCATCAATGATGCATTCTGATTGGATGAGCTATTTCTAGGCTATTTTAGTCTACCAGTAGAGAAGAGTACCAGCTTTGAAAGCGGAAGAATGAAACTTACTTAAAATAATTTAAAACTTGTTTTTATCAATATATTTGGCCGACTAGTTGGATTTGACAACAACAAAATTTTTCCCGCCCTCATTGCCTATGAGTGAATAGCCTTCAGTCTTATGGGCTATTGACTCTTAGGCCATTCGGGTTCTACAACTAATTAGACTTTTTACCAGTGGTGGTGCCCATTTTGAATTATATTGTTCTAATCAAACAATATGGAATATAAATGCAACTTGTTCTCCTCTATGTTTTTTACATGTTTTCCCCCATGGCAACCCATATAATTCAATATGGCTGCCGTATCTGTAAAAATGGTCTATAATTTTGCAAAAAGAGCTTCAATACACAGTACTATCTTCTATTCAGTGTCTAATATATACTGTAAGTACATGTTAAGTAATAGATACAATATGAGCGGGAGACCTTTATGGTCCATAAAGGTCGGACGCGAATATTTTATCTTACTTGTGAAATGAATTAATAATTCATGAGTTTTGAAATGTTATTAACAAATGAGGACTTAGTTGATTGTATGACGAAATTGAATAGCATATTATTCATTGATAATAACAAAATTCTTTCATGGCTTAGTTGCCGGAATGAGTTCTCCCAAAGGAGTTTCGAAATATTGAACACTGAATTTAGCAGTTCATTTTTATAGAGAGGTTGTAGTAGAAACATGGCTGATCGGTTTCGCTCTCCAAAGAGTAAAGAAGAAGAGTCCAGTCTAGTGTCGGAAGCTACTCCAAAAGCTACTCAATACAACACTAAATGGGGCATAAACGTTTTCGAGGAATGGCAGCAACAACGGCCAAATAAATTAGCAATGTTAGAACAACGCTGGAGTGTTTGTTTCTACTTAAATACATTGTGAAATAATTGTGAATATCAGTGTCTGGGGATTGTAAATTTCACGCTTGTACCTTACAACTTATTAAAACACATAGCAAGAGACATTAATTTACCTTCAATTCTATTCTCAAGAGGGAGATCTACAGAATTGTTTTCGTTTACCAAACCACTACATGAAGGGAGTTCTTCGGAAATCGGGTTAGATTCCACAACAGCTTCGACAGATACGGTGTTTTGCACGACGGGTTCATGGCGCGCTACCTTTGCGACTGACTCTGTCGCTTTGTTTTGAGCTCGTTTCATTGCTCTTTTGCTTCGTGTCGTTTCACTTTGAGCAGTTTTGATCTTCAAATGGCCCATGTTAACGGTGGGAGCCCAGTCTATATTTTTGCGATATGTAAGGTTCGCTGGTTTTCCTAAAGTTTTAGAAGGAAACAATCATCAAGGAGCCCGCATGGAGAGAAGGAAATGTGCTATTCTTCGACATGACCAAAGCCCGTCATTTAGTAACAACACACAAATTAATAAAAAGAATTCTTTACCTGACACAAAATGAGCGCTACAAAGACGGGTTCCATCTGCCTTTTTCTCCATGAGATCCCTTTTGGTGCGATTTATGTTCTTCATCCATAGCGCCCTTCTCTCCGCAGTTAGTTTCTTAATTTGTTCTCCTTGATGCGAAATTATCTTTGGAATTCTAAAAAACTTGTATTCCTTGTCACGCATATTGTTGTGTCCACACTTATATACTGCGCAAAGAGTTGGCATGATGAATTAATAGAAGAAATAGAGCTTGAAAGGGAGAACGCGTGCACTTCTGACATACTTCAGTGGGTTTGTATATCTTCCATCATGGCCGACTTCCGGTTTTCACTAATGGCACTTCGCAGGAATTGACGTTTTTGCAAACTGAGAATAACGACTTGTGCAAAACTCGTAGAAGTTATGACACCATCATGAATCACAAGAAAGCTTCAGTGACATTGATATATATACTCGTTGATACTTACTATTAAGTCGCCCCAACCATATGGAAAAAAACATCCACAACAACTTTCAATTACACTTTCCTTTCCTATTTATTAAACTTTATTCAATCGTGAAACACTTCAGTTTAATCTTTGAGTTCTAAAAAGAACCAAAATTAAATTGCGATCACCCAACCTGGAATATAAGAACATAGTTCATGGATTGAAACCATTTTAGGATAGGAACAGGAAAGTACAATGGGGATCATAAACAAGCAATACTGTACGACTTAAATTGCGTGTTTATAATAATGTGGCAAAATATTATTTACAGGTACCCTGGGGTAGTTATTTATTATTTCGTTATTTATGTAAATAAGTAATTTTAAATTTGATGACTTTTAATTTGATTTACTCTTATCAAGTTAATTACTCACATATTTAACTTTTGCAAGTCTGTATATTGTTGACTTATGATTTGTGGAAAACATGGCGTCAAATCCAAAGAAACGTATTTCCAACTTCAAACAGATAGATGAGCAGTTGTGCAAAAAGTATCTTCACGAAACTCAACAAATACAAAGATGAATATCTAGGTTCCTTAACCTCCTTTTGTGAAGCCATAGTCCAAATCTTTAAGTTTCCGAGTCGCTTCTGGAGAGGTGCTTCGCAAAGAAAATTCAAAAACTAAGGATCTTTTTCGTTAAAAGCATCAAAGTAAGTAAAGAAACATTTTTCAAAGACTCCTTTACCAATATATCTGGTTCATAAAGATATATCTTTGAGATTTTTGAGGGGGAAAACGGGAAGATAAACACGAGCCTTTAATCCTCCCTCTGGGCCGCCATCGTGAAATCGCTGAACCGCGAGGTGACGTCATACTGCCATATATGACTCTTTCATTGTTTACCTTGGAGACGTCTCCTCCCTCCTGCCCCAGACTAAAACTAAGAATTGTACACTCTATCCAAGACTAAAAGACGGAAAATACGGTTTTACAATCGATTGCAATCAACATTTACTAACATTTTTATGGTTTTTGTGTCGGCAGAAAGCGTACACTATCCGCCAGACAAAAAAAAACTAAATCGTTAACCCTATCCCAGACTAAAATGATACCCTATCCCAGACCAAATGTCAAAAAATGATACCCTATCCCAGACCAAATGTCAAAAAATGATACCCTACCGCAGACTCAAAAGCCGAAAAACCATACCCTATAGGGCGGCACAGACAGACATACAGACAATTTTATTTGGCGTTTTGTACATAGTTGCTCATCAACTTAGTTCCAAATAAGTTACGAGTATATACTTATGTTTATGTATGCGCATAATATCTATATTCACATATTCTACACATACACGCCATACTTACATATATATTCTGTATATATAAATGTTCATATAATTAATTCGATAAAATGCGTTACTAATCCTAATCGTCTTTATGCAATATTTAAAAAGTATTGATTTTTATTTGTTTTGTCGTTGTTGCTTTTTTTCACTACGTAGAGCAAAACAATTGTAAACGTATTTTGCTGCAGCTGGTTGTAAAATATGGGGAGGATCTATCAACTTCAGTAACAATTGGTTCTCCGTAAGGGAGCTAATTATGTTATAAAAACATAAGGAAACTTATAGGGATGATTATTAATAGAAAAAAAGAATTCTTCTCAGAAGCAAATCACAAAACTAATATACAAAAAAGTAGAAATTATGCGTTCGGTGTGTATATAATGAATCAGAGAAAATAAGAGAAAAATATCATATGCCCTTGGCAGGATTTGAACCCACGTCTTCGGTATTCTAGTCCGATGTGTTAACCACTACACTACAAGGACCAACCACGCTGGTAACGCAGCCAGAATATGAAATGTAGGGTATTCGTGAGGATCCCAGAGCGATATTTTTTCTCTATAGGTAAGTTGAACACCGTAAATGTACGCAGATAATAGACATAGTAAAGTAGAAATTATGCGTTCGGTGTGTATATAATGAATCAGAGAAAATAAGAGAAAAATATCATATGCCCTTGGCAGGATTTGAACCCACGTCTTCGGTATTCTAGTCCGATGTGTTAACCACTACACTACAAGGACCAACCACGCTGGTAACGCAGCCAGAATATGAAATGTAGGGTATTCGTGAGGATCCCAGAGCGATATTTTTTCTCTATAGGTAAGTTGAACACCGTAAATGTACGCAGATAATAGACATAGTAAAGTAGAAATTATGCGTTCGGTGTGTATATAATGAATCAGAGAAAATAAGAGAAAAATATCATATGCCCTTGGCAGGATTTGAACCCACGTCTTCGGTATTCTAGTCCGATGTGTTAACCACTACACTACAAGGACCAACCACGCTGGTAACGCAGCCAGAATATGAAATGTAGGGTATTCGTGAGGATCCCAGAGCGATATTTTTTCTCTATAGGTAAGTTGAACACCGTAAATGTACGCAGATAATAGACATAGTAAAGTAGAAATTATGCGTTCGGTGTGTATATAATGAATCAGAGAAAATAAGAGAAAAATATCATATGCCCTTGGCAGGATTTGAACCCACGTCTTCGGTATTCTAGTCCGATGTGTTAACCACTACACTACAAGGACCAACCACGCTGGTAACGCAGCCAGAATATGAAATGTAGGGTATTCGTGAGGATCCCAGAGCGATATTTTTTCTCTATAGGTAAGTTGAACACCGTAAATGTACGCAGATAATAGACATAGTAAAGTAGAAATTATGCGTTCGGTGTGTATATAATGAATCAGAGAAAATAAGAGAAAAATATCATATGCCCTTGGCAGGATTTGAACCCACGTCTTCGGTATTCTAGTCCGATGTGTTAACCTCACGAATACCCTACATTTCATATTCTGGCTGCGTTACCAGCGTGGTTGGTCCTTGTAGTGTAGTGGTTAACACATCGGACTAGAATACCGAAGACGTGGGTTCAAATCCTGCCAAGGGCATATGATATTTTTCTCTTATTTTCTCTGATTCATTATATACACACCGAACGCATAATTTCTACTTTACTATGTCTATTATCTGCGTACATTTACGGTGTTCAACTTACCTATAGAGAAAAAATATCGCTCTGGGATCCTCACGAATACCCTACATTTCATATTCTGGCTGCGTTACCAGCGTGGTTGGTCCTTGTAGTGTAGTGGTTAACACATCGGACTAGAATACCGAAGACGTGGGTTCAAATCCTGCCAAGGGCATATGATATTTTTCTCTTATTTTCTCTGATTCATTATATACACACCGAACGCATAATTTCTACTTTACTATGTCTATTATCTGCGTACATTTACGGTGTTCAACTTACCTATAGAGAAAAAATATCGCTCTGGGATCCTCACGAATACCCTACATTTCATATTCTGGCTGCGTTACCAGCGTGGTTGGTCCTTGTAGTGTAGTGGTTAACACATCGGACTAGAATACCGAAGACGTGGGTTCAAATCCTGCCAAGGGCATATGATATTTTTCTCTTATTTTCTCTGATTCATTATATACACACCGAACGCATAATTTCTACTTTACTATGTCTATTATCTGCGTACATTTACGGTGTTCAACTTACCTATAGAGAAAAAATATCGCTCTGGGATCCTCACGAATACCCTACATTTCATATTCTGGCTGCGTTACCAGCGTGGTTGGTCCTTGTAGTGTAGTGGTTAACACATCGGACTAGAATACCGAAGACGTGGGTTCAAATCCTGCCAAGGGCATATGATATTTTTCTCTTATTTTCTCTGATTCATTATATACACACCGAACGCATAATTTCTACTTTACTATGTCTATTATCTGCGTACATTTACGGTGTTCAACTTACCTATAGAGAAAAAATATCGCTCTGGGATCCTCACGAATACCCTACATTTCATATTCTGGCTGCGTTACCAGCGTGGTTGGTCCTTGTAGTGTAGTGGTTAACACATCGGACTAGAATACCGAAGACGTGGGTTCAAATCCTGCCAAGGGCATATGATATTTTTCTCTTATTTTCTCTGATTCATTATATACACACCGAACGCATAATTTCTACTTTACTATGTCTATTATCTGCGTACATTTACGGTGTTCAACTTACCTATAGAGAAAAAATATCGCTCTGGGATCCTCACGAATACCCTACATTTCATATTCTGGCTGCGTTACCAGCGTGGTTGGTCCTTGTAGTGTAGTGGTTAACACATCGGACTAGAATACCGAAGACGTGGGTTCAAATCCTGCCAAGGGCATATGATATTTTTCTCTTATTTTCTCTAATATACAAAAACAAGTGTTACACCGACCAAAAAAGTATTGTTCAACAATTGAACACTCATTTTATTGGTATTGGCCATGAATTGGCAGAAAAACTTCCACAAACTGATGCGAGCCCTTTAGACTATATTAAACGCACTTTTCAAAAAAGCTTCATGTTTCGTGGTATAACTCCACATGTAGTAATATATATTTAGGCACTGCCTAAAAGCGGAGCTCCCAATACGGAAGTCACAGGGAGAACAATTTGAATGAAACTGAAAGTTAAAAATAAGATAGGGGGAAAAATCTTCAATTATTTTTTATTCGAGATGAAGATAATAATAAAAACCATGCAGTGAAATCAAATCGAAATGCACTACATTGTTTTTTTGTTGTTTTGTTTAGCGCGAGTACATACTCTCACACTTAGGAATTTTGTACACAACTCACCACCACCCCCAGGGGCTAGTTTTGCTCTTGGAAGATTTTTCGACAAATTTTTCCAAAAAAACCGACATTTTTAGGCTTTGAATCTCTTTTACTTAAAAAAAAAAAACGAAAGATAACTACAGATAATCCAATACAATATCAAGTTCAGTGAAATTTACCTCGGATGTCTTTCATTGAAATCGAAAATCTGGAGATTTAGGACAAATCAAGACCAAAAAAACCAGACTTGGAGCAAAATATAAGCTTACTTTAAATAATTACGTCTTTTACAAAACGAGACGTTTTACATTCAGTTAAACTTGACAAGAACAACTGCGACAAAATAGAAAATAAAAGCAATGCAAAAAGGCAATGCAAAATGACGAATATCTTTGTCAGTAAATTGGCGTTTGTAAATGTTTTTGAATATTTTTTACGGCTTTTTTAAGTGAAAGTCTAGGTCTTTCTACAACAACATCTCTCAACAACACAAATTTAAGCTCATTTTTATAATCAGACTTGCTCAAATAGCTTTAATAAACAGTTGAATATTTGGTCAGTGTAAATTTATATTTCATTCAATACTTAAATTATCTGTAGAAATAAAGTATTAAATGAAAGTCTTCGTTGTTTTGAAGATGGGAACCCGCGATAGGAGGCGAATCTTTCTTGAACGAAAAACATACGATAGTTGGTTAAAAACAACGTTTTACAACGTTAACCGAATTGCTAAAGATTTACAAAGCTAAATAAAGGACGAATATTTGTTGTAATATGCTCTTCATGTTATATTTACTCCAACATTAAAATAAATTAAGCTTATCTACAGAAATATTAAAAGTTTTGAGGGAAAGTCTTTGCGAATGATTTGTCGATTCGTCGAGAAAAAATGCTTGTCAAAAAATAATAAACGATCGTTTGCTAAACCACACACCTGAATTCTTACAACACTTCTTAATCCATCTTTGAATACATGAAAGTTTTTTAATTGTCTTTGGTCTATAACTTGCCTTAAAGCGATTTTTTTCTGTGCATTTGAGAGTCGCCTTATCTAGTAGTTCTGCTTCAAATTCCTTTGTCTTTCACGCTCATTTTCTCTTTGTTCATTAGTGAAGTTTTGACTCAAATTCCTTTGTATTTCACGTTCATTTTCTCTTTGTTCATCCGTCAAGTTTTGCCTCATATTTCTTTTTCTTTCACGATCATATTCTCCTTGTTTATAATCGAAGTCCCGCCTGGATTTGCGTTCTCTATCTCTCTCTCTGCTTGCCGCTTTTCTTTGGTGAGTCCTTCGTCTTTGCCTTCCTTTTTCACGCCACCAGAGTTTTTCCTCTTTCGAAAAAACTCTTGATTCTGGCCTTTCTTGTTTGGCTTCATTCTCCTCTGAGCTTTCTTTCGACATATCGATTTCGGAAAGGGGTTCCATCGTAAATAGAGTAAATATAAATATAAGCTTGTGTTGTTATCTTTCGGTATTTCTATACGTGTGTAAAACGTTTTTTTTTACAAAAGTTTAATAGCCGGATTTACCTTTATGTGTACCCGGATGTTGCAACGCGTCGATATTCCCGCCAAAAAAAAATCTAACCAGCCAATCGGAATGCTTGTGTACACGCCCGGACGGACGGACGGACGTACGGACGGAAGTGACGTCAGCCAATCCATGAAAAATCAACTCGATAGTTTACCATTTTTTCTTAGGTATGGTGCTCCGCTCGTGCGGGCCTTCGGCCCGCGCGGGAGCTCCGCTATTAGATGAAATTAGAGGTGTAAAACTAAATAAATCGACAATTGGAGTCCCCCAGTTATGTATCAAAATTGCTAAAGGAGGAAACACCTCCGACCATGCAAATTATTGTCCAATCTCTACGCTATCTACATTTACGAAAAATTGATATATAAACAACTAATACATTACATCGAAAAACAACAGATTCTTTACGACTTCCAATTTGGATTCCGCAAAGGACGCTCAACCGCCCAAGCTATTACAGAAATTGCAGACAATCTTCGAAAAGCCATAGATAACAACCTGTACACATGTGGTGTATTTTTAGACTTCTCTAAAGCATTTGATACAGTAAACCATCAAATACTACTTAAAAAACTACAAACTTTTTTAATTCGAGGTCTTTCACTGGAATGGTTCAATAACTACTTATCGAATAGAAAACAATATGTTGCTCTAGGAGATGTTGTTTCAGACCTTGAAACAGTAACGTGTGGAATTCCCCAGGGAAGTTCACTTGGTCCGCTGTTGTTCCTAATATACATTAATGATCTTCCTAACCCTTCTAAAGAATTAAGATTTAAAATTTTTGCTGATGACACTAACGTATTTGCTTCCTATAGTGACTTGAACTCCCTTGAAAAAACTATTAATATTGAATTAGAAAAAGTTAAGGAGTGGTGTGACGCTAATAAGTTACCATTAATATTTCAAAAACCAATTTTATGATAATAAAATCTGTAAGAAAAAAAGATGCCTTGGTAGATATTAGAATCAAAAGTAGAGACGGATCTTGCTATTCATTGGAAAGGAAAAATCATATAAAATACCTAGGTGTAACGATCGATGACTCTATATCTTTTAAATATCATATCTCTTACATTTGTGCTCGAATATCACGTAACACTGGAATAATCTGTAAATTGAGACATTATCTATCTATCAAACAACTTAGACAAATTTATTATAACTTAATTTATCCGTACATATCGTATGCCATAATGGCATGGGGTAGTACATACCAAACTCACATTCAAAACGTCCAAGTCAAGCAGAACCATATTGTTAGACTGATATTCTTTGCGACACCTTATGGAAAAGAAACGGAAAGCGCCAAACCTTTATTAAATCTCCTAAATATTCTATCTGTACACAATATTTATCGCTTGCAAGTCTTAAAATTTATGCACCTGTGGCACCGCGGGTGTCTACCTAGCGTGTTTGATTGTATGTTTAAATATGCCAGCAGTGTGCATAACTACAAAACAAGATATGCAAGCAGCCAAAACCTTTATAAATCAAAAGTGAGAACAAATATAGGTAAACAAACGATTTCTTTTATGGCAATAGATCTATGGAAAGATCTCCCAGCTCCCCTCAAACCATTAATCACCTTTTCCTTCAAAAAGCAATTAAAAGACTACCTACTTACTACACAACCTCTGTAATTGTTCCACTTCCCAATTCAATTAATAATTTAACTAATATTAAAAAAAAAAAATTTCTTCTTCTTCTTTCTCACCATGTAAATATTCCATGGTATATTATATTTATAAATATGTGTAAAAGACATTTATTGTTATTAATCCTTCTCAATTATTATTTACATTTTTTTTTTCATTTAAAAACCGTAGTCTACTTATACTTATATCTATTTTCTCTAACTGTATAAATTCACTTTCATATTATCTTTGTTATATCATCTCTTTCTGATTATCCACGATCATCCAAGTCTAAGCTTATGCTTTTTGGTCATTCTGTAAGAACTGGTCCTTTTTCTAGCATGTCTCTAACAATTTGTGGAGAGGACCTTGAGCGTGTTGACAGCTTCAAGTATCTGGGTGTTACTCTTAATGATCGTTTAGGCTCCACGTCGGCAATGCTATACATTCTGGAGCCGTTGAAGTAAATACCGTCAGGCCTACGCTCGAACTTACTGGCGTCTGCATGCGGAAACATCTTCCTGAAGGCCCTCCAGTTAGCATAATCCCTGTTGTCATGAGGTGGCTGCTCCTCGATGTCATTCCCAAAAGCGTCGTACATTAGTATATAATGGATGTTATACCATCAGCACCTCCACTTTATCCCGATCTACCCAAGCAGGGTCCTAACGAATTAAATGCCGAAAACTTTCGTCTGAATAAAGCAAATTTTATTCTGGCTTACTTGGAAGGACAAACAAAACACTACGAAAACGTTAGAAAGAAATACGTCAGAGCCCGGAGTACGCTACATAAGATTGCGATAACTTCAGGATCCATGTCAATAGCATTAACAGGCACCGGCGTCGCTACTTCGCTTACTGGGCCGGGAATAGTTGTTGGAGTTCCTTTGGCCGGCGTTGGGGCAGCCTGTGGTATTATTTCTGCTGTTGCTACGGGCATTATGAAACGGTTGTCAAGCAAAATATCCAAGCATGACACGACAATAGCTCTGTCAAGGGCTAAAGTAAATACGATTACCGATCTCGTCTCAAAGGCTTTGCGTGACAGAAAGATAGACGATGTAGAATTCTCGCTTATATTAGCCGAAGAGGAAAAGTACGAAAAGCTTAAGGTGGCTGCCTACTTTTGAACGTCCGAATTGAGCCCACAATGTGCGCGCGCTCAAAAACCGCTGAAAAAT
The DNA here is from genome assembly GCA_011057435.1 of Actinia equina. Lineage (NCBI taxonomy): Eukaryota > Metazoa > Cnidaria > Anthozoa > Actiniaria > Actiniidae > Actinia > Actinia equina. Next base: position 19,699 of record WHPX01001338.1, read on the forward strand.
CTACAAGATTTTATTGAAGGACCATACGCGTTTTGAGCTTCAACAGGGCAAAACCCTCAAATTTTGCACGGGACTCTATATGTTTTGATAGCTCATTCGAAAAAAACTCCTAAAAATCTAGGTTATATCAAAATTTTAGAAAAAGTTTAAATCAGTAACACATGAAAAAATAGATCTTTGTAGGGATTTTTGCTCGACTTTATGAAATTTTTTAAGAGCACCGAAACTACAAAATATGACAAATCAATGTGTCTCTTTGTCTTTTTGTCAAAAATATCTATGTATTATTGTGGAATGACTGACTAGCCTTCATTCGTGCAATCATAGAGTCTGCAAATAACTAATATCTTATGAATCTTAATTTTTTTCTAATCACTTCCGGTGAAGTAATTTTTACTCCAAAAGCTTATGCGTAGGCTTCCATTAAATGCTGATTATCTCGAAAACGAGTTCGGGACACCCTATTTTTCTTTCCAGATTTGGAATCAGCATTAAATTTTAATTCGGAAAATCGAAGTTTAAAATAAAGTTTAAATCAATTTTCAAAAGTAAGCAGTCACCTTAAGTCTGACATCAGAAATAAAAAAACAATTGTCAAAGATTTGTCAGAGGAATCTCGAAGAAAAATCTACCAAGAAGCAAAGGAAGAGCTTCAAAGAAAACTCGCTCAATAAATATTTGTTTTGAAAGAAGCGAAACAGGATTTAGTTTACATACCGAACGACAGTCTGGAAATCTTATGGCATAATATTTATGCTAATTTTTTATCTTATGACATAAGATTCACTATCTTCTTGGAATCCATCCTAACAGGAGGTGGTTGGGGTCTATTTTGTAAAATATTTCGTAAATTACGTCAGGATAATAAGGAATATCCTTATACAGCCGAAAAAACATCCACTCGGCTTTTGTCATATCAGAAACCTCGGAAATAGAATCGCCGGTAATTTCAGACAAAAGAGGGGGAATACTTTTGTAATATTTCCCTAGCTTTAATTTTTTCAATGTCTTCCGTAGGCTTTGTGGCGTTGGTTCTTCTAAGTGGTCTATAATTCTTTCCATTACTTCGTCGTCTAAATATACCGGTCGATAACCTTGGATATGACTCATCCAGTCCCTAAAGTATTTTATTCTCTTGTATGGAGTCTTCTTACGACCTCCGTTGGAGTAATATTGCTCCCTGGTAGCACAAGGTACGGCATCGAGAATGTTCTTACCACACTCGTAACACTGTGCTGACGTATCTTCTTCTATTCGCATCTTCTTACCACAACAATTATACTTGTTTGGTTTAGTAGGCACAAACTTGGGTTTCAAGCACTTTACACAAAAGTCATAAGCAAACTCTTTACATTTGTGCATATATATATCATAGATCTCCTTGGCCTATCCTAGAGAATCGCAGACACAGCAGCAGAAAGGGGGACTCGAGTTTACCGCGGCGGCCGGATCGCGCAAGGGGGTCCCAAGCCCCAGTAATACCCGTGAAATTCCATGCTCTCTGCGGACGCTCCGCGAGTCCCCCTTTCTGCTGCTTCCCTCTTATAGGATTTTTAAAATTTGTTCTTTAATTTTTGAAAACATAAACCAAATCCATATGCAAAATTTAAAGAAATTTCACCACAGAGTTTTTTGTTTTTTTTCAGTTTGAATATTAAATTTTTTGAGGACAAAATTTTCCTTTGGCAATTTCTACGTCATCGAACCTAAGAGCCGCGCGCGCTCAAGAAAAGCCGTTTCCAGCCTCCTTAAACAATAGATTGTCCTGATATGACGTCATAGTGAAATAGGGCAATTCAAAGCATATCATTTACTAAACTTGTGCGTGATGGTAGCCTTGCTGGAGTCTTATATCAAAAAAAGGAGGTAAAGGTAAAGGTAAAGGTTATTTATTTTACTTCGATAACGCGGGGAGTGGTTGCCCAAATATCCCGAGCCAGGGGCTCATGTTTAATGCGCTCGAAGGTGCGCCCTCTACCCCCTCTTACAACCAGTGCTCCTTTTTACGGGTATTTAAAGCTAATTAAAGCTACACAGAACAGAGAGAAGTCAACACTTCAACAACACAACACTTTTATATAGCTAATTAATCATGCTTTATCTTGTTTTCATAAGATAAGTAATAGTAATTGAAAACTGATGTCTTGCTTAATTTGTCTGTAAAAATATTCATTTCTCACTCATAGCACAAACACCGCTTCAAGGTCCGAACTTCCCTCCCCACAACGTCTGCTCCATTTGCTCTGTCGAAAACGGTCTTTTTCAGCTAATAATATTTTTAGCAATTGTCTTGCAGTGACCAATCACTATTTAGGCTATATTATGTACTTATTGATTGGGAGGGGTCGTACTTATTGAGTGGGAGGGCCGTGTGGGAAAATATTTGGCTCGAGGTGATGGCGTCGGACCGATCGCAGCGAGGTCCGTACAAATGAACGAGAGCCAAATATTTTCCCGTACGGCCCGATTTAACTCAGTCAACAAGCATTTTATCATATGACCCTAAATAAAAACGATATTTTAAAAGTTGCAAATTATGTCAATACGGTCGCAGGTTTCGAGCAGGGCCGTACGGACTCGTACGCCCCTCCTCGCGCTATTTTTCCGAAGGATCTATTAAGAGCGCGCGCCCTGGCAGATACATGTCATACGATAAAATCTTTAAAACGAGCTGAACAGAGTAAAGCAAACTTTGAAAGAGACATTAGTTCCCAAAAATACGAACTAATAAATAACAATTAAGATCGAATCCTGAAGATCAGAGCATATTCCATACAACGAGTCAAAAGTGTCACTGATCACCTTCCCTACCTGTCGTTAAGTCGCTTCGTTTATCTCGCAAATATTTCAGAAACTTTTGGAGTAGAAGTTCTAAGGAACCCAGGAATCTACAACAATTATTGTGTAGCATGGGTGGCGTTTGCGCCTAATGCTTTGAAAGGCGAGGGTCCTGTCGGGTCGCCACATGTGAATTGATTTTGTTTGATGTGTGGTTCTCTCCTATGCTACGAGGGTTTTCTCCGGGTTCTACGGGTTTTCTCCCTCCGTAAAAACCAACATGCGAGTTGAGCGTTGTGTGTATTAGAACATTGAACGAAGGGGTAGTGCGTGTGAGCTTCGTATCTTGAAATCGAAAGTATCTTATAAAAGGAAAAAAGTATTTTTGAAAAGGTTTTGGATGCGACATTAGTAAGTACTTCTACTCCAAATGAATAAATAAATAAATGAATAAGGAAGTCAATTATTTTGCCATCCAGTAACAATTACGTGTCAATCTATTGCAAAAGGCCTATTAGTTCCAATTATTTATTTTATTATTCTTCATACAAAGCTTTCCTCCAAAGAGGGGTTGCACATAAATGTAACAATTACGTGTCAATCTCAATGAATAAATGAAAATGTAACAATTACTTGTCAATCTCAATGAATAACGATAAACGAATAACGAATAACGAATAAACGAATAACGAATAAACGAATAAACGAATAAACGAATAAACGAATAAACGAATAAACGAATAAACGAATAAACGAATAAACGAATAAACGAATAAACGAATAAACGAATAAACGAATAAACGATAACGAATAAACGAATAAACGATAAACGAATAAACGAATAAACGAATAAACGAATAACGAATAAACGAATAAACGAATAAACGAATAAACGAAATAAACGAATAAACGAATAAACGAATAAACGAATAAACTAATAAACGAATAAACGAATAACGAATAAACGAATAAACGATAAACGAATAAACGAATAAACAATAAACGAATAAACAAATAAACGAACAAAAACGAATAAACGAATAAACGAATAACGAAGAAACGAATAAACGAATAAACGAATAAACGAATAACGAATAAACGAATAAACGAATAAACTAATAAACGAATAAACGAATAAACGAATAAACGAATAACGACTAAACGAATAAACGAATAACGAATAAACTAATAAACGATAAACGAATAAACGAATAACGAATAAACGAATAAACATAAACGAATAAACGAATAAACGAATAAACGAATAAACGAATAAACGAATAAACGAATAAACGAATAAACGAATAAACGAATAAACGAATAAACGAAGAAACTATAACGAATAAACGAATAAAACGAATAAACGATAATAAACGAATAAACGAATAAACGAATAACGAATAAACGAATAAACGAAACGAATAAACGAATAAACGAATAAACGAATAAACGAAATAAACGAATAAACGAATAAACGAATAAACGAATAAACGAATAGACGAAATAAACGGAATAAACGAATAACGAATAAACGAATAAACGAATAACAACGAAATAAACGAACTAACCGAATAAACGAATAAACGAATAAACGAATAAACGAATAACCGAAATAAACGAATAAACGAAATACAACGAATAAACGAATAAACGGAAATAAACGAATAAACGAAATAAACGAATAAACGAATAAACGAATAAAGGAATAAGACGAATAAAGGAATAAACGAAAAAGGAATAACGAATAAAGGAATAAACGAATAAAGGAATAAAGGAATAACGAATAAAGGAATACAAGGAATAAAATAAAGGAATAAAGGAATAAAGGGGAAATACATAAAGAATAAGGAATAAAGGAATATGATAATGAATAAATGAATAAGAATGAATAAAATGGAATAAATGAATAAATAAGAATAAAATGAATAAATGAAATAAATGAATAAATGAATAAATGAATAAAGAATAAATGAATAAATGATAAAAGGAATAAATTGAGAACTAATAAATGAATAAATGAATAAATGAAATAACAAAGAATACATGAATAAGGTGAAATATAATGAATAAATTGAATAAATGAATAAATGAAATAAATGAATAAATGAATAAATAATAACTAATGACAAAAGAAATAAATGAATAAATGAATAAAGGAATGAATAATTTGAATAAATGAATAAAATGAAATAGATAAATGAATAAAAATGAATAAATGAATAAATGAAAATGAATAAATGAATAAATGAATAAATGAATAAATGAATAAAGACTGAATAAATGAATGAAAGCAAATGAATATGAATAAATGAATAAATGAATAAATGAATAAATGAATAAATGACTAAATGAATAAATGAATAAATGAATAAATGAATAAAATGATAAATGAATAAATGAACTAAATGAATAAATGAATAAATGAATAAATGAATAATGAATAAATGAATAAATGAATAAATGAATAAATGAATAAATGAATAAATGAATAAAGAATAAATGAATAAATGAATAAATGAATAAATGAATAAAGAATAAATGATATAAATGAATAAATGAATAACTGACTAAATGAATAAATGAATAAATGCATAAATGATTAATAACTGAATAAATGAATAAATGAATAAATGACATAAATGAATAATGAATTCAATGAATATAATGGAATAAATGAATAAATGAATAAATGAATAAATGAATAAATGAATAAATGAATAAATGAATAACTGAATAAATGAATAAATGAATAAATGAATAAATGAATAAATGAATAAATGAATAAATGAATAAATGAATAAATGAATAAATGAATAAATGAATAAATGAATAAATGAATACAATGAATAAATGAATAAATGAATAAATGAATAAATGAAAATGAATAAATGAATAAATGAATAAATGAATAAATGAATAAATGAATAAATGAATAAATTGAATAAATGAATAAATGATAAATGATAAATGAATAAATGAATAATGAGAAATGAATAAATGAATAAATGAATAATGATATAAATGAATAATGAAATAATGAATAAATGAATAAATGAATAAATGAATAATGAATAAATGAATAAATGAATAAATGAATAAATGAATAAATGAATAAATGAATAAAGGAATAAATGAATAATGAATAAATGAATAAATGAATAAATGAATAATGAATAAATGAAATAAATGAATAAATGAATAAATGAATAAATGATAAATGAATAAATGAATAAATGAATAAATGAATAAATGAATAAATGAATAAATGAAATAAATGAATAAATGAATAAATGAATAAATGAATAAATGAATAAATGAATAAATGAATAAATGAATAAATGAATAAATGAATAAATGAATAAATGAATAAATGAATAATGAATAAAATGAATAAATGAATAAGAATAATGATAAATGAATAAATGAATAAATGAAATAAATGAATAAATGAATAAATGAATAAATGAATAAATGAATAAATGAATAAATGAATAAATGAATAAATGAATAATGAATAAATGAATAAATGAATAAATGAATAAAATGAATAAATTAATAAATGAATAAATGATAATGAATAAATGATAAATGAATAAATGAATAAATGAATAAATGAATAAATGAATAATGAATAAATGAATAAATGAAAAATGAATAAATGAATAAATGAATAATGATAAATGAATAAATGAATAAATGAATAATGAATAAATGAATAAATGAATAAATGAATAAATGAAATGAATAAATGAATAAATGAATAAAGGAATAAATGAATAATGAATAAATGAATAAATGAATAAATGAATAAATGAATAAATGAATAATAGAATAAATGAATAAATAATAAAATGAATAAATGAATAAAGTGAATAATGATAATGAATGAATTGAATACTGAATGAATAAATGAATATGAATAAATGAATAATGAATAAAAAAATAAATGAAGAAATGAATAACTGAATAAATGAATAAATGAATAAATGACTAAATGAATAAATGAATAAATGAATAAAATGAATAAATGAATAAATGAAATAAATGAATAATGAATAATGAATAAGAATTAAATGAATAAATGAATAAATGAATAAGATGCACTAAATGATTATAATGATAATGAATAATGAATAATGAATAAATGAATAACTGAACTAAATAAGGTGAATAAATGAATAAATGAATAAATGAATAAATGAGAGGCAGACCGATTTTTTGCCATCCAGTAACAATTACGTGTCAATCTATAGCAAAAGGCCAATTACTTCGAATTATTTATTTTATATTCTTCATACAAAGCTTTCCTCCAAAGAGGGTTGCAAATTTGAGTGCCTTTTTTGATAAGGTCATTCGCTTTGTCTGTAGTGTTCAAAGCGTTCGACGTCGTTTCAAGGAAAATAACCCTCATTATTAAGACAAGAGAATCACGCATTGTCACGTTCTGTTAATTCGCAAGACATTAAGTCGTTCTAAAGATGTATCTTGAGAAGCTAGTCACTTTTTAAAAGTAAAATTTTTATTCATTATATATGCTATTAAATATTTTGTTGTTTGAATAATTTGTAAAGAAATATTGAAAAATAAACATTTTCCACTTAAAATGTCCTAGAAGAGCTGACTTAGCAAATAAACTTTCAAAATTTCCTTTTGGTTAAGAAAACAAACAAAACCAAAAAACAACCAATTAATTTTCTCTGTGACGTTCGGTCACAGAGCGTTTGTAAGACAGGAAGTCGTTTTGATGAAAGCTTGGCTGCACTCTTATTGACGTCATTCTTGTCTGTATTTTTTTCCAGGTCGTCGTTCAGATAACATACCTGGGAAGGCTAGATGTTTTGCATGAATATAGCATTTTAGTTTAATTAAAAGTATAAGTCACAATAAGTAACTCAGTAAAGTGATATTTTATATATTTACAGCTGCTGGTTTCAGTTCTTTGTATTGCTCCAATTCGATCTCTCTTATCATTCGAGCAAAGCGAAAAAAAATAATTCTCAGTGAATTGCGTAATGGACATTTTTTATTTCCTCCAGGGGAAGGTTGAGGTTCTAAGTTTTCTTCTAAATTTACGCTTATAACCCTACAGGTTTAAACGAGTTATATTCAAACTGTTACCCTAGAACAAAGTGATTGATAATTTCACTGAATTTTGACCGAATTAGTGCCATCCAATCAACCCACTTCCCCCACCTCCACCCCCTTCTCAAAAAGTTTTGGGAAACTTCTTTGTGATTGTTGTTGAGTGGATAGGGAAAAGCCCCCTATCTGAAAATGTGTGATGTGGACAATTCATGGGGATTACCCAAAGATATATTTATATATGATTGTTTACCTCTATGATAATAAGGAATAAAATACCAGAACAAGGGATTACATTTAGATTACTTCGCTATTCTCAGACTGCAAGTAGGAACTCAGGAGCGAGATGCTTGCAAATATATCCCCAGGTTTGTACAAATATATTGAGCTTTTTTAGTTAATCTTCATTTACAAGGTGCATTGATCGCTACATATTAGCTTTTATTAAATCCAAATCGGTTGGTGGTGAGGTTGATCGTTAAATATTCCCATCAACATCTTTCATTATTTACCACTCGTTTCATTGCTACGTTACATTGCGTCGTTACCTTTATATCCATCAAATTGAGCTTTATATTATCTGATTGGCTGCAGTGTGTTGTGCCCTATTTCCCTGTTGCGACTGTTAGTGTCTCGATCAGCGCATAGGATGAAAAGAGCGGTAAGTTAATTAGTTTAAAAAGTTAAAACTTGTATATTTTGCAAATCTTTAGTTGTTAGTCGGTATAATCTGTATGTAATGTCAGTTTGAACAAGTAAGTAGCTAGTCTGCAGTTTCAATTTATTTTTTGGACAATGTCACAAAATGTTTAGCCTGTGTATCAAAATACTTGTTTAAGGTGGTTGGGTACAATATTTAGCCGACCGCATCAAGCTTGTTTATTCGCTTCGTAAAGAATGTCGCTTTTATTTAATTACCATGAAATTTTCATCAAATATTAGACCGTAATTGAAGTTTATAATAGTTAATTTTGTTTTGAAATAGCGTTAAATAATTCAAAGTTATCAGGAAATATTAAAAGTAAGAAAAAAAAATTCTGTGTGTTTCCTTCGTTTTATTTTCAAATTGCTTCATTTACACAAACTATGATATATGAGAAACTATGAAAATGAAACGAGAGAAACACACAGAATTTTTTTAATAGAAAGAGCTGACTTAGCAAATTAACTTTCTACATTGACTTTTTTCTTTTTGGTTCAAAAAATAAATAAATAAATAAATAAAGGTCACTGTAGCGTTCGGTTACAAAGCGTTGCAGACATTACGTCATTCTACAGCTCTCAAAAGGCAAAAAGTAATGGCATGGATATCAGGGAAGACTAAATTGTTGTAAGACATGAAGTCTTTTCAATGAAATGTTGGCTGTAATATGCACTCTTGTTCATATGTCAGCTTAAAAAAATATTGATTAAGTTATTGCATATTTATTCGCTATTATGACAGTCATTCGCTATTGTATTCATTTTACTTTGATCTGGGCCTTTTGTAATCCACTTGAGCAGCCGAACGTCTTCCTGTTTGCTAAGGTTTATTTAGCAATGACGGTGCATAATGACAGTGACAAGCTGAGACGAGTTTATCATGCATTCTTGAGAATACCTCACCGTGACGACGCATTATCAGGAGCGGAAATAAATAGTTTCTTCCACAGGCAGCCCAAGCATTGTATTAGTGCTGTGTACGAAAACACCATTCAAGTAAATGTATAGGACGAAAAAAATATGCAATTTAAGAAAAAATGAACATACCGTGCTCCTGTGTTGTTGTTAATGATATTTAACTTCATTCTGAGTGATTTTTAGCGGGTTTAGAACCGTTTCTGAAACATTAACCCACCTGAGTAAATTAAATTAAAATAACAGCAGCTCTATTTAAAAATTGAGTGTGTTGATCTCTTTATGGCATTAAAAGTATTAACATTTATTATTTTAAAAGGCGAACCTGTAAACGAAGATTACGTGTATGAAGAAATTTACCCTATACCGCCACAAGGTAGGTAACATTCATACAACACGATTCGTTATTGTTACTCAGTTATGCGTCTATATTAGGGTCAACAGGAAGGATTATGGGATAGTCTAGTCTACGATAGCTATTACGAATACCGTGAGTCTAATGATAATAATGACAATAATAATAATAAATGATAATGAAAACTTTATTGAGTTTTTCCCAAATACAATCGTAAGTCTCGTTATTTATAGGTAATTTACAATTGGCTACTTGAATCATCATAATACAACTAGTACTACTAAAACTAATACTACAACATCAACAACTACTATTACAATAACCACTACTACTACTACTACTACAACAACAACAATAATAATAATAATAATAATAATAATAATAATATTAATGACAATAATAATAATAATTTTCTGTTTTTAATCAACTTATTGATATATTTGTCAAATTAAGAAATACTTTTCAGCTAAACTAGGAAAAAAATGTTTTTATTAATATTAGAAAAATGATTTGTTTTATTTTTTCCCCCTGCTTTTCACAAAAAATTAAAGAGTTAAAAAATAAGAGTTTCCAACAACCCTATGCTTTTAAGCTGCCATTATTAGTTATTTTGGTTTTGTCTTTTGGTTTTGTGTGTGTGTGTGTTTTTTCTCATAAAATTCATCAAATCGGTCTGCGGCTATTTTGAATTTTTTCTACAAATGGTATATGAGCTGATGTCTAGTAATAGAGTAGCCAATGAGAGCGCTTTATTGCTGATATCTAGTGGTTGTCTACATAATAATAAAAAAATATCCAAAAATTGTTTAAGTATTTTTAACACAAGTAAATTCAATTAATGCTACAGAGAAAATTGAGGTTTTTTTTCAAATTTTCTTTCATCTCTGCAAGCGATGCACTTCACTGTTTTGTTCAACTGTAAATAAAAGTAACAGCATAAAACGTAAATTCTGACAAAATTCATGATCAAATGACTTGTGTAAAAATATACTTATTAAAAAAAATTATGAGAGCAATCCTACGTGTATGCACTAAGATAACGATGATGATGATAAAACGTAATTGGATTAATAAATATTATAAACAAATCAATTGGCCTGTTCCAGGAAACGCGCTATGCGAAGTGAATGAAAACTATGTAGCCATGGGAGCGGTTCCAGAACAAGGTAACTGTACGATTCATAAAACACACACTTTATAAACAATATATATACTATATATAAACACACTTTATTTATAAATTGAATTGACCAAAAAGCAATGTTATATGTATATATATATATATATATTTCTATACTTTTGCAGAATACGCCGACAGTTTATACGAGAATTACCCTCCTATTTACCAGAATATAAACCAAAAGAGCAGGAAGCGCAAGGCAGTTTTTGGAGAAGGCATTTATTCAACGACAGGGCACCCTCCTGAAGGAAACTGGAACCCTTCATATCAGAAAGGAATTTCATTTTATCCACCAGGTAAGTGACCTCCCTGAGCTTTCTTATTTGAATCGTTTATTTTATTATCTTTGAATGTCTTTGCATAGTTCATAACAACTAGCGCTGTTTTCTTGTGATTTTCTAGACACCAAGACCACACTAGAGGAATTTATCAAGAACCATGGGGAATATTTGTCACATATTGGCAAGACTCCGGCCGATGAAGATAATTCAGAACGCGTGCAGTTCTTGCTTCACAAGGTTTTTCCATATCTAGAGAGCAAGCTTGCCAAGACTGGAATAACTCTAGACATTCTAAACATTCTTGTGAGACTCTCCTGTTGCAGGAAGTGTTCTTTGGTAACCAGACAAGCTCTGCACATGATACTGGACATATTATCAACGACGAGCTACGACTCAGGTGGAATCTTTAACAACTTCATTATAAAATGTGAATCAGATCTTAGAGACTCTATTATTGGTGAAGCGCAGGAAGAGACCGCTGTATTTGATCATGAAATCGCGGATGATCAGGCCCTGAGAGTTTTGGTTTATAGTCGGGTTCTGATGATTTTCTATGTCAACATTGTACAAGGGTTGATTCCACCAGTAGCGTTGGGTAGGAAGGATAAGTACGAAGATGTTGTTCAGAAACTAATTCAGATGCAAAAGCAAAATATGTTTTACCAAAAGGAGTGGCCACGTTATGCAATACGCTGCATCAAAGAAATACAGGAAAGGGTCAAGCAAACACTGCAAAACAAGAAGAATGATGCATGGAAACTCTGTCTGATCTGGTAAGTGGGATATTCGCTTATCATTGACCTAGCCTTTATTTCTTTCGTTCTTTTATACTTGGTTTTATGCTTACATGCACTTACATTTAGCCACCCGCACATTCATTACGCCGTTCAGTTTTATTGACAACAAGTGTCTTTCCTTTAGGTTACAAGAACATAACAGAACAGGAGAGGTAAACAAAGACAAAAGAAATAAGAGTGTCGGAGACTTCCTTTCTAAAATTAAAGCATCCAAGAAAACCTGGTTTGATTTTCACGTGGTGGTGTTTAGTCTGGGTTCTCAGGTAATATGCCTCAAAACAAATACTTCTTTGCAACCCTATCATTTAGCCGGCCATGCAAGACCAATAGCCAACTTTTATAGCCTACTTCGCAGCGGTGTCTTTGCTCTTTTCTCTCTTTATCTATACTGGGCTTCCTGTGTTGACTGAGAGTTGACAAAGCAGGTCGCTCCTTTCTTTTATTCCCCTGCTCGCCTTAGTCTTCGTCGTTTTCACCACAGGATACCCAACCCTTTTGAACAGCAACGGAAGCAAATCAACAAAAATCTTAGCAAGTAGCCTGCGGAGGAGGCTACAACTTTTAATTGGTTGAAAACATTTTAATTGGTCGAGGGCAAAAACATTTTTGGCTCCGGGGAATCAATTTACATTATATCATGCAATCTTTTTGTTCTTTAACCAGGACCTTTGCTTGGATTTGATTTTTTTTGTACTTGATTCCTCAACCAGAATATATTGGACTAGTCATATTAATGTTTATAGTAGACCAACACAATAAACCACAACTGATTCCAACTTATATTTTGAATTCCCTTAGATAAAGGAAAGGCCAGGGAATATAGAAATATTACGCACTATTGTGGAGATGTACTCAAAGTCTCATTCTGATTTTGCCCGTAAATGGTCAAGTGAAGGGGAGTGGCAAACTGGTCTTGTTTTGGGCAGTGTGTTGGAAGGCATTGTCAATCATAACCAAGACAAAAGTACGTATAATATTTTAAGACCAACCAACCAACCAATTTTAGTAATCACAAAAAGATTCCTATTAACCATTGAGTAAGAAGAAAACTAGATCGAGTTGGTGTTGCAGCTGGTATAATGGGAGTTTTTTAGGGAACGGAATAAAAATGTCTCCTAAAACAGTCACACAATGTGCACTGCAATGGCAACTCGACCGAGTTTTTCATCGAACTCGGAACGGCTTATACATTTAGCATGCATTCACAACGTAAACGTTCCTGCTTATGATTATATGATTCTAGACACGAGAACTGAGGCCTGCTTGTGTCTCGTTCATTACTACACGAACCTGACCAAAAGTAACTCCGGCGAAAAATTGTGGGCACATGAAAGCTTGCACCGCTGTCTTTATGGACAAGTTGAAAACTGTCGTCAAATTATGCTCAATAATTTGCAAATAAAAGGAGGAGATGGAACACCAACACAAGGAGAAAGAGAACTCCTTCCCATCACTCGTTCCATGGATCATTTGCTACAGATATACAAGAGACAACTAAGCAAAAGACCCCTTCATTTTATTGGGAAGTTCAATAAAAAGGGGTACTACTCAGCATCCTTTCTTGGGGAAAATGCGATGATTAAAATATTAGAATCGTCTAAAGGTTAGTAGTACTGCAGCAATGTTTTTTTTATGTAGTGTTTCCTTGTACGTTTCCATAAATTCAAGATTTGCAATCGGATTTTCAGTGTAGGAGGTATAACCTACTTACACTTCCCATTCTTCTATACTGGATTTTAACTCAGCTCTCCTAGTTGTTTGACACCAGTACGTATGTTCATTGATTTGATTTATTATAAAACGAGCAAATCTCATACAAAGGGTTTAACGGAATTTTCTTCAGATGACATCTTAGAAGAGGAGAAAATGGCCCCAACCAGAACCCAACGTCAACTTGTCATTGAAGCTTACACCTTAAGACGTCTGAATTCAAAGCCCCACCCTAACATACTCAGGGTTTTTGCTTACGATACCTCGGCTCAGCCATATCACCTCATCACAGAACAGGTTGCTAAAGGTTCTCTCTTGAAGTTCTTGCAAAATTCAAGGTTTGTAAAAGCAAAAAGCTGAACTCAAAAGGTCTTACTCATTTCTAAAAAACCAAAAACGTTTTTGAGGACACAGAACTCAAAACAAAAGTATATGCTTGGAGGGTAAGCTTGGCATAGCTGATGAGCATTTCTTAGGGGCAATACCGTAGTTTCTCTGCATATTTCTTGGGATCTTTTGTAGTATTATTTTTCTAAATCTCTTTGAACTTTTCCTATAACAGATCCCATTTGGGCCACATGACAAGTCCATCAGAGCTAATTAAGATGATGCTTGGTGTCATGGAGTTTCTCTGTATATTTCTGGGGATCTTTTATGGCACTCGTTTTCTAAATCTCTTTGAACTTTTCCTATTACAGATCGCATTTGGGCCACATGCCAAGTCCATCAGAGTTAATTAAGATGATTCTTGGTGTCATGGATGCTGTAATCTACCTGAATGACCAACATCTTGTACATCTTGCTATCATAGCTGCCAATATACTGGTTGCCCAGGACAACGTCTGTAAATTAACTGGCTTCCAGTTTACAAGAGAAATGACGAAACAGGTATTTGGAAGTCTGTTAATACTTTCAAGTTGTGAGGAAATCTAGGAGTCAGTGTCATCCGGTCACTAAGAAATGGAATAACAAACTAAGTTTTGAGTTTTATAGTTTATTCAGCTTGTTATGATCTTATGTAATTCAGGGCAATGGCATATATGGGTACTTATGTGTTCTTGATGAAATGGCAACCCGACATGCAGCCCCCGAGTGCTTCAAATCGGGACTGTTTTCAGAGAAGTCAATGTCCTGGGCCATTGGAGTGATGCTGTTTGAAATGCACACCTACGGCGTGTCCCCCTACAATCAATACAGAAATCATGAAGCTGATCAAATCCGAACCCATGTAAGTTATTCTTATAGTTATTCTTCGTACATGCAAGCAATTCACTGATCATTGATTGCAAATGCTTTTCAACAGGTGATAAGTGGAGGAAAACTAAAAATGGAGGACTGCATCCGTAAAGAAGTTTGTGACCTTATTGAAAAAAAAAGCCTCCAGCACGAGAGAGAGAAAAGAATCGATCTGATGCAGCTAAGATGGAATTGGAGATGATTTATGAGCAGTTTAAGAGAGAAGGTAATAAAGCAGTGTAATTGATTCAAAAGATGGTTTGATCTTTTTCCTCTTTATTTTATGCTTATCATAGATATTGTATTTTCTTTTACTGGTAGACAACGATTGTCCACCTGCAAGTTATCCTTCTCTTACAATTGTAGACCTGGCGCAGAGTAACGACACGGTAATTATCTTATATTTCTTTTATTCAGTTTATTACTTAACAAATTTGTTTGTGGGGGAAATGGGAAATATCATGCTGTTGAAAAAAGTTTATGTGTAAGCAGGGTGAATCTTAAAATGATGCCTGAAGGCATCAAAACGTTGAGAAATCTAGTTGTCTTCATTATCTTTATTGATTGAATGCTTTTCAATCAACAATTTAATTCGTAGTACATTTTAGTACACAGCTAAAATTTAACGAGTAGGCGGAAAAGTTAAAAAGAAAAGAAAAGGTAGCTTATTTTCGCGTCCATCCTTTTAGCTGAAATTCTAGTATTCCTTACTTTTGCTTAATTAATGCATACATTAAAGCAATTGAGTTAGTGTTTAAATTCTACACATGTATCCTGAAATAAGAACTTCATGATAAATAAGTTGCAATTACATTTGAATAATAATGGTATCTGGTGAATGTCTTTGAATACGCAGATGAATACCAGCAGTGCACTTGAAGACCGTGACAAAGAAAAGAATATAGGATTCTTCGGATCTCCAACTAGATCGCATGATATACCAATCATTCGTCATGTTAAAGGGGTAAGCAAGCATGAATAAAGGTATGCTAGTTCGATTTGGACCCTAAAATGATGTAATTATATAGACCGAATGTATGTATTAAACTTGGTCATTTCATGGACTTAGGTACAAGTTATCAGAGAACTTGTTGAGAAGACAAACAGGCAGACTTAGATATGTTGAAGAACCTCAAGCACAGAAACATAGTGTTTATTCGTTCGCTCTCCAATCACGATGAACGTTACATGGCACTGGTGAGTTTTCTTGTTCTACTCCTGAGTTTAGAGTTAGTGTGAGTATGGAGTGCATCGTACACATAAACATTTGCCTCTGGCTGAAGAGAGACTCCCTATATCACTACGTAAGATTGAGATCTATCTATTCAAATTGATTGATGGAAGAACGGATGGATGGATACATTAATTGCTTGATTGATATATTTTTTTATTTTTACTGCTTATTGGATTGAAAAACATCATGTAACCGCCTTTTTATTTGGAAATTTATAGAAAAAGTTGGAAGAACTATGGTTATAACCAAGATGATGGTTATGCAACAGCGCCCTTTCTATAAACTCAATTGCAAAATTTTTGTCGGGTTCAAAACATAAAACATAGAAAGTTATACCGAAAGGTATTCTGGAAAATTTTCCTCTGATATATTCATTGTTAAACATTCGGTATGAACAGAGTGTCAAAGAGCTTACAGTCATCTGTTACCATGAACATTTAATCATTTATCTGATTACCATACTTCCCATTTACCATTTAGGTGTCAGCTTCTATCTATTCTTTTGAGCCCGACAACGATTTTGCAACTGCGAGTATGTAAGGTGCTTACAATCATAACAGGTTTATAATGTTAGATTGAACGTCCAGCACAACTGTCAGAGATGCCCAACCTATCCAACTGAGACAACCGTGTGTCAGTTTAACTGGGTCAAAAGGTGTTTAGGTATTATTGATGTGCTATAAATTTATGATTCTCTTTCAGGTGACGGAGGATTCAGGACGTGGAAACTTGCTTAAGATAATACTTGACAAGCAATGTCGACGGGAAACCCTGGTGACCTTCATTGCCCAGATAGCCCAGGCGATGGAATATATGCATGACAATGACATGATCCACAGCGACTTGAGAGCAGAACATATTATGATATTTAGCGATAAGGTTTGTTGATTTTAATTCATACTTGGTTCTTCAAAAGTCTTCTTCAGTTGGCTTGGCCATTTACCTGTTTAGCTTGGAAGTGCAAAGATTTCTGACCATGATATGTAATGATTAAAATTGGCATAATAAAAATGACTTGGAATTGAACTGTTTCTAAATGAAATATCCGAACAAATCTTGAATGCAGTTTAAATTAAGTCGTTAAAGCGTTGACATAATCGCATGACGTTGGAACTATATGGAAAGGGATGGGAGAGAATGAACCAGTTTTAAACATATAGAAGTAGTAAGTTGTAGTGCTTGGGAACGAGGTTATTCCGGGCGAAAGCCCTTGGATTAAAGATGTTAGGTCGCGGTAATTATGATTCAAAGATGAGAGTATATGGACCGCGTGGCACTAATGAAATAGTCAAAGATATAGAAGTAGTAAGTTGTAGTGCTTGGGAACGAGGTTATTCCGGGCGGAAGAGCATCGGTAGTACAATTCCGAAGGTCGTGGGTTCGAATCCCAGCGAGGTCGGGAATTAATTTTTCCGAATTTAATTCCAAGGGCTTTCGCCCGGAATAACCTCGTTCCCAAGCACTACAACTTACACTTCTATATCTTTGACTATTTCATTAGTGCCACGCGGTCCATATACTCTCATCTTTGAATCATAATTACCGCGACCTAACATCTATTTCACCCCGGCCTGCTCTCAGTCTGACCTCTAGCTCAGCTGGAAGAGCATCGGTAGTACAATTCCGAAGGTCGTGGGTTCGAATCCCAGCGAGGTCGGAAATTAATTTTCCCGAATTTAATTCCAAGGGCTTTCGCCCGGAATAACCTCGTTCCCAAGCACTACAACTTACTACTTCTATATCTTTGACTATTTCATTAGTGCCACGCGGTCCATATACTCTCATCTTTGAATCATAATTACCGCGACCTAACATCTATTTCACCCCGGCCTGCTCTCAGTCTGACCTCTAGCTCAGCTGGAAGAGCATCGGTAGTACAATTCCGAAGGTCGTGGGTTCGAATCCCAGCGAGGTCGGAAATTAATTTTCCCGAATTTAATTCCAAGGGCTTTCGCCCGGAATAACCTCGTTCCCAAGCACTACAACTTACTACTTCTATATCTTTGACTATTTCATTAGTGCCACGCGGTCCATATACTCTCAGTTTTAAACATCTTAATCGTCTACAAATAGGTAAAATTGGCGCGCCTTGGACGATCAAAGTCTGTCGGTAAATTGGTGGACACTAAATGCAAAATGCCAGAAGATGCTGTAAGATGGTAAGTTGAATAATTATAAGCAAAAAACGGCCACGTTGGATACGCAAGGGAAACCAGTCCTTATTTATCTCCTGGAGAGGTGAAGGAAGAGGGGAGAGGTGGGGGGCTTGGAGAATATAGGAGGATTACATGTTGTTTAGACTAGTGGAGGGATGATCAGATAAAATGGACAGGTATCGAAAAGGGGAAACCTCAGTAGCAATAACTCATAGACTAAAGAAAGTGTTTTTTGGGGTGGGGAGCAGGATCAGGTAGTATTTATGGTATTTCAACGAAAGACCTCTCCCAGGTAATAAATAATAAACGCTCTTTATACCTTTGTCATCATATTTTCTTTGAATTGTCACGATCCAACATGGCGGCTTCGATTTTTCATTCGCAATGTTCATTAAAGAGCCTACAAAAACAATATTAATAATTATGAATGAGTTTTGAGAATGGTTTTTTTTGTTACATTTATTTATTCAGTTTTGTATTACTTCATCGGCCAGTAACCATATTTCGTCCAAGCACCCATGCATGCCTTTCTTTATTATCGTAGGAGCCCTCCAGAAGTAATTAAAGACGGCATTTACTCACACAGCAGTGATGTCTATTCATTTGGCATCATGTGTTTCGAGCTGTTTAGTGCTCTATCTGCTGCAGAAGGGAGTAAAGCAGAAGACGTAAAACCCTTTACTACCATCAAGGACGATCAGGTTTGTTAACATAGCCACAACGCGACCGCGAATTCAAACCTACGATTACAAAAAGTTTTAGCCTTTATTCGTTCTTTAGTACGCGCCGGTTTTTTTATATTAAATTTTCTATATTATCAGTTTTGAAAACATCTTTTCTACATTCTCATTTTTAGGTTCTTGCTTACCTCGAAGGCAACAATCGTCCATCCAGGCCAGTTAATATGCCAAAATGGTTTTACATCGCTGTGAAACAGTGTTTGCTTCATAAGGCAACTGAACGGCCTCCATTTGTTCTGATTGTAGATGCTTTAACGTTAAGGTAAGACTGAACGAGTGCATAAACTTGATTTTGCAATAGCCAACTAAAGTCATTAGTCTACTATTTGATATGATTCACTTATTTCCCTGAATAATCAAACTGAGACTGACCCAAGCAATATATAAGCCCTTTTAACCATCCTCATTGGACCGAGAATAAGGATTTCGGTAAGATTAATATCGTACTATCAATGGTAGTTCTCAGGATATTCTGGCGGTGTTTGTAGACTCTGTTCCAGTGGCCAAATATATGCGATTCATAGCGGAGCTCCCGCACGGGCCGAAGGCCCGCGCGAGCGGAGCACCATACCTAAGAAAAAATGGTATCGAAATGATTTTTCATGGATTGACTGACGTCACTTCCGTCCGTACGGCGTCCGTCCGTCCGTCCGTCCGGGCGTGTACACAAGCATTCCGATTAACTGGTCAGATTTTTTTTGGCGGAAATGTTGACGCGTTGCAACATCCGGGTACACATAAAGGTAAATCCGGCTATTAAACTTTTGTAAAAAAGCGTTTTACACCTTTTATTACGTATAGAAATACCGAAAGATAACAACGCAATTTTTTATTCAAGCTTATATTTATATTTACTCTATTTACGATGGAACCCCTTTCCGAAATCGATATGTCAAAAGAAAGCTCAGAGGAGAATGAAGCCAAAAAAGAAAGGCCAGAAGTAAAGAGTTTTTTCAAAAGAGGAAAAACTCTGGTGGCGCGTGAAAAAGGAAGGCAAAGACGAATGAATCTCACCAAAGAAAAGCGGCAAGCAGAGAGAGAGATAGAGAACGCAAATCCAGGCGGTACTTCGATTATAAACAAGGAGAACATGATCGTGAAAGAAAAAGGAATATGAGGCAAAACTTGACGGATGAAAGAGAAAATGAACGTGAAATACACAGGAATTTGAGTAAAAACTTCACAAATGAACAAAGAGAAAATGAGCGTGAAAGACAAAGGAATTTGAAGCAAAACTACTAGCTAAGGCGACTCTCAAATGCACAGAAAAAAATCGCTTTAGGGCAAGTCATAGACCAAAGACAATTAAAAAAACTTTCATGTATTCAAAGATGGATTAAGAAGTGTTCTCCAAGAAATCAGGTGTGTGGTTTAGCAAACAATATGACGAGCATATTACAACAAATATTCGTCCTTTATTTAGCTTTGCAAATCTTTAACAATTCGGTTAACGTTGTGAAACGTTTTTAATCAACTATCGTATGTTTTTCGTTCAAGAAAGATATTTTGCTCACCCTTAACCAGTTTTCAAGTCTGTTTTTTGGTCTTGATTTCAATTTCAATGAAAGGCATCCGAGGTAAATTTCACCAAACTTGATATTGTATTGGATTATCTGTAGTTATTTTTCGTTCTTTTTAAGTAAAAGAGATTCAAAGTCTAGAAATGTCGGGTTTTTTTGGAAAAATTTGTCGAAGAATCTTCCAAGAGCAAAACTAGCCCCTGGGGGTAGTGTTGAGTTGTGTACAAAATTCCTAAGTGGGAGAGTATATACTCGCGGATGAAAAAGAAAAAGCAATGTAGTGCATTTCGATTCGATTTCACGACATGGTTTTTATTATGTGAGAAATAATCTTCATCTCGAATAAAAAATAATTGAAGTTTTTTCCCCTATCTTATTTTTAACTTTCAGTTTCATTCAAATTGTTCTCCCTGTGACTTCCGTATCGGGAGCTCCGCTTTTAAGCAGTGCCTAAATATATATATTATGAAAAAATATCATGTTTGTTCTCTTTTGGACAGCAAACCATTCGATTCTTGCTTGCTCTCCTTCTGGATCAACAAACACCCAAACGAGGCTGAGCACATTAATACCAACAAGACACAACCACAGGGAGCCAGTCATGTAATTCCCATGGAAGAACACAAGACCTTTGAAGAACTTTGCAAGTCAGTACCCGTCGAAGTCTTTATGAAGCACACTTACGCATACAAACCTGGAAACAAAGACTCTGTTGAAGACCAAGATAATGAACCAGCTCTTCAAGACCAAGAAGAACTTTATGACGAGGTTTATGACTTTGACAAGGCCTTCAAAACCAAGGTTCCTGAACACAGTTTGTATGAACAAATTACAAATTTAGGTAAATAGATTTTCTTACAATGTGTCAGTAATATGTGATGTATTCTTAGTTTATTTTGCCAATTAACTTATGCGCTACCAATAATTATAGATTGTATCGCGATTCAGCGGCCGGGTACGAAAGAGTCTTCTGCTGCTCATTAGTGTATGGCTTCGTACTGAGTCACATCTAGGGCGGTATAATATCTGGTTGCATAAGAATCTAGACAGTTGTTAACATTACAATTAATCCCACTTGAGTTGACTAATTTGCCTGTACTTACCTTGCATGATAGCGCCCTTTCACTGGTAAGCTACACAGTAGCAGACCTTGCTCTAATGCATGTTTTGCTTAGTTAAATATTCCTTAGAAATCTGGTCTACTAAACATACTGTATATCTTTGGTTTAAATCTACGTACGATAAATTTTTTTGGTTTGCTTGATTTTTCAAACAGAAAATCCTTGCCAAAGGCGTCCGCTTCCGCTTCCCCATCCCATTCAAGAAACAGGCAACCCGACATTAGGACGAGGAAACACTGAAATAGCTCTTTATGATTCCACGTCGATAATCAACTTAAAGTCTTCTTCTTCTCTTCTCCTTCACGATCACAAGACTTCGGATTCCTTTACAATAATATAAATGACGGTAGTACTTTATCAGGTGATGACCGTGAGTGGCCATCGTTACCTGGTCCTCCGATGGAAGATGGAAAGAACAATAACAAGGATTCTAGTCCTTCATCTTCAAGTAACGGTAAATCTACCCACTTCACACAAACTTCATCGTATCCAATGCCAGCCTCTCGGGCAAATGCTAATCTGCAAATACAAAGACAAGAGGATGGAGGTGCTGTGGGAGGGGAGCCTGCACAAGGCTCGTCGTATCCAAGGGAAGAATTTGGGAATGATGAACAAGAAAATTTGCCAATGAATCCTGGTGCGACGGAATGTTCTTGGTACTCAATGACACCCTTGTATGAACAGGAACAAAACAATGGGTCTGGGTCACGTGACTTGATCGAGGACAATTACCGCCCCGCGTGGCGTCGTCCAGTTCCTCTACCAAGAAGTAAAAGACCAAAGCATGGTTCGTAACGTTCTAATGACAGAAATAATGATATCAATAGGTGGCGTGTATCCCATTCTATGATGAAAATAGGATAAAATTACTTTGCCGATTTAACTGAACCAATATGGCTTCTATGACGTCTAATACGCATCAATACAAGCCAATGAAACACGACCTCTAATAAGGGGTGTTGGCTAACAGAGGAAGAAAAGTAGTATTTAGTTCCGCTGGGCTTTAATCGGCCTTATCATCGATATACCGCTAGAAAATGGAATGCAATATAAATATACGAGTTTTGTGAAAACCAATATATCTAATGAGACTTTTTAAATAGATACAAATTAAATAATGTACCTATTCGAGAAACATGTACCCTCTCAAGAAGTTTTTTAGTGCAGTGTACTAAGTGAAGGTTTCTACAGCCCGCCCTTTAAAATGCGATAGTAGCATGCTGTCGCCATTCGTGCTGGCCACTTACTTAAATTATGATGATCTGTCTGCTATGTGCAATATCTCTGTCATTTTCTACGCATCAATTTTTACAATATTATCAGTACATGTATGAGTGAATATGAATTAATGTTCTTACAGAAGCAATATATTTTTATAGTTTTATAAAATGCTATACATAAGCAATAACCGTTTTCAACACAATTCAAGTATTATGGTTATATCATTATGGTCATTGTCGCCTATGTGCATGTAATGTTTTCCCATGATGTTCGTCCAAGCTGCCTAGCTGCTTTACTTAAATTATGATGATCTGTCTGCTATGTGCAATATCTCTGTCATTTTCTACGCATCAATTTTTACAATACTATCAGTACATGTATGATTGAATATGAATTAATATTTTATAGTTTTATATATATATGTATATATAAGAAATAAACTTTTTCAATACAATTCAAGCATTATTGTCATATCATTCAAACCACGTGTCATTCCCTAAAGTATCATTTCTTTGCTTGACGGTTGCCTACCAGAAAAAACATGAATATGGATACATCTCAAACAAATTAATGTTATCAAGAAAATCTGCTTCGATATTCACTGAGGCTGAGGCAAATAATTGTTTTAGTATAATTACACAGGTGATTCTTTCAAAAGAAAGAAGATAAAACGGACAAATTTAAAGTTTGTTTGAGCTTATCTGATGGTTTTAAGTTCTTTTTTACCATTGAACAAATTTAGTGTAAATTTGTTAGTCTCTTTCGTGCTCTTGGGGACAGCATTTTCTTTCATTATTCTAATTCCTCTCCGGTAACAGCAACAAAGCGGCTGGCCGCCATTTTGTAATATCGCTGGAGGTGATTATTGTGTGTTAGTTATCAATTGACACGGTTTTCTTTGTTATTCATAAGGCTTTATTTTTATTACAACCCTCATAAACGATGGACAAACTTAAAGCCCGGGGAAGGAATTGAAATGCAGCAGGGAAGAGCGGGACTGATATGAATTAATCTGATTGGCTAATTATGAATCGAAGGTCAATATATAGTTAGTTATAAACCCGGTTTATAACTATGTATTGACCTTGAATTTATAATGAGCCAATCAGATTAATTCATATCAGCCCCGCTCTTCCCTGCTGCCTGACGAGTAAACTATCTGGGGAATAATACTATTCTACAGAACTAATCTAATTAATGTTTACATTCAAAAAAACTATAGAGATATGTTTTCTAAACGTACATTATCAAATCGTTGCTAGTGCTCATAGTTTATGTGTTAAAGTTTACAGCACAGTTTTTAAAATAATAATTCTTACAAACTGGGTTTTGCTCATCCTTTTCACTACATTTCTTCTTGTTTTCCTGGCCGCCATTATCGAGATCTTCGTTAGGTCTTTTTGCCCTAAATGTGGTAGAAGTCACTCTTCGTCACTACTCTCCAACTCCATTGCCATACAGCCACATGTGATTACGAAACCCTAAAATCTATGGTTTTCTATTATCATCTGCACTTTTGTTTAATTAGCATCATAGATTTCCAGAACATTAAAACTATGTGCCACATTACCTCTGTAGGGAATAGAGGGCATTAGTAAATCCCTTTATAATCAACTGACATTGTTCATGCTCTATAGACAACAAGGGAAATATAAAAACAAAGCGGAAAATGTTTACCCTTTTGTATACATTCTAAACTTCCAACTGAACCACGAATATCTTTTTAAATTCTTTTATTTTCATTATCTTAAAAGTCTAACATCAGAATATTATAGAAAACCTTCTTAATTGATAACTGAAATAGTTAGTTACCTCGAACGTCGGCAATAAGCCACATAGATATATGGCTTATTACCCCGTTCTCGGTAACTAACTCTTACATAGTTTGAGTTTCTTGACCAATAAGCGCACGAGATTTTTAATAATCACTTGTGTATTTTTACTAATAGAAATTATATTTTACTATGGTTGCGCATAAAAGTCACGACGAACGTTTCTCGACATCGAATGTCGGTAATGAGTTTTCACTCAAAAATATTCTTTTATGCCTTCTATGTCTTTTTACTGGGTTGCCTGTGCAAACCAGTCTTAAAATACGTCTGGTTTTTTTTTTCTCCTCGACAAAATGGAAAAATTGCGCAATATTACCCATATATGGATTGGATGACGTGTCGATAACTTCATGTCCGAGTTCACATGCAGGCTATTGAGGAATCGAATGTGCATGTTCTTTGAGAATATATAGTGTGGCCAAAAATTTTTATGTTTAGCTTTTTATAGGGACATATGCAAAGTCCGTCATTGAATAAAGTTGGCGACCTTCAATTTCACGCGGTAGACTTTCATCGCGGAGTTTTAATAGTAAGTCATTTATTCTCATTCGAATTCATTGATTCAGTGATATAAATGCTATAAACGAACATAGAAAGCATAAAAAGGTTTGTTCGAGTTTTATTTTTGATCTGAACGAGGACTAAAATAATTTTGTAAGGCAATCGACAAGCTTCAATGCCACGGCAAACACTTTTAATAAAATTCAACTTTACGCAATGATTTCTTCAATAAAATAATAAACGACAAAAGAAGAACTTGAAGAAACACTAAAGAACAAAAAGAATACCAGTTCCGATAGAATCTTGAGGAAAAATCAGCTTAATTCACCATATAAATCAAGTGTTTCTCAATGAACTCTTTTAACTAGGCTTTAAACGATATCAGACCATAAACGCCGTCTCGGTCAACAACTAGAAGATTTGCTCTACAAATAAACTAGTGATATACAAACCCGAATAAAGACAAGCTGAATGATAATCTAAGGAAATTCGTAGAAAGAATTGGCATATTTGAGTAAGCAGATGAATGTTTTATGAGTGAAATACTGACATATCTTCTTCCATCGGGTTCATTTACCGCGAGCAAGTTTGGGCAATTTCATATTGTCGGGTCGTGGCAAGCTAGGTATAGTAGACTAGTGTGACATGCATAACGCAACACTTTTTATTTGTGTTCCACGGCTTGATTAATATCAACTCGGTCAAACCAGAAGCTAAACTCGGAGCTTTGACGTCCAGATAAAATAAGTAAAGGGATTTGTAGAAAAGCTCGTCTTATTTCGGTGAGTAAATAAACCTTTCTGAGTGAAATACAATCACTAAGTGCTGAGCCAATTTGTCAATTTTTCCTCTTAAGTTAGGAATTACGAAGTATTAAGAATAGAGTATTTATACTTGGGTTTCCTGTGGTCAATTACCTACGGACGACTGTTACACGGTCTTTCATCACTTCAACAAGATTAATGTCATAATATCTATATCACGTTAATTTCTTTTGTCTTCGGGAAAATCAGTTTGATATCAAATTTTTGACATCAAAAAGACTGCAAAGTTTAAGATCACACTGATTGTTGTTACTAACTTAACGAAAATATGTTTTTTATGTCGAATATTTGGAATGAAATGAGGTTTTAGTCTCGTCGGACATGCGATGAAAGGACATTAAAATATATTTCTTTGCCAAGACGCTTACCAAAAACATAATAATAATTTTTGCGTCTTTGCAAACTCACTATCATGGATGTGACATATATTTGACAGTACGAACGCTTTTCTTGAAAATAAAATATTGCATATCACGCTAGAGTGTATACTATCTCGTACATTTTTCAGCGTAAAACTAAGCGAGTTTTTGTCCCAAAACAAAAAAAGGTGTTTATTCCTATATTATGTCATTCAATTATTTGTTTTTTTATTTTTAGAAAGCAGTACCAAGTAGACGTCAGCTCGT
>WHPX01001339.1:0-26704 GCA_011057435.1 Actinia equina
ACCCAACCAATACCTTCGACAAATACGAAGTAATATGTCATCTTCGCGGTTTCATAAACGACATTATATTACAAGGAGAGGAGGTTTTATTCCATCTCGGGTATTTACTTCTCTTAGGCTCCTGCGTTACGTGCACAGCTTTTAATTCCACTTTTGGTTTAGCAGCCCGCCATTGTAAGTAGAGGACTGCCTGCTGCTATAGCAATTCCTAATGCTCCGATAACGTAGCCCGGATTCCAAAAGGATTCCTCTTCTTTTTCCTCTTCCCTCTCTTCTTTTTTGGCTTTGTTCTTCCTGTTCATCTCCGCGAGCTTCTTCCCCGCAGCGACTCTGCCCGGAGATTTAGGCTTGGTGATCTTTTGAGGGGTTTCCTCCGCCTTTGTTTCGGTGTCACTCATCTTATATCTAAGGACTTGAAGGACTTGATAAGTAACTTGATAATGACTGATAATGACTTGACGATGACTTGATAATGACTTGATAATGACTTGGGAATGACTTGACTAAGTACTTGATGACGACTTGACTAAGTCCCGTGGATGACTTGAGCATCACTTGGTGTGACTTGACTAGGTACCCCTCGGCAAGTGCTGCCTTAAGATCTCCCTCAACTTGCTTATCTTTTTTGTAGTCCTTCCAAGACACCAATACCTCCTTCAAGTCGACATGCTGAGCTACGTGAAGTCCCAAAGATGCGACTTGCCATTAACTTACCGCACTTCAAAGACAACCAGCCGCAGGTTATCTTAAGTTCTGGGATATGACATAGTCCTCGCTTATGTCCTTCCGCAGCGCCTCCACGTCGTCTATGGGCAGCGCAAGTCCCAGAAGTTTGGTGGCCAGCTTAATAGCGGAGTCTGCTACGGCATTCGTGGTCTTACTTGCAAGGGCAGCCTCATACCTCTATGGAACTTCTTAACCTCCTCTTCTGACAACTTGTTAACCTGCTCATGCGTTAACTCCTTGCCTATCATTTCTTTACATTTTCCCGATGACACCAGGACGTTAAGTGTTCTTTAAGGTTACTTTCATCTACGGGACTTCGTCCTAAGAGCTGCTCAATATCCATATACATTAGGAATCATAGATTCCAACCGTGTAGGGAAACCTCAAAGAGAAGATCATTTTGGAATGTTGTGCGTTTTTAAATGCCGCATGTATTCGTGCAACTGTTCTTTGATATCTCGCCGCCGTAGTCAGAGAGAATGGTTTTCCAAATCACTCCGACTGGGTGTGTAGAAGACGACAAGGGAGCCTATGTTTTCCCTAAAAGGCTTAGAGACGCTTGTAAGCTGCTGGGAGAGCAACCAAAACGCTAATATTGTCATGTCTGCCGCTAAAGGCAAGCTTCACCAACTCGGAGGTGCGTCTTTTTACGTCGTCCCCGCAGGCGATGTCATCCAGTATGAGTAAAGTTTGTGTATCTTTAGGGAATTGTTTGTGCCAAAACTTAAGGTGGTTGGATAACTCGTTAGGGTCTAAGATATCCACAAAGAAGTCGTCATCTTTCACTCCTACGCCTTCCCAGGTGCGGTTATTCACATAGGTAGGGCATAATAGCACTATGTAGTCGAAGCGGTATCTAAAGGGTCCCAATAGCTGCTCCACTACGAACTGCGTTTTACCACAGCCGGTTGGTCCTACTATCAGAGCATTGCAGGGAATATGTTCTGGAGTCATTTATATACAATGGACCCAGTGGAAGCTGTAAAGGGGATATTTGGCGACATGAAAGATAAGAGAGAAACCATCGAAATGCAAAGAGAAGAGATCGACCGTTTGAAAGAGCGCGTGCAGGAATTGTATGATGAAATGTGCGGTCTGAAGCGCGCGGAAAGGTTTGGCGCGCTGATAACGATGGCAACGTGGGCAAAAGAGGTCCGTTGCGGATTTCATGCGGTATCCACTGTAGAATGTTAACATTTAGGTTAAATATTTGTTAAGGAATGACATACCTCAAAATGAAGGTGTCTCAGAATGTTAACAATAAGGTTAAATATTTGTTAAGGAATGATACTATCTCTTAAAGGATGCGTTCGATAAGGAATGTCGAAATAAATGCATGTTAAACAGGGAATCATTTCTTTAGGCGCGTTATCCCTTAACAATTATTTAACCTAATTGTTAACATTCTAAGATACGTTATTCCTTAAGATAAAGGTGCGTCGACATTCCTTAAGTAATAGCATACCTCGAAATAAAGGTGTCTAAGAATGTTAACAATTAGGTTAAATATTTGTTAAGCATCAACATACCTCGAAATAAAGGTGTCTAATAATGTTAACAATTAGGTTAAATATTTGTTAAAAAAAGGATGTTATATAGAGGTTAACGTACTGCTAAGTATAAATGAACTGTGCGGTATGTAAGAAGAAGTTTAGCACCAAGCAAAGGCTACAATACCATGTCCGTAATGGCGTTTGCACAAAGGAATTAAGTAAGTTTGTAAGGATTGTGGTAAAGAATTCAGTACTGTTCAAAAGATGCAACAACATCAAGATAAGCGCATTTGTATACTTTGCAAGGGCTGTAATAAGGAATTCCCTTTAGGAATGAAGCAGCATTTAAAGAGAGGAGTTTGTGATCAGACCAGACAGTGTAGTTTCTGTAATAAGGTACTTAGTAGCCGACAACGTCTTCAAACGCACAGGAAAACGCACGAAGTAAGTTATAAGCTCCTCTTTGGGGCGTATGACTTAGAAGGCGTGGATTGTTACCAATGTGCGGATTTGATGAGTCGCTGCCCGCATAAAGAGGATTACTTAAGAAATCGCATAGATTACCATAAGAAGATAGTCCGTACTTTCCCCTCTTTTGAACGCGCCGAAGGCGTTCCGTGGACTAAAAGGGAGTATTGGAGACAAGAGTGTGATCGTTGTGGTTGTGTCAGAGAAGAAGAACATATCTTCAACTGTCTAACCTAGATACCTTTCGGAATGGTATCCTTAACAAATATTTAACCTTATTGTCAACATTCTAAGACACATTTCATAAGAGGTATTATCCTACTTAACAAATATTTAACCTTATTGTCAACATTCTAAGACACATTTCATAAGAGGTATTATCCTACTTAACAAATATTTAACCTTATTGTCAACATTCCTGAGACACTCCTTAGAGTGGTTCCCAGGTATCCTTAACAAATATTTAACCTTATTGTCAACATTCTGGTTAGATATATGATAGCACACGCAATGGCATTATTCCTGATCGTCTTAGGTATATATGGACTGTATTACCTGCGAACCCCCAGCAGACTGCATAATCACCCCTCGACCAAAACCGCGTAAAAAATACACCTGCCTTCATTGCGACAGGGTATTTTCTGAAGGATCCTTCGTGGGGCATTGGTGCTCAGCCGACCCAAAGGCTCAAAGGACTATGTTAGACATCCTAACTACATAGAGGAGATGGAGTGACTCTTCTTTCAATGTCAAACTTCCATCGGCCACTTACCTTACCATAGCTGCGTAAGTGGGTGAATTCCTCGCCCTGAATTACGTACCGCACGCAATCCGGCGCCCAAAGGGAATATTCCTTGCCTTCTAAGTCTTTGAGGACTAACCGTAAACGGTCGATGTCTTCGAAGACGACGTAATTTTTTATTTCGTATGCTTTACCGCAAATCAGGTCACGCCAGTGTATTTGGTTGACGATCATTATATCTATGAAATATTCTTAAATGCGTTGCCCTTGTCTCCGTAGTCTTGAAGCGTTTGCAGCACCGCCGACAGGGAATACGGATGCCTTCCGCGTAGTTGCTAAGGGCACGACAGATGACGTCATAATCGTTGCTAACCATGGTCAGGTAACCATTCGCGTCATACCTAGATATCACTTGGCGTTGGTCTGCGGAGAGTATGCCATTTCCTTTCGGCGTCTTTAATTCGATGCAAAGCCCTTCATACCTTAAATGCGCGTTCAGTATTAAGAGGTCGGGTTGACCCCTTTGATAACCCTTCTGCCAGCACTTTATGCGTTTGCTGTCGGAGTCTTGCAATTCCCCTAAGCCTGGCGCTATGAGCATCTGTGGGTAGAAGCGGCGTATGTAGTCCACGACTTTCTTATGCAGGTCAAACTCATTTTCCATTTTGAAGACTAACTTGTTAGGACTATCGAACCGCCTTTCTATTTCATACTTACCTGCTTTCCTTAGCGTAGGCAGCACCTCTTCAAAGACCCAATCACTGAACTTCTCTGCTTTTGGCATCTTGGAGCTAAATATCAATTGATACAACCCAGGCTCGGAGATAAACACGGAATGTGGGTGAATGGTAGAAGAGGAACGAATCGCTCCCCTTAATTCAGACCATCTTTTCTGGTACTTCTCAGAAACGTGGTCTCTAATAGCCTTTTTCGTGTTCTCATAGTCCAATGCGGCTGCCACTTCCTTCGCTTTAAAGTACAGATTGTCGCCTTGCACTATGCATTGCAGTTCGTTGTCGTTGTTTTCGAATACGCGAAGCATCGTATATCTAAGGAATATTTTGACCTTAATATGCAACACTTTTAAGTTGGTTCATTTCCACGCTCAGTTGCGCGTCAGACACGACGAAGATGTAGCAGTTTATCTTATCCGCATCACTTGCACTGGCGTTTTTGGTGCGTTTGATCTCCAATGTTATGCCATCCTGCGTATTTACCAGCCGCAGACCCTGACCATGCATACTCTCATCGTTGGTCGTACGCATGTCGATCCACAGTGCGTACTTGTCTTTGAAGAATTCCTCAGGAGACACCTGGTCGCCAAACTTACGCATTGCCTCCCTGTACGTATCTGCGGGCTTTATCCCCTGCGAGTAGACTTTGTTTGGTACTCCGTTGATATTTACCCCCACGTTAGTAATGTTGGGGTTATGGAAGGCCTCGGAGTCGCGCTTGCCAGCCCCATAGGGCTTAGCAAACACCAACATCAACCCCGTGAGACTTCTTCGGGGGAGGTTAATGCTTTGGTTGATAACCTCGTCCGTCTTATCCAGGAAGCTGAACGTCTTGTACATCACCACGTGGTCGTAAAGGAATGCCTTGCCTGAGCTGTATTCCATGCCTGCACTTCGGGCTAGTTCTTCGCTGTATACCGTCTCGTACTGTAATTCTAAATTGGTGATAGAATAAGGATGAATACTACCAGTAAGTGCAGCCTGCGCTGTGTCCATTTCTAGGATGTTGGTAGTGTCTGCTAGAGTTACTTCAAACTGTAGTTCGGACAATTGCCTGGGGTAATACACGCCGTGGTTAGAAATAACTTCAAAGTCTAAGGGAATGACGTACTTGCTGCCATAAGCCGTTTTTACTCTGGTAGCGTCTGCTACTGCGGTTGCTGCCCCGGAGTCCGTAGGTGCTGTCTTAGTATCACTTCGCAATTTCCTTAGGATAACGCCTCCGATTCCTTGTTCTATCCTTTGTGCGCGGTCAAATGCAGTTAACCATACGTCTTTGTACGTAGTATACAGGTCGTACCTATTTAAGTCCAAAAGGGATTCCCCTGCGAACTTAATTCTCATCTTAGACACCAAGTTGCGACCTACGTTGTTTACTGTGTAAGTTTCTATTTTCGTACTTGGTTGTATTGCTAGGTCAAACCTTAACGCTAACGTTCCAGGAACCAATACTAAGTTATCCGTTAGACGGGGTACGCCTACGTACAGCGTCTCCCCTGGTTTGGCGCTAGAAGGAGTAAAGGTGACCCGGTGAAAGGTGCGTTCTGCTTTCAGTCCGCCAACCTGCTTAGGAAGGAGGTTAGGATTTAACTTTGAGCTTATCATATATAATGGATGGGGAAGAAATACCACTAGTAGATAGGGGTGGGGGTGCTGAAGGAGAAGATGATGGCACTGAAGAAACATCCTTTACGAATATCAGCGATGAAGACTTTAACGCATGGACTAAAGGCGAGGAGGTCACGCCTGAAGTCTTTGACGCAGCTTTATATCACGAACATGGCGACAATTGGAGAAGAGTCAAGGAAGTCTTAAACGACATGTGGAAATTAAAGAAACCAAATGAAGCAGTCCCTGAGTACTTGGAACTTCAGAACGTGCCGGAAGCAGCCGCGCGGGAAACCGTAGGATGGGCAACAGAGGAGCTAAGGCAGCGCTATCCCCGTTTTGAGACCGATGAAATAAGGCTCACGAAAAAAGGAAATAAAGTCTTCATAAGCGTCAGTGACCTAAGATTTCCCGACAAAGACCGCTGGACAAAACCACAGGCCCTATTTGATGAAGATGGTGAAGTTAGGGGTGACGTGGCGAGATTAAGAGGTTTTCAGAATGCCACTAGGAGCCTACTAGACCAGCTGGAGGCGACGGTTTCTAGGATTGCGCTCGAAAAGCGCGTCATGGAACTGCAAAAAGCACTGGAAGAAAAAGAGATGGCATATGAAAAGCAAAGCAGACTACTTACTAATGTTGAGAAAAAGTTCAGCCAAAGAGACGTAAGGATGGAAGAAATGAGGAAGCACTTAGACGACGCTTTACGTGAAAGGGATAAAGTGCAAAGGGCCCTGGAGGAGGCCAAAAACTCTGGTGGTAAAGTGGAGGCTCTGCGGAAAACATTGGAAGAAAGGGAGGAAGATTATATGAAACAGAACCGATTACTTGCCGATGCACAGAAGAGAGAACTTGCAGATAGGGACCAACAAATTGAGCAACTAAGTGAACGGATGCGTAAGGCTGTGTTGGAAAAAAACGTAGCCGAAATAGAAAAGATTAAGGCACAGGAGAAGAAATTCCAAAGTAAAGACGAAGTCATAATGACATTCAAACGAGAAGCCGAGAAGGCTTTGGCTGAAAGGGATACAGCACGACAGGCCTTTAGGTTAGCCCTGCAAGACCTGAACATAACTCAGGAAGAAGCTAAGAAGTTAAACGTTACCATCGATGGCTCTTTAGCGGAACGGCGGAAGTTAATTACCGAAATCAACACCAAAGAAGTACAAATCTCACAGAGGGAACAGGCCATCGAAGATTTAGAGGGGCAAATAGAGCGGCAGCGAGAAGTAGTTGCGGACCAAACTCGTACCGAAGAGGAAAGGGAGGCTGCCCAAAGGGAAACGGAAACACTTGAAATACGCCTTGCGGAATTACAGGCACAAAAGGAAAACCTGGAAAAAGAATTGGGGCTTACCACCAAGGAAAAGATAAAAAGAGCTTTGGTGAAATATGGCATTCCACTTGCATTTGCAGTCGCCATTTCCTCCGTAGTAGGTGTGATCCTTAGCTCCCTTAAGGCTACAGGCGCGGGCGTAAAGGCAGTAGGCAAAGGGCTTGCGGACTTGGGTAAAAAGATGGCAGCCGCTTTACCTGGGCTGCTCGGCAGTGTCCTCTCTTTGGTACTTAGAACCGGCGGAGAACTGTTAAAGTTCGTGGGGAATAACATTTGGATCCTCGTAGTAGCTATTGGGGTGGTACTCCTGAAGAAGATGAAGGTGTAGGCTTGTCCTTATGTATTACTGGAGGCTTATCATCGTCGGGTGTCCGAGGCATCCTCGACTGGGGATAAGTAAAGATAGTATTCGCGCCGCCTTGATAATTTGGTGCCAAAGGTATGGCAGTCATAGTAGAAATGGTCTTATGATTCCAAGCAGCATCCGCCGTCGGGGGTGCAAACTTTTTCATGTTGGCATTTATCCGAAGGTTGCCAACATCGCTGGGAAGGATCTGTAACTTCGCATATTGGCAATTGGCTATCATATGAAAAGTTACCGGTATAATGTCTTCTGCGCTTGTCGCTCCGTGATCAAACGAGAAATGAACTGGGTTCCTAGTATTAGTAGTCGTTCTGTAAGGCAGCAATGGATGGTCGTTCTCATCGACGATCCTAAACCCGGCATTACAACTCCATCCTAACGAGGTGCTTATAGTGCATATGACCAATCCCAGGCCTCCGACCTCCACCCACAGCCCGGTGTCATACCATTGCTGTTGTAAGTAATCCTTTTCCTCTGAGTAATGGAGGAATGAATCTTCCTTTACATGTGGATTCATAGTATATTAAAAAATCGTAAACAATTTTCCCTAGAGGCTGATTACCATCAAAGTGCTAATGGTCGCATGATTATAATCATTATCTCTTTGATCCTCTATGCTATTTACGCAAACACTTCCAGTGTCATCCACGCGTATTTGCAGCTTTACTTTTCCGTGGCAATCGGCGACCATATGAAAAGTCCAAACCGATAGGTTTTCAACGCTTTGGGTGTTGGGCTCTACGGAGAAATGTACGGGCTCCCTGTTGTTCGTTTTCGCACGCATAGGCTGCAGTATGCCATTCTCATCCAGGAACCTGAAGCCGATGTTGGCGTGGCTGCTCGTGCCAATACAAATGCTGCAGAGGATTAACTTCTTTCCCGAGTAGTTCAAGTCCACAGACATACCAGTGACATCAACCCAAGCAGCTTGGGTGTATTTTTTCTCACCTGTGTAAGTCGTGTAAACACAATCTACTCCAGCTACATAGGGGTTGTTCATCGCCATATATAATAACTCAGACCAATGCTTGCGGCTGTTAAGCCGGCTTTTAGTAAGTTATGGTCATATTCCTCAGGTATCGTGGGCCGTATCTTCTTTTTTACAGTTTTTGATGGTACGGGCGGCTTTTCTGCGTGCTCCTTTTTTGACTTCTCCACGAAATGGGGGATGTTCCTAAGAGTGTCAGAGTTCACGTCATTCACCCCAAACTTCATGTCTTTGGTTGCTCGCTGTAGTTTGTTGTTGTAACCCACAACAGAACTGGCGTTAATAACCAAATTACTTGGCATTAACCAACAACCGGGACTTAAGGCATAATCCAGTCTAACTTTTGATTGCTGCACCGCAAGTTGATACCTTTGAACTGACTTAGAGATCTCATTCTCAATAACAGCGCTTTCAAAGAGAACAAGGAATACTTGTTGTGTTTCCTGTGAAGCACCACTGGCATCTACGATGGGGCTGCGAGTGCTAACCTGGGCTCCTAGGACGCAGTAAGCAAAGGCTTCGATGCTTCGATTAATCCTTGCTAGATTCTTTAACCCAATACCATTTGCTGCAAAGAATGGCGCCCATGGATACTTCTCTTTGCTTTCTATGAAATAAATTAAGTTTCCTTTTGTTCCGCTGCCTCCTAAGTCTGAGAATTCGAAGGAGCTGGGATATCCCATGCCTGGACTTTCTATGCTGGCTCCGACATACGAAGCATAAGTGTAAGTCTCTCCTAGACCGTGGGCAGCACCTTCATGGTTACGAAAGTCAGGGTTAGTAAGCTTAAACTCATTTCTTAATCGCTCCCATGCAACTTTGTCATATTTATTATCCTTTGGGTTAAAGACAGTGTCACCCGGTAAAGGCGCGCCTAGCTCATACAATATTCTTCGAATAGTAAAGCAACATGAAACCTCAGGAAAGGAATATGAAGCATGTCCGCGGCTATACCACATCCTTTAGTAGCAGCCCAGACAGCAAAGTTTAACTGCTGCGGCCAATATCGCATGCTGGGGCCTGATAACCATTCTCTGGATTCTTTTCCCGACGTGTGCTTCATCCGAGTCTCTCTGAAGATGTCTCTTACTTTTATCTTAAAAGTCGTAGGACCCACGGGAATTTCTAAGGACGTAACCATCTTAGCAAAGTCATCCGCTCCGCCTTTGTTATCGTAAAATGGGTAATCCTCTGTTGCCGGTAATAGATTCTTTGGGAAGTTAGGCTTAGGTTTCTGCTGCACAGGCGTTGGTTTTACCTCAACAGGCTTAGACTTAATGACGTCTGTATGCCGGGGTAAATGTCCCATATGATTCCCAAATGCGTCGTGGGGATAACGCCTTGACCTGCGGTATGAGCTTCCCATATCGTTTCCAAAAGCGTCGTACATTAGTATATATAATGGATGTTATACCATCAGCACCTCCACTTTATCCTGTTATTCCAAATGAGATGAACGCTGAAAACTTCCGCTTAAATAAAGCAAATTTAATTTTGGCTTACTTGGAAGGGCAGGCAAAACATTACGAAAACGTCAGAAAGAAATACGTCAGAGCCCGAAGTACGCTACATAAAATTGCGATAACTACAGGATCCATGTCCGTAGCATTAACAGGCACTGGTGTCGCTACTTCGCTTACAGGGCCGGGAATAGTTGTTGGAGTTCCTTTAGCCGGCGTTGGGGCAGCTTGCGGTATCATTTCGGCTGTTGCTACGGGTATTATGAAACAGTTGTCAAGCAAAATATCCAAGCATGACACGACAATAGCTCTGTCAAGGGCTAAAGTAAATACGATTACTGACCTTGTCTCAAAGGCTTTGCGTGACAGAAAGATAGACGATGTAGAATTCTCGCTTATCTTAGCCGAAGAGGAAAAATACGAGAAATTGAAGATGGACATCAGAAATAAAAAAACAGTCGTCAAAGATTTAACCGAGGAATCTCGCAAAAAGATCTACCAAGAAGCAAAGGAAGAGCTTCAAAGAAAACTCGCTTAGACATCAGTTTTGAAAAGAGCGTGACAGGATTCTATTTGCATATCGAACGTCAGTACGCGTAATCTTATGCCATAAGATTTATGCTAATTTCTCATCTTATGCCATAAGATTCACTATCTTCTCGGAATCCAACCTAACAGAGGGTGGTTGGGGTTTATTTTGTAAAATATTTCGTAAATTACGTCGGGGTAATAAGGAATATCCTTATTCAGCAGACAAAACATCCACTCGGCTCTGCTCATATCAGAAACTTCGGGAATAGAATTACCGGTAATTTCAGACAAAAGATAGGGAATAGCTTTGTAATATTTCCCTAGTCTTAGTTTTTTCAGCGTTTTCCGTAGACTTTGCGGTGTTGGCTCTTCTAAATGGTCTATGATTTTCTTCTTTACTTCGTCGTCCAAATATATCGGATGTAAACCTTGGATATGACTCATCCAGTCTCGGAAGTATTTTATTCTTTTGTATGGAGTCTTCTTACGACCTCCGTTAGAATAATATTGTTCCCTGGTAGCACAAGGTACGGCATTACGAATATTCTTACCACACTCGTAACACTGTGCTGACGTGTCATCTTCTATTTGCATTTTTTTACCACAACACCGGAGATTTCTGGGTTTGGGTATGTTAACTTGTGGGGTTAGACAAATCACACAGAAGTCATTAGCGAACTTTTTACATTCGTGCATCGTATCTAACATATTTTTCAACCTCCGTTTGCGGTACCCAAACACAGCAGCAGTAAGGACACTTATTGCCGATGCCGGCGGATCGCAGTTGAACCCCTGTAGGGCATTTAACCTACCTCCAAAACCCCAGGGGGGGCTGGTGTTTTTCAATATGTGATTTTTAGCAATGCCGGCGTTTGTCAACTCCGCCTTACTGCTGCTCCAGGAACTTTCTGCGTCAGTAATTAACAACGGATTTGTCGGAAATCAAAATGGAAGTGGAAATAAAAGTACCGCTGGTCCCAAGAACAATAGCAACCTGCCTTCGCATTACAACCTACACAAACGGCAGCCAGGAAGCCCTTATCAGTTCAACAATAGCAGCGCCCAAAATGATGGAGCAAGAACCCATATCTTCAACAGCAATCCAACGAACCAGAACCCCAGGATTTGCAACACCGGAAATCAAAATACCAAAGAAAGTGAGTCATGCAACACTAAACAAATAGACGTTACAAAGGAGGGTGACTGCTCATTGGATCAATCAGGATACCAACCAGGCATTACTAATAACGCATGTGAGACTGAAGCGAGTGGAAATGAAGACTCTCGGCTTTGAATCGAAGGTTTATTTACATGTAGTAGCTACTAATAATACCATATATGTATAATGTGTGTTTAGGCCTGCTTTGCATTATTATAGAGCTTTCTCTTTTAATCACTGATTCGTTTTGTATTCAGCTATTTCAAGGTTGGTGAAGGTTTTGTTGCATTTGCATTTTGCATACCAAGCACAAAATGCACTATGGGTGATATGAATATGATTCACCATTTTTCAAACATCGGTTCACCGGTTAAGGTTCAAATTTGAATAATCCTGTGGTACTTTGGCGCCTCGCCTGAGCGCTTTGTGTTGACCAGTGAACAGTGACAACAATGCGCCAAATTTTCCCACATTTTTGTATATTTTCTTTAGTACTGACATCATTTACTTCAGAATAGAATACATTTCAAGCTCAGTAAGCTACATGCAACATGCAACATAA
The DNA here is from genome assembly GCA_011057435.1 of Actinia equina. Lineage (NCBI taxonomy): Eukaryota > Metazoa > Cnidaria > Anthozoa > Actiniaria > Actiniidae > Actinia > Actinia equina. The sequence continues at coordinate 12,172 of WHPX01001339.1, forward strand.
AAAAACATGAAAATTAATTTAGCTGTCCACAAAATCAAACTTAAAGCTCTCTTGCTCCTTGACACTGTACATTTTGATCCCTTTCTTCAGTATTACCAAATACTTAAAAAAGACTTGTGATATATTGATAACGAGAGAGGTTTCGAGCCTGTGAGTGGCATGGCTGGCGTAATGGTTCACTGCTCGCCTCTCACCGCCGTGGTCCGGGTTTAAGCCCTTGCTCAGACTAGATCATTTGTGAGTTGAGATTGCTTGATGTGTAGTTTTCTCCCTTGGTTTCTCTTGATTCTCCCTTTTCCTCCCGCCTCCTCAAAAACCAACACGTGAGTTGAGTGTTGTATGTTGTAAATATAGAATGTAGTGGTAGTGCGTGTGGAGGGAACCTCACGGAAGAGCCCCGTATGGGGTGAGGTGGTTGTAAAATAGTAGACATACATCTAAATATAAAATATATTTAAGCAAGTCACTTATTCAAACAATAGCGTACTTGAAAGCAACTGTATATATACTATTGTATATGAATGTAGAGGAAAACGTGTTCGGTATTCCGTCAGTAAATAGAGCTTTAGACGCGATATCAATCACATGAAGAAAAACGACTTCCGGGTATGTTTAAATCGAAAGAAACGGTTCTATAAAGAATTTTTCTTGCTTTTTTTTAATGACTGGATTTGTTGTCGAGTTCAAAGTTCAAATTTTTCATTTAGTCATTTAGAGCACTTTCACAACTTAAAAGTTCTATAGCTGTTTTGCAATAGACCCCCTTGCAGCACGTCAGTATGTAGCTCAATTTGGAGGATATAACAATGGGTTTCCAATTCTCATGAGATTGAAATTCTTTTGTCTTGTCCACAGGGAACCCGGCTATATTATTTCTTTGCTTCTTTGTGGGTTTTCTGTGTTGTGATCTTAAGCAGTTCAAAAGACTCGTAGATCGTGTTTTATCAGGTATAAAATATATACCTGATAAAACAATACTACACTCCATATACTTAGAGCTATGTACCATGATTTCGGTTAAGATTATTAGCCACAAGCCATAGTAGAAAAATTTTTTATTAATGATAATAATAAAACTCCTTGTATATTAATATTTAATATACAGTTAGAAACGGAAACTTAAAAACATACTGGCACGTGCAATAAATATGCAAAGCTAACTGTGTGAAGTGTCAATTGACTTACTGCTATGTTTAGACTGTTAGCATCGATGGACAGACTAGCTTAGACCTATTTCATCATCGATCAAATGGTAACCTATCTATTGTTCCATAGCTTATCTCAGTTAAACATCATGAAATCAACAAATTGTGCAGCTTTTCTGAGTTCAGAAAATCCAATGTCTGCTCTCTCATGATTTGTTAAAGTGCTTATAAGCCTTTACACAATATTTTCAGAATTAATTCTTTAGATAGTGAAAAGTTGATTGTGAAAATAATTCGTCATTTGGATGTCGAGTCTTTGAAATACGATTGTTTATATTTCCAATATGTTAATGACTTTGACGTAACATAAGGGATTTGAGTTATTTTGTGGCAACTTTTAATATTGAACGCTGGACATTTTTTGAAAACAAATTTGTAAGAACTTTTATGTGAGTCACGAGTAAAAGGGTGATGCTTTTAAAATACTGTATTCCAGAACGAGTGCAGTGTCGTATATTAAATGATCCCTTATGTTACGTCATATTCATTAACATATTGGAAATATAAACCTTCGTATCTCAAACACCCGACATTCAAATGACGAAATATTTTCACAATCAACTATTCAATATCTAAAGAATCAATTCTGAAAATATTGTGTAAAGGCTTATAAGCACTTAAATGTACCGTTATTGCGCGGTTGGCAGGTGACGCGTGTCTTCAATGCTTCTATAAATAGACAGATTATGCATCACGGTTTTCCTTTTAGCTCGGCAGGCGCAGAGATCCTCAAGGGAGAGCATCCTGCTTCCCCCCGCCCCCCTCCTCACTTTTTCTCATTTTGCATATAAGATATCTCTCATATTTTCCAATATTTGCATCCCTGCTTCCATCCCCAATTTTTCAGCCGAGAGTAAAACCGCGGTTCTTGAGGCGTGTCTACGTTTTCATCGCTTCTCTATTTTTCGATTTACCGTTTGTAAAAATAAAAAAAGGATTTCTGGATATTTTTTCATGATTCTGAAGAAATTTTGCCTGTAACTTTTTTTTAAGTAAGTTTGCCTGTTTTAAATGCGATGCTGTGAAACAACAAATAAAGGAATACACACACGCGACTAGAAGGCCTCAAATCCCGTTAAAACATCCAGTCATCAAGACACACGCAACGACTGCAGAAAGTTTTGAAGCAAATGTTTTTCAGCTAAATGTTTTACATTGTTTTTCAAAAGCAAAAACAAAAACAAAAACAAAAAAAACATGTGCCAAACAGCATCAATAATATATCTTTAAAATAAAATAGAATACATATTAAATATCTTTTAGTATCAGTACATTTATTATCATTTCCTCACATATAGCAAGTAATACAAAATACTCAATTTTCTCGGCGTTAAAAAAGAGGTTTCTAAATTACGGTTAAAACTCCTTAAAATACAAACAAAAGCACATAAAAAAAGGAAAAAACTACAATGAAATATGGGTTTATTTATATTTACAAATAAAAAAAGAATAATTGACAAACTTGAATGAAAAATTTAAAATTGGTGCAGATCAGTTTGGCTTACATCAAATTTACTAAGAATCTTAAATGGGTTCGATCTTTGTTAGCAATGCCTTGGCTTAAAGATCAGCCCAGAGGTTGTTTCAGGGTTCAATCTGTGAGTTAGTCGTATCCTGACTTAAATCAGCCCAGAGGTTGTTTCAGGGTACTCAATAAATTTAAGGTTTGAAAGTTTTTTGTAGAAGTGAAAGGAATATTTTTGGTATCGGCTCCTGGCGAGAACTATTTAATTCCCTGCTAAGATATTTTCTTTTCTTTTTCAAACTACTCTATCGTGAAATATCATGTGAGTTAGTCATGCCCTGACTTAGATCAGCCCTCAGTGAGGTTGTTTCAGGGTTCAATCTGTGAGTTAGTAGTGCCCTGACTTAGATCAGCCCAGAGGTTGTTTCAGGGTTCAATCTGTGAGTTAGTCGTATCCTGACTTAAATCAGCCCAGAGGTTGTTTCAGGGTACTCAATAAATTTAAGGTTTGAAAGTTTTTTGTAGAAGTGAAAGGAATATTTTTGGTATCGGCTCCTGGCGAGAACTATTTAATTCCCTGCTAAGATATTTTCTTTTCTTTTTCAAACTACTCTATCGTGAAATATCATGTGAGTTAGTCATGCCCTGACTTAGATCAGCCCTCAGTGAGGTTGTTTCAGGGTTCAATCTGTGAGTTAGTAGTGCCCTGACTTAGATCAGCCCAGAGGTTGTTTCAGGGTTCAATCTGTGAGTTAGTCGTATCCTGACTTAAATCAGCCCAGAGGTTGTTTCAGGGTACTCAATAAATTTAAGGTTTGAAAGTTTTTTGTAGAAGTGAAAGGAATATTTTTGGTATCGGCTCCTGGCGAGAACTATTTAATTCCCTGCTAAGATATTTTCTTTTCTTTTTCAAACTACTCTATCGTGAAATATCATGTGAGTTAGTCATGCCCTGACTTAGATCAGCCCTCAGTGAGGTTGTTTCAGGGTTCAATCTGTGAGTTAGTAGTGCCCTGACTTAGATCAGCCCAGAGGTTGTTTCAGGGTTCAATCTGTGAGTTAGCCATGCCCTGACTTAAATCAGCCCAGAGGTTGTTTCAGGGTTCAATCTGTGAGTTAGCCATGCCCTGACTTAGATCAACCCAGAGGTTGTTTCAGGGTTCAATCTGTGAGTTAGCCATGCCCTGACTTAGATCAGCCCAGAGGTTGTTTCAGGGTTCAATCTGTGAGTTAGCCATGCCCTGACTTAGATCAACCCAGAGGTTGTTTCAGGGTTCAATCTGTGAGTTAGCCATGCCCTGACTTAGATCATCCCAGAGGTTGTTTCAGGGTTCAATCTGTGAGTTAGCCATGCCCTGACTTAGATCAGCCCAGAGGTTGTTTCAGGGTTCAATCTGTGAGTTAGCCATGCCCTGACTTAAATCAGCCCAGAGGTTGTTTCAGGGTTCAATCTGTGATTTAGCCATGCCCTGACTTAAATCAGCCCAGAGGTTGTTTCAGGGTTCAATCTGTGAGTTAGCCATGCCCTGACTGAGATCATCCAAGAGGTTGTTTCAGGGTTCAATCTGTGATTTAGCCATGCCCTGACTTAAATCAGCCCAGAGGTTGTTTCAGGGTTCAATCTGTGAGTTAGCCATGCCCAGACTTAGATCAGCCCAGAGGTTGTTTCAGGGTTCAATCTGTGAGTTAGCCATGCCCTGACTTAGATCATCCCAGAGGTTGTTTCAGGGTTCAATCTGTGAGTTAGCCATGCCCTGACTTAGATCATCCCAGAGGTTGTTTCAGGGTTCTATCTGTGAGTTAGCCATGCCCTGACTTAGATCATCCCAGAGGTTGTTTCAGGGTTCAATCTGTGAGTTAGCCATGCCCTGACTTAGATCATCCCAGAGGTTGTTTGAGGGTTCAATCTGTGAGTTAGCCATGTATCTCCTGACTGAGATCAGCCAAGAAGTTGTTTTATGGGTGGATACAAATGATGTATTCACTGGTTTGTCTGGATGATTGTCATGGAGACACGACTAAACATGCAAAAGTGAGGGCTACATCATGCAGTCAAGATTATCAAATCCAGCCATTATCACATTAATAAATATTATCATTCCGTTTCAAAACGCTTAGCTGTGAATACCTAACAACACTTGACTCGCTAAAATAGGTAAAGCGGATAGACTGATTACTTCATCAAGATAAAACTAGATGAAGATATTTCCCATGTAAAACATTCTGGTTATTTATTTAAAAACTACGTAACCTTAGGGCACTATTAGGTCTGACCTACCACAATCCGAGCCTCCTGTTCTTAAATGGATGCGTCAGTTCTTTAGAACTGGTTAGTTCTTTAGAACTGACACCGCGTACCATTTTAAAAGCTGGCCGCTTGGACTGGTCGGTTCCACTTAATGGAAAGCGCCCTTAGTCTCTTCTAATTATTCAAAATTTTACCTTGAATGAAGCCTAGTTTGTCTTCAATTAGAATTGCTTTGTGTGACAGGTGAACACATTCCACTTACGAAATAAGTTTACAGTTAATGTCAAAAATACTTTTGTATTTTCCCCAAAAGTGTACTCAATTGAGCTACATTTAAAAATATTTCAAAACTGTTTATTATGTTCGGTCAGGTTCTTACAGTATCGCAGTCGAACCTACATTTTGTGAAGATTTGCTATATTTATACGATACAATACAATACAATTTTATTCCATTTATTCCTCTTTTCGGTATTTGCTTTTCTTTCTTTCTTTCTTTCTTTTTTTTTTATCGCAGCTTAACACAGTGCATCAGATCTATAAGCATATATAATATTAAAGTTAAATCTGTCTTTGAAGAGGGCCTGAAGCCTATAGCTAACGTTAACCGCTGCAGTGAATTACTGAACTGTTCACTAAATTAAATTGATTCAAATAATAAACTTTTCAAAAATTAAGCAAACTAAGAGAGCATTGTTCCACTTTCTTAATGTGGCAAATCTCTAGCGTTTTACTCAAGGTGGACAAACAGATTATCGAACAACGACATTTAACTTGTAAAATCTAAGATCATAAGCTAGAAACCCTTTGCTGTTTTTATCGTTTTTTGTTTGTCATAATTACATCGTTGTTTATTCGTTTCAGCGTCCATTGAATGTTAAGGCAAATGTATTCACTAAATCAAATGCAGTTACGTCTTTTTTTTGAGAAAAAGACCGCAAGATATACAGTGTTATATTTCTTTCACCTTTTTTTCCATTCTTTCTTTACTTCTTCTTTTGTTTGTTAGAGCGAATCGTGTGATAAAGAATTAAAACCATTTTTTTATTCCTAGCTTTGTTTAACTTTCAATTCAAATTCACATACAGTTTAAGAAAGTAGTAAATTTAATTCTCATATATAATTTAAGGAAGGATTTCAAGAATGTGGGAGCAGAAAAAAATAATCATGACTAGTTAAGGAATAGTGAGTAATCCAGCAAAAGCAACAGATATTTCATCTCAAGACATTCAGCAGTAAAGAAGATTACACACCCTCTTCAAGTTATCTTGAATATCAACTTGATGTCTCATCGATTAATGATTATCTCCACATTTCAGGTGCTGATGAAGTAGTTTTTCCCTAATTAAGTTTATCAATATTGAATAAAAGCCGTTTGATGAGGCGTTTTTCTTAGAGCACCTTGCTGTGTTTGCTTCCCATCTCTCGTCATTTCTTCGGATGATTATCTTACTTTACGAGTATTTTTACCGCACATACCAGGATTGTTATCTTATTTCCCGACGGCTCACCGAACGCGGAACTGAGGAGATTTGTCGGCTTTTGTGTCTTATCAATCTTAGGGGTGAGAAGTAGACGCCTGGAAACTCCGCAGAGCATCGGGAATATGCCTTAAGCAAAAATAGTGAGAACGCAATGTATTTACCCGCACATAAAATGCTTAGTTTCTTACTAAAACTCATGAAGCGTTTTGTTTCACGCATGCGTAGCAGCCATAAAAGTAGTTCGCACTCATATTGATTAAATAGGATTCCGATTAAGATGCGTCTAAACAGGCTTACTTTATGAACAGATGTGTATTCACGTGGGAGTGAACCGGTCTACTATTTAACACACCTTAACGCCCCTGTATTAATAAATTAAGGATCTTCTAAGTGTATAAATAGATGAACATTTGTAGATGTAAACACTACGTCGAAGACCTAGGACAAACCCTTCACACACTCTAATTCTGTTCTGATAAGGTAAGCAGCTTTATCGTACGTATTGTTCAACGATTACTTTGTCTGAGAACGAATCCTTATAGCTTTCTTTTAACTCGAAATTGTTTTTAATGTGGTAAAGAATCATTTCTTTGGAGGCATAACTCAAAAACTCAAGGCAGGCCTTTATGCCCATTGTTATTTGTTTGCCAAATTCACTCGTATTCGTTATAAATATTACTCTACAGCTTTAGAATACAGATGCTATATTTAACCAATTTCCTACAGTTTTTCATGGTATGCCCGCTTATTTACCACGATTTTCGTCATCTAGCCGTCAAAATGTTGTGGACTCATGAGGCATAGCCGAAAAGCTATCACCCTAAAAACCCATTAAGACTGTTCTTACCATTAATATATCATGTGTAAACTGAAAAGATGTTTTATCGTTTTCAGACCTGTTTCGAACAACATGGCATCTCTGAACATCTTGTTGTTTACCGCCTTGCTCGCGCTACTGTTCGTTACTTGCCATGGGTTTAGACTTCAGAACGATCGTAAGTGAAAAAAGGAAAGGACATTAATAGAAGTAGATGTTTTTTCTTGAAACCTCAAAGCCGTCGTACATTATCTTACTGTGCCATATACACCCCATGTTATTTTCCTACTACATGTAATAATAATGTTCTCTGTAACTTCATATACTTTATATCTTTATCCTACAATCCCGTAAACTTATACTTTTCGTTTATTTGTGTGTGAATAAATTAGAACTTGAAATTGTACTAGCCTTGGTTGCATCATTTGTGTATGCAATAAGATAAATATGAATAAATAGATAAAAAAGAAAAGAAACAATTGAAAATCATTTTCAAATTACGATAGGTTGTATTGTGTACGACCTGTGCTGTACCTTTACCATTCGTGCGCGTGAAAAACACTTTAATGCAACCTTCTTAAAATTGCTTTGAATGCGAGGCTAAACTAGAAATACAAAAAGAAATGCCAAACATTTTGTCGAGAAGAAGTGTGATTTCTTTAGTATTTCATGTTAGCCTCTTGCATCCACGATACATTTTAATACGGGTCGATTAAAAGGCTTATAATTTGTCCCGCGCACACATTTAATAAAAATGCTCTACTGACGACGCTCACATATTTATTCTATCTTAGTTTTAATTTAGTTATGTTAATTTTCACTCTCCTTTTCACTTCTAAGTCGAAAATAAATTCGAAGGTAACTCTAAGGAATTTGAAGGTAAGGTCTGCTTGGGGAATAATCAGTTTGTCAATCTTAATATTCCTCTTTATAATTAGACTTGTATTTTTTTTTACATATTATTTCTGTGTATATAATTTTTTCTATTTTCTTAGTTTTACGTGTTATTTGTTTCTCAGATTCACAAAAGGCAATTCCAGTAGACCAGGCAAACGGGAGTCTTCAGTTTACAGAATGTTTGAACGGTGAGGAAACAGTTTGTTAAGGTGCTGCTGAACAGGAGCTTACACGGTAAGAGTTAGAAAATCTAGTGGGTGAGTATTGATCATGTATTGGTTTTTTACTATGGTGTTTCCTCACATTGATTATACGAGTACAAAATTGAGAAATAGAAGAAGAAAGAAGAAAGAGAGAAAGAACGGAAAGGAAGCAAGGTAACGAAGTAAGAAAGGAAGAAGAAGAAAAGGAAGAAAGAGAAAAGAAAGAAAAAAGAGGAAAGAAGGGGAAAAAAAAAAAAGGAAGAGGAGGGGAAAGAAGAAAGTGGACGGGAAGAAAGAAAAGGGAAAGGAGAATAAGAAAGGGAAAAAAAGGAAAAAGAAAAGGAAAAAAAAAAAGGAGAAAGAAAGAAAAGGAAAAAAGGAAGAGGGGAAAAAGAAGCAAGAAAGGAGGAAAAAAAGGAAGAAAGGGAAGAAAGGAGGGGAAGGGGGAAGAAAAGAAAAGAGGAAAAAGGGGAAAGGGAAGAAGAAAGAAAAGGGAAGAAAAGGAAGAAAGGGGAAAGAAAGGAAGGGAGGAAAAAAGAGGGAAAAAAAAGAAAAAAGGGGAAGGAAAAGAGGGAGAAGGAAAAAAGGAAAGGAGGAAAGGAAAAAAAAGGAGTAAGAAAAGTAAATTAAACAAAAGAAATGGAGCGGAAAAGAAAAAAATAAAAAAAAAAAAGAAAAAGGAAAATAAGGAAAGAAAAAAAATTAAATTAAAAAAAAATAAAAATCAGAAAAATACGACGAACAGAGGAGGAAGAAAGAAAGAGAAAGGGGAAAAGTGGGAGATATTAAGGTTTTTTTTTTAATAAAGAGGAGATGAAAAGGGAGGGACAAAGGGTGGGAGGAGGGGGGGGGAGAGAAAAACGGCTAGGGAGGAGGGAAACAAATAGAAAAAGGAAAAAAAAATCCCATAAGGAAAAGAGAAAAAAAGGGGAAAAAATGGAGAGGGAAAAAAAAAAAGAAGAAATATAAAAAATTAAAGCACACGAAAGGAACAAAGAACAAAAAAAAACAAGGAAAATCATTTTTTAGAGGGGTAGGGGAATACTTACGTCTACATCGAAACCGACCGTTGACACACAGAAAGGAAGATTTTATTTCTTTCAAAAAAAGCATTCTAGTTTCTTATTTTTCTTTCCAGAATTCCACAATACCATGCGCCCTAATTCCCCGTTCAAGACCCAGGCGCAAACACGGAGGGTTAAGTTCGTCTCAGAAGAACAATTATTAACTTTCACCGCAGGAGGGAAATTGATGCTTGAGATATGTGAGGCATTAAAACCGCGAAACAAGCGGGCGACTTGGGGGGGGCCCAAAAAAAATTTTCAATGTCCAAAACCAAAAAAACTAGGGGGACTGATTATATTACACATTATGGAGCGACGATTATCGTTTTATGACCAAAGCTTTTTGAAGTAAAAACCCTTTCAGTGAAGTGAGAACGGGACATCACTTCATGGTAAACTGGGAAAAACTGCAAATAAAGTTTATTTTTTGTCCACTTGGCTCCGACCCTTAAAAATTGGTTAACATTATACCATTTCTGTCAGTTTATTAACATAGTTAAAAACGCCTGATTTTTTTTTTTTATTCACTCGGTTTTCCTCATAATCATATCGCGAAGCAAGGCAAGTGCCAACATCATATGCCCCTGTTCCTTCAGGAAACCTGTTTTGGAAAAAAATGGCTCTATGGTTGCTGCATTGCATTCCCATGCGATAGTGGGACTCTTATTCTATGCACCAAATGGCATATTCGGTTTTAGCGGGCCCCATACATTGAAGGCATTACACAGTAACTGCGGTTAAGGCGTTCGGCAGATTTGGGACCCTTATTATTCTTTTAGATAATCCAGAAGTTTTACTTTGCACGTGGGTTAGCCACCGGGATAATGTTTCTCCTCCCCAATTCCCCTCCACTCTAAATCGGGGTCCAGTAAGATGACAAAAAAACGTTTTTGGGACTTTATCCAAAAAACAGGATTTCAGGGGTATACTCCATGATAACACACCCCCTTTGGGCCACTTCCTTTCTCCCATCCAAACTTTCACCCAAATTTCTTTAGGCTCTACTCTAATTTTGCAATCTCTTTTTCTCTAATTTAGTCCCTGGATTCTCCAGGAGGCTGAAGCCAAACAATGAATGCACAAGGTTGTATTTGTTATTTTTATAAAAATATGTTATTACGCATTAACAAAATCGAATTAATAATTTCCATAAAAAAATTGGTATGAGGTTAACTTACAGGATTGACGACTGAATAAATCCAACCCTGGGAATTAATGGGACTTGATATACCTGGATAAAGGTTTCAAATTGCACTGGGAAACCTAAATCCAGAATTATATAGTTTCGTTCTATATTATTTTGGGGGAACAAACTATGGAGCTCGAGAGGAATCGAGGAAGGAAAGAAAAAAAAAACGGGGCCCAACAAAAAAACGGTTTTGCCCTCAATCCTTACACTACGTCAAAGTTTTTTCAACGTTATCTCAACGACATATAAACACAACAACATATAAAATAGAATAACAATTTTACAAGTATCAGCGTATCCATGGGATTTAAAAAAGCGTAAAGTAAAAATTGTTAACGAGATAGTACTTTAACAGTTATAACCTGTATCGTTTGACAAATAGCTGGGCACTAATTCGTGTGCAAACATGTTGCAAACAATCTTATATTGTTTACCCAAATCTAAAAAAACCTTGAAACAAAACCTGTCAATTTGAATATATTAAAGGAATAGAACTTCATGTTGGTCCTTTTGTATTGGGGACCCTCACAATTTTATGACAGGGCATTGGCAGCCATGTGCCCCACCAGGAGAGAGTAGTGTGCCAAACAACAGGGAACCAGAATATATTAGATATTGATTATTTACATAGTTCCTCTTTTGCCTAGGGTTCCACAATGGCCTGAACGGTACTCCACCCTTTTCGTCCAGGCAGGATAAAGTTTAAATGGTTGATAGTCTCGTCAATCCTTCTAAACCTTCCTTGCTCCGACCTTCCTCTCTCTAAACCCGGCTTCCCAATTTTTCCTTCCTCTCTCCTCCGTGATGGTATCTCAGTCTCATGATGTGTTCTTTTTCTTCCTTCTTTTTATTTCTATATTCTTTTACCTTCCTTTCTTTCCTTCTATGTGTGTGTGTTTTCCTACTTCTTTTCCTTCCTACCTACCTACCTGCCTCCCTCCCCCCCTCCTTCCTTCCTCATTTCTAGCTATCCTTCCAATTCCGTCCCTTCCTTCCCCAACCCCCCCCTCTATTCCCTCCTTTCCATACCTCCCATCTTCCTAGCCTCGTTCTTTTGCAAAAAACAATTCTTGGGCTCCTAATTCATATTCACAAAATGGAAAACAATTTTTTACAGCTTTGGTCAAATCTGACTTCTTTATCTATCATACCACAAGTTTTCTCTTTACACGAATTTAAGAAATGGTCGGGGCTTATTAAATCAGAAGATGACACGGAGTCCTTTTGAAAAAGGGAAGGGAAAAACTAGAATAAAAAACACAGAATCCAAGAAAATAAATTAAAGTGAAAAAAAAAGATTGGTTTCATAAATCATTTTAATTAAATTATCAAACAAATAACGCGTGTTTCAAAATATTACAATGATTGGAGGTTTTTAGTGTATTTCCGGTCTAAAATAAAATTCTTTAACCGACACAATAAGGGGAATAACAATATCCTAAGTTTTGTTGGGTAGTGTTCCACTGGTAGTTAGAAACGGAAGCTTGGGGTGGTTGGAAAAAAAAAAGAAAAAAGGGAAAAAAAAAAAAAATAACAAAAAATTAAAGAAAAGCATTAGAATTTATGGTGAAAACAAAAAGTGTATTATTCTACCTGTGAGCTGGCGGTTCCCTTGTTTTTATTTCAACATGCCATTGGGCTTTTGTTACATCCACTCCCAGACTTGGGCCTGTTGTGTGTTACACCGGCAGTTTGTTTTGGAGGGACAAAGGCGTTGTTATTGGAGCTATTTAAAAAAACGGCAGGGAATGATATTCATAATATTAAAATATTATTTTGGAAGGAAAGTTAGTGATTGGAGAGAATCAAAAATGATCGGAGAGAGGAAAAAAAAAATAAACAAATAATGTTGGGAATATTGGAACTTGTTTAATTTATTATATTAGTTATAAAATAATAATGATTTATGTTTGTTGTATGTTTTAACTCGAGGAGTTTTTACTAGGTATTTATTTAGGAGACCACCTACTTGGCAAAGGATATGTCATACGAGAACTAGAAAAAACATTAATTGAGTTAATGGGGAATTTAAAAAACAAAAAGAAGAGCAACTTGAAGCTCAGAAAGTGGACCTTTTTCTTTTGTCTTTTTAGATGTATTTCCTTTCTCAACTAAATTAACTAAATGTTCTCATATTAGTTTATTTACAAACGTGTTTCTTTCCAAAGAGGGGGGTGTTATATGGGCAAATGGGAGTGGTAATTAGGGAGATGTTCATTTAGTTTATAGCTTGAGTAAAATTAATCTGGGACTAGGCTCGCAACAGGCATGGCTTTCCTGTGATCGATAAAAAGATTCAAATCCAATCAACCCAAAAACCGGCATGCTTTCAATTCACTTGTGTCGGAAAGCGGCCATCTTGTGTGAAAAAGAAGCAAAAGCTATGAGCGGACTTCTTAATTATGAAACTTTTCTTGTCGAAAAAGGCACAAGATTCTAGAAAAAGTTGGTAAAGCATCCCTAGGGGGGGTTAACCGCGGAACCTTGACTTAAGAGCAGCAAGGTGAAGGAAGAAAGGATACAAGGAGAAAGGATGGGGAGAACCGCTGGGGGAGTGGTTGTTGGTGGAGATGAGGGAGTGAGTTGACGCTGAACGTTTACGTAGATGATCTGGTGAATTTGGAGCGGGTGGTCAATCTTAATCCAAGGGGGGGGGGGACTTATCGAGGGCGGGGGGGGGGGGGGCGGGAAGGGGGGAACAGCACGGTTTTTGGACCATTTCCTTGCCTTTTTAACAAAATAAGGATGAAAACAATAACCTAAAACTGTGACAGGGTTAAATTTTGTTTTTTCTCTGCACACTAAAATAGTTTTAACGCGGGGGACAGGGGGAGGGCCTTTTCCCCTGACTAAATGAAACTTTTCGCTTGCATGTTTTGTTGGGGCTGGGAGAATTGTCAAAAAAAAAAAGAAAAAAAAAGAGTTTGTTTTGAACACAAAAACACGATCACATTAACCCTTCTGACTTGTCTAAGGTGTCGGTTTATCCTCAGATCCCACTTAAGCCTGCCTTTAAACAATATGATTAATTTTGACAAATTAGCCAGAGTACCACTCCTCTACAAAAAAAACTATTACCTCTGCCAGGATGCTTTATTTCTGCCATGCCTTTTTGTTTCTCTGTCGACCATCGCGGCAAAACCCTATGGTTAATAGAGGGGCGAAAGGAAACTTGACGAACTTTGCTTTATTCTTCAGGGTCTCGTTATATCTCAAGGGTTTGGTTTAATTTGGCCCCCCCTCGGTAGTTACAATGCGGTTATTGTTTTAGTGCTGGTTTAGTAAGTAAAATTCTTGGGGTTAGAGTTAAAAAACCCACAATAGTGTGCAATAAAAAAAACCCAACTTTGGCACCTAGTTAGTAGTAAACAACAATAAAAAAGTGCTTAATTAAAAACAATTAGGAATAGAAAACAAAGGATTAGCCTTTCAATTTAGGGGCCGTATTTAGTGGCATTTACGTTCCACACTCATAGGTGTTGTACTATTACATTGGCTTGAAATCCTTAGAGGAATCTTATAAAAAAACCGTGAAAAAAAAATGGTACGCATAAATTTAGGTAGTAGTAGAAACTCGAAACCAATTTCCTTTTCTTTTGTTCTTTATCAAACAAACTCGGTACTTAAAAAACAAACTAAGAACTAACTAATCATATTTTGGTTTTTCAAGACGGTTTAAAATTCGAATTCACATGTGTACTTCGTTTGAATTATTAGACTTCAAAATGTTAAATAAAAATTCATGCAGGAAATAAATTTAAGGGAAAAAAGGGAAAATATACACCCTAAAAACGTTAACAGCAAAAAAAGGAGGGAAAATTTTCATATTGTGTGTTATACCTTCCGTCTTAAACATGGTATCTATTACCCCATGGTGTTAATTCCCAGGTTTCTTGGTTTGATGCAACAACCAGCTAAAAAATAAACCCAAGGCAGTTTTTCGGCAAGCCATTTTAAAAAAA